>WNWU01000044.1:4025662-4044438 GCA_012654045.1 Ptyas mucosa | reverse complement strand
AACAGAAGAGATGTAGAAGGGAAGAGCAAGAGAGAGGGAAGAAGGAAAGAAGGAAGAAGGTGTAGAAGGGAAGAGAAAGAGAGAGAGAAGGGAGGGAGGGAAGAAGGGAAAATGTCTAGAAGGAGACAGGAAGGAAAGAAAGGAAGGAAGGAAGGAAGGAAGGAAGGAAGGAAGGAAAGAAGGAAAGAAAGAGGTGTAGAAGGGACGAGCAAGAGAGAGGGAAGAAAGGAAGGGAGGGAGGAAGGGAAGTGGTGTAGAAGGGGACAGGAAAGAAGGAAGGAGCTGTTAAGAGGGGACTTGGGGAAGAGATTCCATACTCCTAGATTAATGTCAGCCTTTTGAGGTAGGCCAGGTCAAGGAACAGAAAGGACAGAACTCCCATAAATGTTCCTTATGGTCGTAAGTAGAGTAACAGAGCCTTGAATGCCTGCCCAAGTTCCCCTCTGATCCATCACATCCTAAACATAATCTCTCCTCTCCCCTCTCACTTCACAGCACAGTCTCTTGGAAGTCAATATATATATAACTGGTTTTAAAAATGTATTATAATTTTTCTATCCTTTTTATACTTTTAATTCCAGCATCCTATTGCATTTCCCCCCCAAGAAACCAGTAATCTGTTTCATTGCTTCTTAAGACAACAGCCAGGTTCTGGCAAGATGCTAAAGCACAAACAACTTTTTTAAAATCACCCTCTAGTATGTTGCATGTACCTACCTGGTATTTCCAGTTTGTTTATTGATTACTTATTTATTTATAAAATTAAGACAGCCGTCCACGTCAAATACTTGACTCTGGGCCACTAACAATGGATAAAAGCATCAGTTCTACCATATCAGGGGATCTCTTTTCAAACAGATCCTTAATCCCTAACAACATGTGGAGACTCTGGAAAGAGTGCAGAGAAGAGCAACCAGGATGATTAGGGGACTGGAGGCTAAAACCTATGAAGAACGGTTGCAGGAACTGGGTATGTCTAGTTTAATGAAGAGAAGGACTAGGGGAGACATGATGGCAGTGTTCCGATATCTCAGGGGTTGCCCCAAAGAAGAGGGAGTCAAGCAGGGGTGAAATGCTCCTGGATCGGACCGGATTGCCTGGTCTGGTAGCAATCTTGGCTGGTGGTTCAGCGATCTGGTAGCAATGGCGGAGCGAAGTTCCACCCACCCGTCCAGGTGTCATTACTTCCTGGTTTTAACCAGGAAGTAATGTGTTTTTTACCTTCTGCGCATGCACAGAAGGTTTTGCGCATGCGCAGAAGGTCTGTGCGTGCACGTGGTGTGCAGCGCGTGCGCTTCCAAACCGGTAAGAAAGGTAAGTAGATTTCACCCCCGGAGTCAAACTATTCTCCAAAGCACCTGAGGGCAGGACAAGAAGCAATGGGTGGAAACTAATCGAGGAGAGAAGCAACTTAGAACTAAGGAGGAATTTCCTGACCGTGAGAACAATTAATCAGTGGAACAACTTGCCTCCAGAAGTTGTGAATGCTCCAACACTGGAAGTTTTTAAGAAGATGTTGGATAACCGTTTGTCTGAAGTAGTGTAGGGTTTCCTACCTAAGCAGGGGGTTGGACTAGAAGACCTCCAAGATCCCTTCCAATTCTGTTATTCTATTCTAACCTGTCTTGTTTCTCTTCTCTTTTAGCGATGTCTGACTTCCATGTACACCCCCAGAGTGCAGTGGTGGAAGAAGGAGGCGTTGCCCGCTTTCAGTGCCAGATCCATGGCTTGCCAGAGCCCATGATCATGTGGCAGAAGAATCATTTCCCTATCAGCACAGATAATGACAGGTAACCTTGCCAGAATAACCAAAACTGGGTTGGAGAGTAAGATATGTTCCCTTCCCAGAAATCTGCTGATTCATGTCTGTAAAGGTGAAGGTAAAGGTTCCCCTTGCATATAGGTGCTAGTCGTTCCCGACTCTAGGGGGCGGTGCTCATCTCCGTTTCAAAGCCGAAGAGCCAGCGCTGCCCGAAGACGTCTCCGTGGTCATGTGGCTGGCATGACTCACCACCAAAGGTGCACGGAACGCTGTTCCCTTCCCACCAAAGGTGGTCCCTATTTTTCTACTTGCATTGTTTACGTGCTTTCGAACGGCTAGGTTGGCAGAAGCTGGGACAGGTAACAGGAGCTCACCCCATTACGCAGCACTAGGGATTCGAGCTGCTGAACTACCGACCTTTCTATCGACAAGCTCAGCATCTTAGCCACTGAGCCACCGCGTCCCCTATGTTTGTTCATGTTTGTATGGTGGACTAAAGGCCTGCCAATCATTTTATCTCTTAAAATCTCAGAATGTCACCCTGGCATCTTGTAGCCACGTTGCAAGCTGATTGAATTGGGGAAGTCGACATCCTTCCTGCTCTTCCTCTTCCTGCAAATGTTGTCTCTGTCATTCAAAAAGGGAGAAAGGACAAACACAGATCTGTCAATTTGACCTCTATACAGGTAGTCCTTCACATACAACTACCACGGACCCCAAAATTTCTGTGGCTAAGCGAAACATTGGTTAAGTGAGTTTTGCCCCATTTTACGACCCTTTCTTGCCACAGTTGTTAAGTGAATCGCTTCAGCTGTTAAGTTAGTAAACCTAGTTGTTAAGCGAATCCGGCTTCCCCATTGACTTTGCTTATCAGAAGGTCGCAAAACAGGGATCGCGTGACCACAGGGACACTGCAAACGTCCTAATATGAGGCATTTGCCAAGTGTCTGAATTTTGATCACTTGGGGATGCTGCATTGGTCATAAGTCTGAAAAAGAGTCGTAAATCACATTTTTCAGTGCTGAAGTATCTTCGAACGGACACTAAAGAAACTCTTGTAAATGGATTGCCTCTATTGGGCAAGATGTGGAAGAATTGAATTCTTCCATTGCCTTTGGCATTGAGTCATGTCGGTGTTGTGGCCCGTCAGCGGCCTGTGCAGTTAGTAGCTGATTCCGACAGCGAGGAGGCTGGTGTAGTGCTGTGCCAGCAGCCTGTACAGCTGGCGCTCGAGTCGGACAATGAGGAGGCTGGAGAAGATGTGGTGCCAGAGGCGGGGATTCAGCCTGGGCCTTCAGAACCTCCAGAAGCTCCCATAAGTGAAGAGGAAGAAGAGGAGGAGCCTCTTCTCAATGCACGAGCGCACAGAACTGTTAAAAGGCAGAAGTGGCTCCTCAGGAGGAGGTCTCCTCAAGAGTAAGGCTTGGCGCTAATTGGCCACTCCCCTAGCCTATTTAAGAAAGGACAACGACTGATGCAATTTGCAGGAAACAACTTCGTTCATATTCCTTCACGTCTTGATTCCAGAAACTTTTGATTCGGCTCTTGTTTCTCTCTTGTCAGTTTTCCTGAAAATTGGTTCTGGGCATTCTGCCAACCACAGTAAGATTACAGTTATCTGAAATACTGTGCCTCAGAATTGAGTTATTATTCTTTGGACTCTTTTCGGCGGTTAATGAAGTTAAATTAACAGCCCTTGTCCGGAAAAGACTGATTTAAACCGTACTTGTGTTTGAACGACTACTAAGAAAAGCTCATTAGTAGTCCTTAATTAGTAAACTAAGGTTTGTATGGACTTTGTGTGTGCTGCGTTTTCTTTGGGGTCCGTAGCTGGGGCAGAACAGCCGGCCACATGACTATGGAGATGTCTTCGGACAGCGCTGGCTCTTCGGCTTTGAAATGGAGATGAGCACTCCCCCCTAGAGTCAGGAACGACGAGCACATATGTGCAAAGGTAACCTTTACTTTTATCTAATTGCCGTAGTTCCAAGCATCTATCCAAAATAAGTATGTTTTCTGAATCCTTCAGGTATACACTGCTTCCCAAGGGGGTTTTACAAATTACAGGACTCCGAGCCGAAGATGCTGGGATCTTCCACTGCGTTGCCAGCAACATTGCGAATGTGAAATTTAGCAGAGGAGCCAGGCTCACCGTATCAGGTTGGTTAGAGTGAGGGGTGTGGGATGCGGGATTGGATGGGATGGAGGTAGAGATTAAAGGTAGTCCTCGAATTACGACCACAATTGAGCCCAAAATTTATGTTGCTAAGCGAGACATTTGTTAAGGAAGCTTTGCCCCATTTTACGACCAGTTGTTAAGTGAATTTGGCTTCCCCATCAGACTTTGCTTGTCAGAAGGTCGCAAAAACGGATCACATGACCCCGGGACATTGCAACCGTCATAAATATGAGTCAGTTGCCAAACGCCTCAATTTTGATCACGTGAGCATGGGGATGCTAGAATGGTTGAAAAAGTGTGAAAAATTGTCATAAGTCACTTTTTTCGGTGCTGTTCATTCATTGCAACTAAATGAACTGTTGTATGTCAAGGACTATTACTAAGGTGCTTCATCTGTCAAGTGTTTTGCTTTGGTATCTGCTTAGCATATTTTTTTATTTATTTATATTTCACATTTCTGAACCGCCCGTCTTCCTCCAGGAGGGACCCTCGTTGGTGTACAATAAAACTTCAAAATAAAAAAGCAATATAAAAAAAAAGACTTGGAGTTAAAATTTTAGAATTAATTTTTTTTTAATTATAAAAAATGTTCTAAGGAGTCAAGAATAATTAAACCCTGTTAAAAAATCAGTTGATAAAGGTGAAGGGATAGCTCTCTTTGGCACCAATCAGCCCCATAACAGTGTTTTCCTTTGGCCTCCCCAGGCAAGGTCACAAAACCATATGAAACATGGGTGAAATGCTCCCGGTTTGGACCAGATCGCCCGATCTGGTAGTGATGGTGGCGGGTGGTTCGGAGAACCGGTAGCAAAAATCCCTGCCCATCCCCATTGCCCAGCTGAGCCATGCGATCATCAGAGGCTTTTTTTTTTTTTTTACTTTTAAAAGCATTTTTTCTGCGGCCGAAAAAATGCTTTTAAATTTTTTTTAAAAAAAACCCTCTGATGATCACGTGGCTCAGCTGGGGTCGCCAGAACCTTTTAAAAGCATTTTTTCGGCCGAAGAGGTTGTAGAAAAAAAAAATGCCTTTAAAAGTTTTTTTTAAAAAAAAGGTTGACCACGCCTACCCAGTCCCACCCCCAAGCCACGCCCCCAGAACCGGTAGTAACAAATTTTACATTTCACCACTGATATGAACCCCTTTTGTGGAATGACAGTTTACACTTGCTGATTGGTGGCATCATTTATAATCTAGACGTCAGTCTCTTTCATGAGACAATACCCAATCTTCATCAGAATAACAGATTTGGAAGGGACCTTGGAAGTCTTCTAGTCCAACCCTCTGATCAAGCAGGAGACCCATTATGGTTGTTCCAGTCTGTCCATCAACACCTCCAGTGATGGAGCACCCAAACATCTGGAGTCAAGCCATTCCACTAGTTAATCGTTCACTCTATCCGGAATTTTTTCCTTGTTTCTAGATCTGTTCTGTCCTTGATTAGTTTCCATCCATTGCTTCTCGTTCTGCTTTCAGGTGCTTTGGAGAAGAGGTTGACCTCCTCTTCTTTGTGTCAGCCTCTCAAATATTGGAACACTGCTACTGTGTTGCCCCTAGTCGGGTGGGATTCAGCCGGTTCGGACCAGTTCGGATGAATTTGATGCTAATTTTACATCTGGTTCGCCGAACCGGTAGTTGCAAGGACTGGCTGAGAAAGATGTATGATTTTTCTGGTCTTAGTACAAAAGCTACTTCTTGTCCCTTCTGTTCTTGGTCTGTTATGGTCAACAGAGCATAACGTTTCCAATCAATCAGCTTTGTTACAATCACAGACCAGGTCAAAACTTCAGTGCATGGCTTCAGATAGTAATTAAAAGCAAAAGATATGAGCTACAATAATATTCAGTAAAATCGATATAACGTACAGTAATATATCAACAGAAAGAAGGTGGCCACAGATGCCTCTCTTCCTGCGTTCCGAAATCCCCTTTGTTACGTACAGTTTATTAGTAATGTTTACGTGGGTAAAGATAAATACAAAGAAAAAGAGAAAGCAGTGAGGAAAGCAAAACAGTAAAAGAAAGTAAAAGAGATATAGATACGGCTAGAAAATATGAACAACCTTCGTTTCTTCTTAAACGTTACAAAAATCCCTTCCGCCCTTTATTTTCAATCCTTTTTCAGTCATCTAATCCAGAAATCATTCCACTTTATTCCATTTTCAGTGAAAAGTCCATAAAGGGTTTCCAGCCTTTTCTGTTTCCCGTATGCATATTAAATTTGGTTTTAGTTTTTCCAAGTAATGAAAAAAAAATCTTGTTTTTTTTTTCCATTTGAGGGACTTTTGCCCAGTTTATATTCCATATTAGGCGTTTAAAAATTTATCTTTTTGTTGTAAACTTGAAAAAGTCTATACCTGCAGCAACTAACATGGTAGTCTCTTCCTCATTTTCTGTGTGTTAATCTTGCATGGTTCCCTCTTTTTGTTCAGAGGTGGGTTTCAGCAGGTTCTGACTAGTTCTGGAGAACCGGTAGCAAAAATTTTGAGTAGTTCGGAGAACCGGAAGTAAAAATTCTGACTGCCCCGCCCCCATCTATTCTCTGCCTCCCGAGTCCCAGCTGATCGGGAGGAAATGGGGATTTTGCAGTAACCTTCCTCTGGAGTGGGGAGGGAATGGAGGTTTTAGAGTATCCTTCCCCTGCCACGCCCACCAAGCCATGCCACACCCACCAAGCCACACCCACAGAACCGGTAGTAAAAAAATTTGAAACCCACCACTGCTTTTGTTCCAATTAAACTTTCTCCAGCTCTTCCTTTATAAAAAACGTCCTTCCTTGAAGGCTTTTGGTAGTCTGCTTCTTGATGTCCTCTATTGATTTTGCTGGAATAAAGGTCTCGTTTCACTTTAAGTTAAAGAAAGAATTCTATAAATTCTTCCCACTCAAACATGCTTTAGAGAGTGGATTGGGTGAACCCAGTGTCCCTTAAACATGCTATAGCTTTTGTGGCTCCCCGTGTTCTACTTGTGAATCTCTCCAGGTTCATTCTGGATCTTGTCAGCTTCCTCACAAGGAACAGCTGTCCGGAGCTTAAGTGGGCAATCTCACAGCTTCCTCCTTGTCCAGAGAAAAGTTCCCAATAGCTTAGAACTACTGATCTCCCAGAGGAGATCAACCCTGACTGCTCTTTAGAAGGCCAGATCCTGAAGAGGAAACTGAAATACTTTGGCCATCTAATGAGAAGGAAGGACTCCCTGGAGAAGAGCCTAATGCTGAGAACGATTGAGGGCAAAAGAAGAAGGGGACGGCAGAGAACAAGATGACTGGATGGAGTCACTGAAGCAGTTGGTGTGAGCTTAACTGGACTCCAGAGGATGGTAGAGAACAGGAAGGCCTGGAGGAACGTTGTCCATGGGGTCGCGATGGGTCGGACACGGCTTCGCAACTAACAACAACAACAACTGGTCTTCACTTCTGCATTATCCCCCATGGGTGGAGTTACACTACCGTGTTTCCCCAAAAATAAGAGCCTGTCTTATATTTTTTTGAACCCCGAAATAAGTGCTTGGCCTTATTTTCAGGGAGGTCTTATTATTTTGGGGTACGTGGAGGAAACCAGAGGAAATGGCGGGGACCAGCTGCACATGCGTTTAAATATTTTTGGGGAGGGCTTATTTTCAGGGGAGCTTATATTAGTTCATGCACTCAAAGGCCCAATTGGGCTTATTATCAAGGGATGTTTTATTTTAGGGGAAACTGGATAGCCTGCTATGTTTCCACCTGGAAGCCCCCCCGCATCTTGAAATTCCTTTCCTTAGAACCTCGGCTCCTGTACATTTCTAATATAAAATACTTGCAGAAAGGAAATACGAAAGGTTTTGGTGTCTGCTCTTTACTGCACAGGTTCTCCTTCTGCTGTTTATAAAGACCCTACGATCCTTGTGGGACCTGAGAACTTGACTCTGACGGTGCACCAGACGGCCATCTTGGAATGCATCGCAACTGGGAATCCCAGGCCTATCGTCTCCTGGAGTCGACTTGGTAAGGTATCCAAACTGTTCTCTTGGCAGGAGAGCTTGGTTGTTACTTTGGTTCGAGTAGAGCAGTGTTTCTCAACCTTGGTAGCTTGAAGATGGGTGGTCTTCAACTTCCAGAATCCCCCAGCCAGCGCTGCTGGCTGGGGGATTCTGGGAGTTGAAGTCCACCCATCTTCAAGCTACCAAGGTTGAGAAACATTGGAGTAGAGGATCTCCTGGCATCTTATTCTTTCATTGGGCAAAGAGTTTGCCTCATGTTCATACTTGCAATATTGAAAGCAGCTGCATGTAAACATCTGGATTTAAGATGCATAGGGAATGGTTTTTTGTTTATTGTTAGGTTCATATCTCATCTTCACAATGCATCCTCCTCCTGTTTCTTCCACGCAATAACTCTGTAAAATAGGTTGAGCTAGGAAAGAGGGAATATAAAGTTACCAAATCAGCTTTCATACCCGAGAGAGAACTTGATTAAACTCATGGTTTTAATCCAATGTCTTAACCTCTACACCAGTGGTAGGTTGCTCCCGGTTCTATCCGGTTCTATAGAACCGGTAGTAAAATCGGCGGGAGGCTCCGCCCACTCCTCCGGACATCATAAATGACGATCTGTGTGTGCGCAGAAGTGTGCATGCATGCCCTCCATTGCAAACCAATAGTAAAGGTAAGTAGAACCCACTCCTGCACTACACCAAACCGGATCTCTATATTTATGTTAGAATTGCTTTATTTTCTGTGTATTAAACTTGCTTGAAAGTGTTTTGAGGCCACATAATGAAGCTGTTCATCAGCTTCTAGTTTATTGCTCCAGCATGTCTTTTCAATGTGGTTGGTCTCTTTTTTTTCTTCTGTCTTATGGGAATGACCCATCATAGAGTGTACCTTGTAGGCTGATGTATATGGATAATGAAGGTGGTTCAAAACTGCCTTCTCCCTTTTGCCCTCCAGATGCCCGACCAGGGGTGAAATCCATCAGGTTTTGACAGGTTCTGGAGAACCGGTAGAGGAAATTTTGAGTAGTTCAGAGAACCGGCAAATGCCACCTCTGGTTGGTCCCAGAGTGGGGGTGGGAATGGAGATTTTGCAATATCCTTCCCCCAGGAGTTGGGTGGAAATGGAGATTTTGCAGTATCCTTCCCCTGCCACGCCCACCAAGCCACGCCCACAGAACCGGTAGTAAAAAAAATTTGAATTTCACCACTGCAACATGGGTGCATGGGGAAAATGGTATCTGCAGCCACACCACACTCATGAAAAGGGGCGGGGCTTCGATTGCACAATCTGCTCCTCATCCTACCTTTATTTACCCCTCCCCATAGTGGTCCCACATCCCAGTTGCCCCCCCCCCCCAGAAAGCTACCTCTCCTTCCCAGGTTGGAAGCTCTGTTTAGACAATGTGGAAGTAATACAGTTAGTCCTTGACTTACGATGATAGTTCAGCCCTGTGCCTGACTATATTGAATTGGAGTGGTGGGAATATTGTAGTGCATGGGTGTCAAACTCAAGGCCTGGGGGCTGGATCCGGGTCGCTGGGTGCTTAATCTGCCCCGCGGGGCCGCCCTGGAAACTGTGAAGGAGTGGCCCGCAGTGCCTCTGGCAGTGATAATGGAGTTCAGGAGGGCCACACACAGCCTCCTGAGTTCCATTTTCACTGGCAGAGGGTTGCAGGAGGCCGTCGCAGTCGAAAAAGGAGCTCGGGAGCCCATTTTTGCTGGCAGACAGCTTGAGCTACCACAGATGCCCCCCAACACGAGTGATGTCATGCTGGCCACGCCCACCCTGGCCACTCCCACCTCCGAGGTCAAACACAACCCTGATGTGGCCCTCAATGAAATTGAGTTTGACACCCCTGTTGTAGTGCATCGGATCTGGATTAGGATGGGAGAAACTGTCCTAGAAGATCAATGAGCATTAAGACCCTTGCTATAACTGATGTTATTTGTGTAAATTAGCTTCCAAAGCATAAGAATTTCCAGGTGCCAGACTTCAGATGCCAGAATTCCGAAACCAGCATGGCTATAGATGAGAATTCTTGGACTTGAGGTCTATGTACCTACCTGGATAATACCAAGGATGGCATACACTAGTCTAGATTTAATACAAAACGCAAAGAAGAGCCTAGCATTGTGTCCAAAGCCTTCAAGGCCCATAAGTTAAAGGTAAAGGTTCTCGTCGCACATATGTGCTAATCGTTCCCAACTCTAGGGGGCGGTGCTCATCTCCGTTTCTAAGAGCCAGCACTGTCTGATGACGATTCTGTGGTCACGTGGCTGGCATGACTAAATACCGAAGGCGCACGGAACACTGTTACCTTCCCCTATTTTTCTACTTGCATTTTTTATGTGCTTTCAAACCGCTAGGTTGGCAGAAGCTGAGACAAGTAACGGGAGCTCACCCCATTACATGGCGCTAGGGATTCAAACCGCCAAACTGCCGGCCTTTCTGATCGGCAAACTCATCATCTTAGCCACGGAGCCACCACGTCTCATGGCCTATAGAGACCTCAAAAAAGTACCCTTAGAAAATGAAATGGAAGAGGAGCTTGTTTTGCCTCTTGGAACGCAAATATCTTGCAAGTATCACATCTACTACGGCAGCCATTTTGTGAAAGTGCCCATAACGTGGTCTCAAAATGCTAAGTATGATCTCTGGTTCCCAAAAGCTGAAGTATCCTGCCAATGGTGGGATTCAGCCAATTCACATCACTTCAGGAGAACTGGTTGTTAACTTTCTTAGCAGTTTGGCAAACTGGTTGTTGGAAGAAATTATTAGGACAGAGAACCGGTTGTTAAATTATTTGAATCCCACCACTGATCCTGTCCTAGATGAATTTCAGAAGAAAATGGATTTAGTTTACATAAGAGGTTGAGCAAAATAGAAACTTGTTAAGTTGCTAAGTTTTAGTCGATATTTTTTAAATCATTGTAGGAGGAAAGCCAAGTTAATTTTTTCATGGTAAAAATACCGAAGGATTAGGTTAATCTTTTCCAACTAACAAACCTCGCTAAATGATCTAGCTAGCTGCTCATGAAAATTTATGCCTTTTGAGAAAAAAAAATGGTTAGTTAGAAAAGACGCTATCGAATTCTTCTGATTTAATACTTTTGAACTGAACAAAGTCTTCCTTAACAATTTACTCAGGGGGCAAAAACAAAAGCAAACTTACAATTACAAAGGGAAGGGGTGTTTTTTTGTTCCAGAGAGGAATGGTGAGTTCAGTTTGTCCCCAAAAAAGAGAAAACTCTTTGCTACTCATGTTCAAATTGCATATTCATCTTTCTAACACCTTCTTCCCTTCAACAGATGTACACACACCCAGGTGCCTCTCTCAAAACGCACGGCAATTATTTGCGCTTCTTTTCTTTGAAAAGCTTTGCAGATAAACGTTTCTCTTACAGGTTTCTTGGGGGGGGTTGACATCCATGAAAGGATCACAGACTTAACAAGTCTGGGTTTTTTTAGAGCATTGGAAATGCTAGCAAAAAGAAGGAAAAAAAAGACTCAGATTATTGGAACACTGTCAGACTGGGGGATATAGTGAGAAGTAAATAACTAAGCATTGCCCTCCTCTTCTGACACCCCTCCATATGACAGCAGCAGAGCCCAATTAATTGGATAATATATTGGCACAGGACTCTGCCATTTTCCCCTCCTTCTGGCTGACAACACTCTCAGTTCCCCCCTGAATATTTTAGAAACAACAGCATCCATTTCAGCTTTGCCTTCCTCCAGCATTTTGACCCTTTTAATCACCTCCACGGGCAAAGAGAGATGAGAGTTTGGGTGTCGAGTGTAAATAATTTGTCCAGGGTTTTCCGTTGAAAGGTGTGATTGAGCTGAATGTGAATTTTAAGGCAGACCTTTTTGTCAGATGCGCCGGCAAACCGATTCCGCTTCTTAAACCTTGGGTGGATTTTGCTTTGTTAAGTTTTCTTGTTACTATGAGAGGCAGTCAGCCAACGGTTTCTGTTCTGCCCCAGCTACGGATCCCAAAGAATGTAGCACACACACAAACTCCGAACAAAACTCAGTTTACTTCAAAACACAGTTTTTTTTGCAAATGCAGACTGTTAATAAAACGTTCTTAACAACCTGCCGGAAATTCCACAGATAAGATAAGAGTCTTATTAGAGTTGGCAGAAAGCCCAGAAGTCAGGTTTGCAGAGAAAATTCAAACTCAACGATCAGCGAACGAACGGATGAACACACATTGTTTCCTGCAGCTTTTTACAAGCTGTGTGCAAACTTAAATAGGCTAAGGGAGTGGCCAATTAGCCCCACGCCTTACTCTCGAGGATACCTTCTCCTGAGTAACCATTCCTGCCTTTTGGCAGCTTTGCGTACTCGTGCATTGAGAAGAGGCTTCTCCACTTCATCCTCTTCACTTAAAGGAGCCTCTGGAGGTTCTGAAGATCCTGGCTGAATCCCTGCCTCTGGCACTACATCTTCTTCAGCCTCCTCGCTGTCCCACTCGAGCGCCAGCTGCATAGGCTGCTGGCGCGACACCACACCAGCCTCCTCATCGTCGGGATCAGCAACAATCTGCGCAGGCCGCTGGCGGGCCACAACAGTTTCATGGCAGAAATTCTTGGACCATGCTTGGGCCATCTTCTGCAGCAACTAGAAAACTTAAAGGGCCTTCCCCAGTTTTGCTGAACCCACTTAAACCCCCCCCCCCACTGCCAAAATAGCTTTGAAATGGAAATTGTTTGAGGTGGGAGCAGGGGTAAAATGCACTTACCTTCGCTACCGGATCAGAAATGTGAGCGTGCACGCCTCTTCTGCGCATGTGCAGAGGGTCAAAAACAGGACGTGATGACATCTGGACGGGTGGGTGGAACCTCCCGCCGCCGGCCCTACCAGATCGCGCGAGCCGGATAGATCCGGCTGGATTTCACCGCTGGGTGGGAGATAGGTTCGGGTTTGCCCTACCATTAAACCGAGATGACAGATATTTGATTCCTGAATTAATAAACTAATAACTATTAAATTAATAGTTCTGAAATTTGCCGAAAACACTGAAATGTGAAGTAACTCAATAATTTTAAGTTTGTGTAATCTTTGGAGGGACGTGTGGGGGGAGGGGCTTTCAGCTGATTCCCACTAAGAAGACATTCCATTTATGGGTAGTTGTTGAGTTATGACCATAATGAAGCCTGCTCATCCTGGTCATAACTTGGAAGGTTCGTAAATCAAGTCACCCACATGACCAACCTGATTTTACAACCTTCTTTGTAGGGGATCATCATGTATATCAAAACCAGCTAAGGGCTGGTTTTGCCAAAACGTGCATTTTTGGCAAAACCCTTGTAAAATCCAATCGCATGACCACAGGAAGCTACAATGGGCTGTAAATGGGACCCAGTTGCTGAGCCCTTGGAGTGCAGTCATGTGACTAGTACAGCAATGATTGGAACATCAAATTTCGGTGATAAGTACCCTGTTTCCCCCAAAATAAGACATCCCCTGATAAGAAGCCCAATCAGGCTTTTGAACGCGTGGCAATAAGTCCAAGTGTCAGCACGCCAAGTTACATCCGTTCCAGTGCTGACATGAAAAAAGAGAGAGAGAGAGAGAAGAAGCAGTTTGACTTTTCACCCATTTACTTACCCAGCAGATAATATCACCTAGGAGATGGGATGGGAGAGGGACATTCCTGTGAGGTGAAGTAGTGAGAGTGACTTGGAAGATGGCCAATGAGACGCTAGAATTGGGAAATGGAAAGGGAAGGGTTTGGGGGTCAGCAGGTCTGTACTGGCACCGACGGAGTCGGGACCAGACAGGTTGTTCTAAATAAAAGAAAGATTTCATCAAAGACTGTTTGT
Source organism: Ptyas mucosa (assembly GCA_012654045.1). Taxonomy (NCBI): domain Eukaryota; kingdom Metazoa; phylum Chordata; class Lepidosauria; order Squamata; family Colubridae; genus Ptyas; species Ptyas mucosa. Next base: position 4,030,697 of record WNWU01000044.1, on the reverse strand, counting down.
TTGGAAATGCGATTTATTTAAGACAACGTCAGAACCTGACACCAAGCGCTTATTTCAGAGATCAAAAGAATATAAGACAGGGTCTTATTTTTGGGAAAACACGGTATCTATCTATCTATCTATCTATCTATCTATCTATCTATCTACTATCATCCATCATCTACCCTGTTTCCCCCAAAATAAGACATCCCCTGATAATAAGCCCAATCGGGCTTTTGAGCGCATGGCAATAAGGCCAAGCACTTATTTCAGGGATCAAAAAAATATAAGACAGGGTCTTATTTTCGGGGAAACACGTTACCCCCTGGTCATAACTTCAAATGGTCACTAAGCAACTGGTCATAAGCCAAGGACTACCTGTATAATGGTCATTATGTACCTATTTTCTATTAGTGATTGTTTCCTAACCAGCAGGAACTCATATTTGCTGGAGCAAAAGAGAATGGGTTCATGAACCATAAAAATATAGTGTCAGTTTGATCTAGAAGTTAAGGTACCGATCTAGAAAATGGGAGGCTGGGAGTTCTAGTCCTGCTTGAGCCATGAAAACTGGCTCGGTGACCCTAGGCCAGTCCCTCTCTCAGCCCAAGTCACCTCAAAGGGTTATTGTTGTGGGATAAATAGGTGGAGAAAGGAGAATTAGATAGGTTCACCACCTTGAGTTATTTAGAAAAATAATAAAGGTGGGATAAAAAAGTCTTTTAAAAAATGGGTCAAGAATACCCCCATTTTCTGGTTGAAGAAAATTAAGCCTGATTGCTAACACAGTGCAATCAAAACTTGAATTGCACTGTTGCAGCCGCCATCTTGACTTCTTTGACAGAGTTGCAGGGGAAACGCATGTTTCACAATTCCACTGTCAGTCCTGGAAGCCATTTTTTTCATTGGATCTTCAGGCCTGCCGCATTTACTACACTGGGAAACTGGGAGGGGGGAATTATGTGGAGCCAGACTGTATAGTCAAAATAACATTCCTTTCTCAGAGAGTCAAGGACATCTTGCCCTGTACTTGGAAGGCTGGAACTGGGAGGCATCTCCAGTTAGGACGGTGCTTTGATTGGACCATGGGATGGACTTCAGGGATTTGAATTTTCCTTTGGGAGGGGAAAACCTGGAAGCTTTCAGATTCCGGTTTCCCCAGATATGCCAATATGATATCTCTAATAAAATGGAACTTTGAGGAACTTCAAGCCTCGGAGTTTTATTTCGTTGGGGGTGTTACTTGGAACTCTGACATCTACTTCAAAGGAAGATAAGTCCCAGGTGGCTTGGTCAGTCTATAAGTAGGACAGGGGAAATAATCTTACTTCGTCCTTTTCCCATTCCAGATGGACGCCCAATTGGTGTAGAAGGAATTCAGGTTCTTGGAACCGGCAATCTGATGATTTCGGATCTCACCGTCCAGCACTCTGGAATATATGTGTGTGCAGCCAATAAGCCCGGTACAAGGGTGAGGAGGACAGCCCAAGGAAGACTCGTGGTGCAAGGTAAGAACTTTCTCACTGCATTATTCCTTATCGGAAAAATTTGTCCGGTACTCATCATTTTTGGTACTCATCGTGCCTCCCGGAACCAATTAATGATAAGTACCAAGGTACTCAGGAGTAGGTTCTGCTTACCTTTACTACTGGTTCGCAACAGGATCGCCCGCACACCCTTGCTTCGCTCTTGCGCGCGCCTTCTGTGCATGTGCAGATCACCAATGATGACATCTGGGTCGGTGGGCAGGGCCTCCCGCTGGTTTTACTACCGGTTCTTGCGAACCGGTCTGAACCCACCACTGAAGATACTGCTGTAAACAGTTGACCCAGTCAAATGCCAATTCTTTCCTTCCTATTTATATAGCAATAGCACTTAGACTTATGTACCACTTCACAGTGCTTTACAGCCCTCTCTAAGGGGTTTATAGAGTTAGCCTCTTGCCCCCAACAATCTGGGTCCTAATATAGTTACATTTTGTCCTCAATAGACGTAGGTTTCATTCTATGGAATAAGACCCTGTAGGAAAAGAGCTATGTTCTTCTATGATAGAATTTTTTTTAAAAAATGTGGTAATATTTTTCTCAACTGCCAAAAAAGCCAACACAGTTCTGGGCTGCATAAACAAAGGGATAGAATCAAGATCACGTGAAGTGTTAATACCACTTTATAATGCCTTGGTGAGGCCACACTTGCAATACTGAATCCAGTTTCAGTCGCCATAATGTAAAAAAAGATGTTGAGACTCTAGAAAGAGTGCAGAGAAGAGCAACCAAGATGATTAGGGGGCTGGAGGCTAAAACACATGAAAAACAGTTGCTGGAACTGGATATGTCTACTTTTGATGAAAAGAAAAACTAGGGGTGACACAATAGCAGTGTTCCAATATCTCAGAGGCTGCCACAAAGAAGGAATCAAGCTGTTCTCCAAAGCACCTGAAGGCAGGACAAGAAGCAATGGATGGAAACTAATCAAGAAGAGAAGGAACTTGGAACTAAGGAAAAAATTCCTGACAGTTAGAACAATTAATCTGTGGGACAACTTCTCTCCAGAAGTTGTGAATGCTCCAACACTGGAAGTCTTTAAGAAGATGTTGGACAACCATTTGTCTGAAGTGGTGTAGGGTTTCCTGCCTAAGCAGCGGGTTGGATTAGAAGACCTCCATGGTCCCTTCCAACTCTGTTATTCTAATTCTAATTCTAATTCTAATTCTGACATGTTTGAGTCAAAGCTTTCCAGAGTATGAGAGGTAGAGCCAGCCCTTCAATGCATTCGATGAAGTCAGCTTCACTCACCGAAGTTAATGCTCTTTTCATAAAATTTATCCACAGAATTTTTCGAGTTGTGCTGAGAGCAACTGGGCAAAATACTGCCTGTGCAGGCGTATTTCTTAACTACTAGTAAAAGGTACTAAAGAAAAGTCGGTTGGTTTGTTTATTCTTCTGGTTGTGTTCCGAAAAGGAGAAGGAGGAGGAGGAGGAGGAGGAGGAGGAGGAGGAGGAAGAGGAGGAAGAAAAGAGGGGACGTGATTCCCGCGCTGCCTCTCCCCCTTTTTCACTGCAGGATTGGGGCTCTACCCCTGATCTGGGAGTCGGTGAAAATCCTTTGAAATCATGTGTGCGTTGTTGTGCACAAGAAAAACCTGCCCCCCTCCCTGCCACTGCCAGCTCCTAACGACGATTCCGAAAAGCCACTTTTAATGACCGTGGCCAGCAAAGGGGGTTTCTTGAATGTTTGCTGAGTCTTCAGTCTCCATGGTGAAGTTTTTTGCAGAGAACGCCTTTTTAAAAAAAAAAAAAAAAAAAAAGGAGGGGGGGAATAGAGGAGGTAGATAAAACAACCCAGCTGGCAACCCAACCGTTGAATGGCTCCTTAATCCTTTCCTGATTACGAGCCCTCATTTTGTCTTTGAAGTCGGCCGCTTCCCCCTTTCTCATCAGCTTTTCTTGGGAACCGTTTGAGCTTGACGAGTTTCAGATTGTAAAATTATATATATTTTCCCACCCGAGCTCCCTAATTGGACATTTTCACAAGAGTTGGAAAAATGCAAAGATTCAACATTGCCCTAGGCCTGGAAGTGGCTTCTTTCTGTCAGGTGGGCTCAAAATGATTTCCCCTTCTCGGAAACCACAAGATTTTGGCAGGATTTAATCTGGCTCGGTCACCGGAACCAGTGGTGGGTTACCCCCAGTTTGCACCGGTTCTATAGAAACGGTAGTAAAACTGCCCGGAGGCTCCACCCACCGGCCCCGACATCATCAGAACGCTTCTGCGCATGCGCAGAAGAGCGCACGGCCCCACTGAGAACTGGTAGTAAAGATAATAGTAGTAAAGTAGAACCCACCCCTGACCGGGACCCAGAGGTTTAGTCTTCTGAGCTCTCGGACTCATGCTGGAGCTGATCCTCGGGGAAACTTCTCTCTAGTTCAGGGGTGTTAAACTCAAGGCCCGGGGAGCAGATCCGGCCTGTGTGGTGCTTAGCTCTGGCCCATGGGGCTGCCGTGGAAATAGCCAAGGACTGGCCCACCGTGCCTCTGCCAGTGAAAACAGAGCTCGTGAGGGCCACGTGCGGCCCACCCTAGCTCCGTTTTCACTGGCAGAGGTTTACAAGAGGCCATCCCATCCAAAGGGGGCCTTGGGGGCCAGGGTGGGTGTGACCAACATGACCTCACTTGAGTTGGGGGGTGCCTGTGGTGGCCCAAGTGCTCTACCAGTGAAAATGGGCTCCCGAGCTCCGTTTTCGCTGGCAGAGGACATCCCAGCTGAAAACAGAGCCCGGGAGCCTGTTTTCGCTGGCAGAGTGCTCGGGCCACCACAGGCACCAACCAATACAAGTGACGTCATGTTAGCCACACCCACTCTGGTCACGCCCACCCCGGCCCCCTGAGATAAAACACAACCCTGATATGGCCCTCAATGAAATCGAGTTTGACATCCCTGCTCTAGTGGATTCAACAAGACAGACACAGACTTCGGAGGATAATTAGAACTGCAGAAAAAACTATTGCTACCAACCTGCCTTCCATTGAGGACCTGTATACTGCACGAGTCAAAAAGAAGGCTATGAAAATATTTACAGACCCCTCGCATCCTGGACATAAATGGTTTCAACTCCTACCCTCAAAACGACGCTATAGAGCACTGCACACCAGAACAACTAGACACAAGAACAGTTTTTTCCCGAACACCATCACTCTGCTAAACAAATAATTCCCTCAACACTGTCAAACTATTTACTAAGTCTGCACTACTATTAATCTTCTCATCGTTCCTATCATCCATCTCCTCCTACTTATGACTGTATGACTGTAACTTTATTGCTGGTATCGTTAAGATTTATATTGACTGTTTGCTAATATGATTTGATTGCTTATTTGTTCCCCATGACTATCATTAGGTGTTGTACCTTATGATTCTTGATGAATGTATATTGTCTTTTTATGTACACTGAGAGCCTATGCAGCAAAGACAAATTCCTTGTGTGTCCAATCACACTTGGCCAATAAAGAATTCTATTCTATTCTATTCTATTCTATTCTATTCTATTCTATTCTAT
>WNWU01000044.1:4005166-4025652 GCA_012654045.1 Ptyas mucosa | reverse complement strand
ATTCCATTCCATTCCATTCCATTCCATTCCATTCCATTCCATTCCATTCCATTCCATTCCATTCCATTCTATGTTCAGATGTCCTGCTCCATTCTTCTTCTTCCCCAAAACCTCGAAATAATTTATCCTTTTAGCCATCAGCGGTAGCATTGAGGAATGGCTCTTCTCAGCTCGCAAGCTGCCAGGTGGCTGCAGATGGCATCTCGGAAAGGTGTTGGGTGAAGTATTGCCTATTGCATCATTTCGAAAGCAGGCAGCTGGAAGGGGCGTAGCAGTAAGTCACAGGAAGTGATTGGAATGGACTGTTTGGAAAACAGGCAAGGAAACTCTGGTGGAGCCACCAACAGGTTCTTCTTTTCCTCTTTTAATTACAGTCAAACAGGCCTCCTTTGAGGGACGCCGTGGCTCAGTGGCTAAGACGCTGAGCTTGTTGATAGAAAGGTCGGTAGTTCAGCGGTTTGAATCCCTAGTGGCGCGTAACGGGGTGAGCTCCTGTTACTTGTCCCAGCTTCTGCCAACCTAGCAGTTAGAAAGCATGTTAAAAAAATGCAAGTAGAAAAATAGGGATCACCTTTGGTGGGAAGGGAACAGCGTTCTGTGCACCTTTGGCTTTGAGTCATGCCGGCCACATGACCATGGAGACGTCTTCGGACAGCGCTGGCTCTTCGACTTTGAAATCGAGATGAGCACCGCCCCCTAGAGTCGGGAACGACTAGCACATATGTGCGAGGGGAACCTTTTCCTTTGCCTCCTTTGCCTCATTTAAATTTGTATGCTGCTGAATTTTTTAGACTGGCCTTCCATCTTTCCTTCCTCCCTCCCTCCTTCCCTCCTTCCCTCCTGCCCTCTTCCTTCCTTCCTTCCTTCCTTCCTTCCTTCCTTCCTTCCTTTCTTTCTGATAGAAAAAGTAAAGAAAAATAAAGATAAACAATATATAAAGAAGTGGCTTACAGTCTTCTTCTTTTTTTACTGCAGTTCCAAATAAATATATTATCTAACCCCCCCTCTTTAAACTTCCATCATAATTCCCTTCTCTCCGTATTTTACTCCTTCTAATTATCAAATTCATTCATCATCCATTCATTATTTTCCTGTTTCTGCAAGGAGCCATGCAGCTTCAGCGTAAACAGTTTCCAGTCACCGACAAATGTACTTTGTTTTTCTTTTCCTTAATCAAACAAGTCAGTTTTGCCTTTTTATTTCTGAGCCTCCCTTGATGGCGAATTCCATCCATCTGTTCCCTCCTTTTGAAAACCAAATTGAGGGCCTGTTTCATTCAACTTGTGTCTCCAACCTTTTCCTGAACTTCAGTTCTCTTTTCTTCCCCGGAAAAGCACATGTTGCTTTCTCTGCTGTAAACACAATGATCTTCCTACTCCATATTAAAAAGTCTACCCGATTGGTTAACTCTCAGAGCAGGGGTGGGATTCAAAAATTTTAGCAACTGGTTCTTTGCCTGGTTGCTGGGTGGGCGTGGCCTACTCGGGTTCCTGCACCACGGGGGGGGGGGGGTGTTTTCGCCCTCCCCAAGCTCTGGAGGCTTTCCTTGAGCCTCCGGGAGGGCGAAAACGGCCTTCCCCGGGCTCCGGAGGCCCTCTGGAGGCCAGAAACGAGCCCGTTTCCAGACTTCTGGAACTTCTAGGAGGCCGATTTTTCACCCGCATAGAGCCTTCGTGCGGGCGCTGCACTTACCTGGCATCCAAAATAGGCCGCTTGAAGACTCCTGGGAGCGGAGGGATGGGGTGGGTGGGGCCAGCCAGTCCTTGCAAGTACTGGTTCGGTGAACCAGATGTAAAATTACCATCCAGTTCACCCGAACTGGTCTGAATTGGCTGAATCCCACCCCTGCCTCAGAGATGTCTGCAGGATATGATCAAAACATCAAGGTAGTAATCATAATGGTGCAGCTGCCCCAGGGGTGAAATCCAGCAGGTTCTGACAGGTTCTGGAGAACTGGTAGCGGAAATTTTGAGTATTCGGAGAACCGGCAAATACCACTCTGGCTGGCCCCAGAGTGGGGAGGGAATGGGGATTTTGCAGTATCCTTCCCCTGAAGTGGTGTGGAAATGGAGATTTTGCAGTATCCTTTCCCTGCCATGCCCACCAAGCCAAGCCACGCCACGCCCACCAAGCCACTCCTACAAAACCGGTAGTAAAAAAATTTGAATTTCACCACTGAGCTACCCCCATTTTTCATCTGCACCCTACTGATATTCTCGGAGGGTAAAACTTGAGAAAGACCTCTCAGATTCCCAGAGTCTCTGGGTGAGGAGATTAGTCTGTGTGATGGGTTTGATGATGGACGTATTCCTGAGCAAACACACAAGTTGTCATTAGCCTCTACCAACCAAGCGTCCTTTGGAGGGGTTAAGAATACAATTCCACAAATTCCTCACCAACATAGTTGCCAACAAATCATGGGGGACACGCAGGGGGGAACCAACTTGTAGCAAACTTGTGTGAGTTCCTTTCTGCAACTTCAGAGTACATGTTAGGTCTACCAAATAATGGTACAACAGTGTTGGAAGGGACCTTGGAGGTCTTCTGATCCACCCTGTTGCTCAAGTAGGAAACCCAACACCATTTTAGACAAATGACTGTCCAGTCTCTTCTTGAAAGCTTCCACTGATGGAGCACCCACAACTTCTGGAGGCTGAAATTTCTCGTTAATTCGACTCCTTTTGGTCCCTTGTGGCTAATGTTGAAGTCGAACTTAAATGCAAGATATAGTTTGTAATCCACAAATATATCTAATAATGATGAATAGAGTTATATTTTTTAAAAAGATGATTAAAAGATAAAAAGAAAATCTCAGCTGAAAAGAAAAAAGTGGTAACTCAACGGAGAGTAAAAAAATGAAACATCAGCCTGTAGTTACAGATAGTCTTTGAGTTATGACCATAAGGGAGCCTGACCAAGTGACCAACCCAATTGTACAATCTTTTTGCAGTGGTCGTTAAATGAACCAGTGGCTCGTTATGGGCCAATATTGCCCAAAACTGGAAATAAATGCCGGTTTTCAGGAAAACCAGTCATTAAACATGGCCTGTTAGATGCTGCAAATACCGTATTTTTCGGAGCACCGGAGTATAGGACGCATCTTAGTTTTTGGGGAGGAAAATAAGAAAAAAGCTGATTGGCAGGTGGATGGGCCTCCCGGAATACCCCCAATCAGCTGTTCCCAGACGTGAATTTTAGCAACATGTTCGTTGGTTGTGAACTCTGTGTCTTGCTTTTTTTTTCAGCCTCTGAAACTCTGTTTCAGAAAAAATGTTTTTTTTCTGCCTGTGAAAGCCTCCAAAACAGAGCTTTTTTCCCGAAGCTCTGTTTGGAGGCTTTTTTTCTGAAGCTTTTTCCAGAGGCTTTTTTTCTGAAGCTCTGTTTGGAGGCTTTTTTCCTGAAGCTTCATTTCTGAGGCTTTTTGCAGCCTCTGAAACCTCCATTTGAGAGGCTGGGCGGGGCTACATTCAGAGTATAAGACGCACCCAGATTTTCACCCTCTTTGTGGGGGGGGGGGAAAGGTGCATCTTATACTCCGAAAAATAGGGTAGTGTTGAGACCCAAAGGGGAAAGGGGGGGCCATCAGAACTTCAAATCTGGGCCATAAGTTGCTTTAAGGAGGGGTGTCTTTGAACGGTTGCTAAGGTTGCTATTTGCAAGTTGAGGACTTCTATGCAGAAGGCAGCAAAGAAGACCAGATCCAATAGTTCAATGCAAGGCATCTATTTGCCTCCTCCTCTCTTCCTTGCTGGCTGTCAAAAGCCTCGGAACCATGATGGATGAACTGATTTCAAACGCCTCGGAAGAAACGCTCATGCCCTTCAGTGTTGAATAGGCTGCTCTTCGCATTCCTTCTCTCCGTTGTCTTCTTCAGCATAAAAGACCTCACTGCCCCAGCGAGTATTAAGAGCTCCTCGGCTGTTCCAGAGTTGCCTGGGAGCTGCTGGGCTCTGAAAGCCTTTCTGTTTACTTTCCTTCCATTGTTTGCCTATCTTTGCTTTTCCATATGGGGCTCCGTGCCACGGTTTCAGGTGCCGTGGTTGGGAGATGTCCGTGGAATGCATTTACAGTGGCCTCATACGCACAACAAAAAAGGTAACAGGACAGGAAAAAAAACCCAAGCCACTGAATTTGCTACCTTGGTCAGGGTTAACCGTGGCTGGATTTTTGTGGGTTTGCCCATTGCACAAACAGAGTCTCTTTAGTTAGTTTATGGTTCAGTTTATTATGTAAATCCTGGATCTAAGTTTTTTTTTTTTTTAGCAGGCCGATTAAAAAGCCTGGGCTAAAAGCTCTTATTCATTTATTCCCTGTGTGGGAAAACCTGGATTACATTTTTTTTCAATTCCTGAAGTCAAGCAAGCAAGGTGTCTTTCACTTTTCTTTTCCAGCTCCTGCAGAATTTGTCCAGCATCCTCAGTCAATTGCCAGGCCTGTGGGGACCACCGCCATTTTTACCTGCTTGGCCCAAGGAGAGCCTTCCCCACAGATCACATGGTTGAAGAATGGGCAGATTTTGGAGCCGAGCGAGCACATTAAACTGAAGAACAACAATAGGTAAGGTTCGAGTTCAGCAGAGTCCAGTAGTCTTACTGGGTATTTGAGCCTGGATCTACCAGATGTCAAGGTAAAGTCAGGGTCAGGTCCTACAAACTTCTTGGACACATCTTATGGCTCAAATGTTGGACCAAAGGACTCTTAATGAACGGCGGAATAATTAAAAAAAAAGAAAAGAAAGTATACTGTATATTAGTATTTATTTGTTAGAGTTGAAACCCACCTCTTTGTTCAGGGGCTGAAGTCTTGTGTTTAATGTTTCCTCTTTTCATTTTTCCCCTGGGAACAACCTTGTGAGATAGATGGGGCTAAGTAAGGCTGATCCATAGAGAATCCATGGAGCTTCTGGGCCTGATGGAGGACTTGGTGTATGGGGCGCCCCCAGTGGTGGGATTCAGCCAGTTTGCACCTATTCGGGAGAACCGGTTGTTAACTTTCTAAGCAGTTCGGAGAACCGGTTGTTGGAAGAGATCTTATTTTGTTTTATTCCACTTTGCAGGGCTAATCCTGTAAGGAAGGCAGGAAGGAAACATTCTGGTGTTATTTCTAGCCTAATCTTTATTGCCCTGCTTACAGAAACTGCCTCTCTGGTTAACCCTTGTTACATTGTAACAGATAAGTCGAAGTGCCCATCGATGTGAGTGATGTTGAATTGGCCACGCCCACACGGTCACATGACCATCAAGCCACGCTTACCCGGCTGGTCATTAGGGCTGAGAACCAGTTGAGAACCGCCCCACTCCCACCTCACCACCTTCATCACTGAACTATACTGGGTCTCATGTTAGTTGATGAATCTTGGTTTAAGATGAATCTTGGTTTAAGTTGCTTGTGTAGTGATGTGTCTGAGCTGTAAATGTGACTTGATACGTGAAGTGCGGTCTTCTTCTCAATGATGGAGTTAGGTTCTGCTTGCCTCCAGAAACTAAAGACTTCTTCCTACCCCTTCCCCTCAAAAAAACCACCTGGGAGATAGGTTACATTGAGGGAGAGGGAGGGGTCTGAACTCCCTCCATTGTTTTCCAAGTTTTGTGTCTTCGTCCAAGTCATTAACAAATATATCATACAGGCCAGGGCTGAAATCTACTTACCTTCCTTACTGGTTCGGAAGTGCACGCACCACTTAAAACCAAGAAGTAATGACACCCGGGTGGCAATCGTTACTGGATGGCCGAACCACAGGAAAAAATCGCTACTGAATCGGCCGATCCGGTCCGATCCGGGAGCATTTCACCCCTGATACAGGCCCTAGAACAGTGATGGCTAACCTTTTTCTCTTCGTGTGCCGAAAGAGCTCACGTGCGTACCGGCACCCATAATGCAATGTGCGCGCCCCTGCACATGCATGCACAACCCCCTCACATGTGCATAACCCCCCCCCCCCCCTCCCCCCCCCCCCCCCCGCGCATGCACGCGTAACCTCCCACCCTCCCTTTTGGGCCTAGGTGGCGTCTCTGCAGCCTCCTGGGCCCAAAAACAGTCTGGGGAGGATGTGCTCCGCCCTCAAACACCCCGTTTTGGGTCTAGTAGGCCTCCCTGCAGCCTTCTGAACCCCCCCCACACACACACACACATATGCGCGTGTGTCTCCCAATTGTGCGCCATGCATCCCAAAAATCAACTAGGCTGGCGGGAGGCACGCACATGCGCAGTGGAGCTGAGCTGGGTGACGGCTCGCATGCCCACAGAGAGGGCTCTGTGTGCCAGCTGTGGCACGCGTGCCATAGGTTTGCCATCATGGCCCTAGAATGACTCCCTAGTGATATTCAGGAATTCTGTAGATCACATTGAAAGAATGTCTCCCTATTTATCATCTATCTGTTTCTAAACATTATCTTGAGTCTCAAAGCAACATCCAAAGCTGAAAATAAAGATTTCCCAAAATTAGAAAGTTTGAACAGCAGGATGCCCTGGTATCTTAAAACCTGCTGCCAGAGTTGTTGTTTTTTTTTAATTTGATTTATATGCCGCCCTTCTCCGGAGACTCAGGGCGGCTTACAATGCGCTAAGCAATAGCCTTCATACTTTTGTATATTTATACAAAGTCAGCTTATTGCCCCCACAAACTGGGTCCTCAATTTACCTACCTTAGAAAGGATGGAAGGCTGAGTCAACCTTGAGCCTTGGTGAGATTCGAACCTGCAATAATTGCAGGCAGCTGATGTTAATAACAGGGCTTTAGACCACTGTACTATCCAAGGCTCTTTTTAACCAAAGCTTCAACCAGACTTCTTCAAACTGGTCCTTTCTGAAAATGTGGCAATACAACTCCAGAATCCCCTGTGCCTCAGTTTTCAAGAACCTTCTATTAAGCCACAGTGGCACAGTGGTTAGAGTGGGTACTGCAGGCTACTTCTGCTGACTGCAATTTGGCAGTTCGAATCTCACCAGGCTCAAGGTTGACTCAGCCTTCCATCTTTCCGAGGTGGGTAAAACAAGGACCCAGATTGTTGGGGGCCATAGGCTGACTCTGTAAACCGCTTAAAGAAGGCTGTAAAGCCCTGTAAACTGGTATATAAGTCTAAGTGCTATTGCTATTGCTATTAAATGATCCAGAAATAGAATTGGGGCAAGGCATGCCTTTGATTTCAGGTGGTCTTTCAGAACAGATTCATTATTTAGCTTGCCGCCTGTCTTTCTGACCAAGGGTGTCCAACTCTCCGTGTTCTTGGAGATCATTGTGGTCTTGTGGGCCGAACGTGATTCTCTTATCCCACCAGCACAATATTGTTTCTCAGCAAAGCTTAGGCAACCCTACTTTTTCTGTGCTAGAAGGACGCAATGTTTGTATCATGGAAATAGCGGGGTAGATTGAGCCTAGTGCGAAAATTGCCACTCAGGGGGCTTGGTTTCTATGGAAATAATACAGAAGAATGCAGGGGAAATAACAGAGGCCAAGCTATAAATCTCTAGGTTATAGAATCCCCTAATGAAAGATAACAGGGTTAAGTATATGACTAGAAGTCTGTGAGCACCAGCAAAAAGTTAAAAAAGGAGTGAGAAAGATGCAGAATTCTTTGAAATTTCTCAGAGGCAAACTGGGATGTCCCCAAGGGATGGTTCCCCCCCCCCCAAAAAAAACAAATCAAGGTGGTGACCAGAAGGGTGTTATTGAAACCACACTGTTGTTGTGTTGTTGAAGTTGTAAAGCTTCAGGTGCAACCACCAACATTTCCCCACCGTATGGGTTGTTAGTCAAGTGCCATGGAGGGAGGAGATATTAGGAACTGCAGTCCTGTCTGGAAGACATCTGGTTGGATAAGGTCTCACGTCCATCTTGTCTTGATACCCAACATGGTATAAGATCTCCTGCTTGAGCAGGAGGTTGGACTAGAAGACCTCCAAGGTCTCTTTCAATCCCATTATTCTATGTTCTATGAGACGAGTAATCTCGGTATAATTTATGGCAGGAAGGCAGACCTTTATTAACTGTGGGTCCTCGAAATTCAATTTTCAAGAGGTGTGATAGGAGCAAAGCCATCAAAAGTGGGTGGGGATGAAGCCGGAGTGGGAGTGGCCAGGACAAAAAGTCGATGAAGACAATCGACAATCTATTATTGAAATGTCTGTGGAGATTCTCGATTATCCAGGTCATTGGTGATTTTTTTTTTTTGAAAAAACACCTTTTTCTAGTTGTGTTTTGTTTTGTGTTTTGAAAAAAAAACCTTTGAGACTATTAAGGTAAAGGTAAAGGTTCGCCTCGCACATATGTGCTAGTCGTTCCCGACTCTAGGGGGCGGTGCTCATCTCTGTTTCAAAGTGGAAGAGCCAGCACTGTCCGAAAACGTCTCCGTGGTCACGTGGCCGGCATGACTCAACGCCAAAGGCGCATGGAACGCAGTTACCTTCCCACCAAAGGTGGCCCCTATTTTTCTACTTGCATTTTTTACGTGCTTTCGAACTGCTAGGGTGGCAGAAGCTGGGACAATTAACAGGAGCTCACCCTCTTAGGTGGCACTAGGGCCGTGATGGAGAACCTATGGCACGCGTGCCACAGGTGGCACGCAGAGCCATGTCGCCTGGTACGCCAGCTCAGTTCTGGCACACATGCATCGGAGTCTCTGGAGGCTGGGGACAGCAAAAAAGTCACTTCCTGTCCAACCAAAAGTTGGGAAACAAGCTGTTTTGGGCCTCTGGAGGGCCTCCAAGGGGCTTGGGAAGGCTGTTTTCCCCCTCCCCGGATGCATAGAAAGGATCTGGAGCCAGATGAGAAAGAAAAACAGGCCTCCTACGTGCTAGGAGCGGGGGGGAGGGGGCATCGCATGTGCGGGGCAGGGCGCATAGAATTATGGGTGTGGATACGCATGCACGCGAACCTCTCCCGCCCCCCCTTCCTGGCACGTGATGGCAAAAAGGTTACTGCCATTACTGCACTAGGGAGTCGAACCGCTGAACTGCTGACCTTTCAATCGACAAGCTTAGCATCTTAGCCACTGAGCCACCGCATCCCTTTTGAGAGTATAGGGAAATACAAATTTAAAAATCCCACTTTGGCTTCATTTAAAAGTGGCATCAATCTGGCGTTGGCTTCTTGGAGGAGCTCAGGGCGCCAGACCCAAAATTTTCGGACAGGCTTGTAAAGCTGGTTGCAACTTGCGCGATCCCTTCCTCGCACGGATAGGTCCTCAAACGAAACGCTGCAATCATCTCAGCTCCCCAAGCTTGCAAAGGCTGGCAGATTAACGCCTGCTTCCTTTTCACCCTCTCTGCTTTTTTCCTCTCCTGCCAGCCTGTTCTCGGTTTTCTGCTTTTGACTGGCCTGTCAGGAGCATCGTGCCAACAAATGGAGGCTGGGGAGGCAGGGAAAGAGAACAAAAGAGGAGACGGAGGCGGGTGGGGTGGGGTGGGGTGGGGGAGAAGCTTAATTTTTTATTTAAATTACATTTACAATTAATTGCATCATCCGAATGGAAGCCGTTTAATGAAAGAGTTGGTGCGGTTGCTCCTAAATATTTGAACTCCTTTTTTTTCACCACCACCCCCTCTTCGGTCACATTAAAAAAAAAAAAATCACAATCCAACAACACATTTTTGTTGTGGAGGGGAAGAGGTGGGGGGGAGGTCTAGGGGTGGGAAGGCTGCTTGTGATCTTGCGGTGTCCTGCCCAGAGGGGGTGAGCTGCTAGTGTAACACACCCAGAACAGGCGTGAAAAAGAATTAAGAAGAAAAAAATTTAAAGCTGTCACCAATGAAGGTTCCTTGTTTCTCTGCTGCCAGGCTCAGTGGTGTGCATCAGGGCTCTGTGTGTGTGTGTGTGTGTGTGTGTGTGTGTGTGTGTGTGTGTACGTGTGCATATGCTGGGGGACGTGATGTGCAAACTCGGAATATAAATTGCATTAAAGGGTCTGCGGTTACTGGAATGCGTTTATCGCAACAGCAGGTAGCAAAAGCCAAGCATGTACACGCAAAGGCAAGCTCCGAATATCGATTTTTCATTCCTTGCTGGGAGATTGTATTTACAAAATGGTAATTAAGTAGGTTTCATTCATTAATCCTGCCAAAAAGCAATTCAGAGCTTCGGCCGAGGGCTCAGGTGTCATTTGCTCTGCTCCATAAATTTGCATCTTACGAGCCCACCCACCCCCCCTTCGCTCCCCGGAGACCCACAAATCCTAAATCCTCTTTTCTAAGTTGGCAGTGGGTGGGTAGGTGGGAGGCTGATTTCTCCTTGAATGGATTGGGTTAAGAAGATGTTGCACCAGAAGCAATATTCCAGTTTCTGATGTATTTCTGAGGCAACTTTGCTCCTAAACCATCGATAACTCACCTCAGAGGTAGGGTTTCAGCAGGTTCTGACCAGTTCTGGAGAACCGGTAGAGGAAATTTTGAGTAGTTCGGAGAACCGGTAAATACCAACTCTGACTGACCCCGCCCCCATCTATTCTCTGCCTCCCGAGTCCCAGCTGATCGGGAGGAAATGGGGATTTTGCAGTATTCTTCCCCTGGAGTGGGGTGGGAATGGAGATTTTACAGTATCCTTCCCCTGCCACGCCCACCAAGCCATGCCAAGCCGACCAAGCCACACCCACAGAACCGGTAGTAAAAAAATTTAAAACCCACCACTGACTCCCTTATGCCTTTCAGCATGTGCATAATGGACTTCTGATGCCATGCACTTAGTAATAAAACCGCAACCTCGTTTTGCACCAGTTAAAACTTCTAGAAAAACCCTTCAGGAACAACTTTGAAAAATAGTCCAGCTGTAGTATTGATTTATTGATTTAAGAAAATGTGTAGAGCTGCCCACTCGCTCTCGGGGACTCTGGGTGGCTTACAAAAATAAAAAAAAGACCAACCTAAAGACAATAAAAACAATAATAACTGAGACGTGTTGCCAGTGTCAGCTCTCTCAGGAACAGGTGTAGCTGCACACTACAGTAGATAAAAGATAAAGGTAAAGGTTCCCCTCGCACATAGATGCTAGTCGTTCCCGAATCTAGGGGTCAGTGCTCATCTCCCTTTCAAAGCCGAAGAGCCAGTGCTGTCTGAAGACGTCTCCATGGTCATGTGGCCGGCATGACTCAACGCCAAAGGCGCACGGAATGCTGTTTCCTTCCCACCAAAGGTGGTCCCTATTTTTTCTACTTGCATTTTTTACGTGCTTTCGAACTGCTAGGTTGGCAGAAGCTGGGACAAGTAACAGGAGCTCACCCCGTTATGCGGCACTAGGGATTCGAACCGCTGAACTGCCGACTTTTTCAATTGACAAGCTCAGCGTCTTAGCCACTGAGCCACCGCGTCCCTTTACTGTATCTACAATACAGTCGTGCAAATTGTATGATGGTTCTGTGTTCTAAGTGTAGAGTAAAAGGGGAAAAACCCTTTTGACTTCTGATTCGTTTTAGCGCAGTACAGCCTCAACTTTATACTTTTATCTAGTAGCCATTTCTATAACGACAACATTACCTAATCAGCACAATCCAAAGCCAAAGTTCTATTTTTCCCCCCATTTCAAGCATGTCTCAGTTCTTTTCAAAAGGCAACTGATTTGTTTTTTTTACCTTGAGGAGGAAGAAGAAAACATTTCACTTCTCCTCCAAGGAGCTTTATCAGTTCTGATGGTGGGGGTCATGGACAGGTTCTGATAGGATGGTGGTTTTGGGCAGGGGTGAAATGTAAAATGTGTTACTACCGGTTCTGTGGGCATGGCTTCGGGGATGGGGGGGGTAATGTGACTGGGTGGGCGTGGCCAACTTTTTTTTTTTTAACTTTTCAAAGCATTTTTTTTACCACCTCTTCGGCCAAGAGATTGCAGAAAAAAATGCTTTGAAAAGTCTCTGAGGATCCCAGCTGAGCTGCGCGATCATCAGAGGCTTTTTTTTTTACTTTTAAAAGCATTTTTTCGTCAGAAGAGGTTGTAGAAAAAATGCTTTTAAAAGTAAAAAAAAAAAGCCTCTGATGATCGTGCGACTCAGCTGAGCATGGGGGAGGAGGGGCGCAGGGATTTTTGCTACTGGTTCTCCGAACCACCAGCCACCATCGCTACCGGATCGGGTGATCCGGTCCGAACCGGGAGCATTTCACCCCTGGTTTTGGGGTGGGGAATGGAAGGATCACATTTCTTTGCAGTCATCTGGACGTTAGCACTCTCTCTGAGAGCTCTTGAGGCCACTTGGAGGTTTATCTGTGCCCTCAGGGTCATCTGAATCAGGATGCAATTGGTTGTGGAATCCACCAATCAGGAGGAACCAGCTGCCTTTTGGGGGGAGGCGGGGAAACACCTTTGAGAAAACGGTGACCTGCATGACTGAGAGTCTCCACAGACATCTCAAGCGTGAAATCCAGAAGTCCTCTTAGTTTTCTTCTTGTAGCCTTGCAGGAGGAACCATCATTGCTGAAAACAGATGCCAGCATTTCTTCACCAGGTTCCCTCATCCTGAAGCGTAATTATCCATGGAGCATAAGAATGCAAGGTATACCGAAAGAGGAGAATGTTTGTAGTGCAGGGTCTAAGCGAGAGGTCCTCGATGCTCCCCGAGCTTGGTGGTTTTCTTGCAGATGTCTCATTCCCAAGCCAGGTGACATCAATAATGCTAGTAGGATTTGGGGAGTGGTAAATCCCACTCCCTACTAGCACTGATGATATTGCCTAGCTTGGGAATGAAATGTCTGCAAGGAAAGAGCCAAGCTCGGGGAGCACCAAGGACCCCTGAATGCCAGATGTGCTTTTTTGGAGCAAGCTGATAGTCCTTCTCCCCATCTACTGGGCCATGTTTGGTTGTTCACTCACTTCCCCTTAGGAAGCCATTCACAAGCCCGTTTGTTCCGGTGTGATTTGCTGGACTTATCCAAAGCGGCTTGCAACGTTTTCCAAACCTTTGGGGTTTCCACACGGGGATACAGTGCAGTGGTGGGTTGCTACCGGTTCGCACCGGTTCGGGCGAATCGGTAGCAGTGGCAGCAGGAGGCTCTGCTCACCCGCCTGGACGTCATCAAATACGATCGTGCGTAGGACAGAGGTGGGTTCTACTTATCTTTACTACCGGTTCTCAACAGGGCCGCACATGCTTCTGCTGATGACGTCGGGGTGGGTGGGTGGAGCCTCCCTCCGGTTTTACTACCGATTCTATAGAACCGATCCGAACTGGGGGCAACCCACCACTGGCACAAAAGCTTCTGCGCATGCGTAGACAGAGTACGCGCACGAGCGAACCAGTAGCAAAGGTAAGTGAAACCCACTCCTGTTACGGTGTGGATATGTGTGACATTTCCCTTTTCTCTGTTGGTGCTTGCCTGGCTGGTATGCCAGGTTTGCGTACCAGCCAGATCTTCTTAGTTGGGGGACGGTGGGGGACGAGGAGGCGACAGCTGACATCCACCCCCCCTCCCCTTTCACAGCCACATGCGTCGGCTTCATGGCTCTGTCATGTTTTATCACCCCTGCCCCTCTCCCTTCACCCCACCCCCCGCCCTGCTCTCTACGAGGCTGAGCCTCTCTTTACATAGAAACTGTTTCACACGTGTGCCAGATGGAGCCTGCACATAAATTAGATCCTGGCTGATTGCAAAAAGCTTGACATGAGGGCTGCAATTCTCTGCCTTCCCTGGGGTGTTTTGCTGCGACCCACGAAAGGGAATTAATGTTTGCTGTTGCGAAGGGGGAGGGCACATCGTTGACACTCCCCCCTCCCCCCTTTCAGCGTGCGTGTCTCTCTGTGTGTGTGTGTGTGTATTTCCATGCTAAAGGCTACCTTTGCTCTTTGATAAAAGACAAGGGAGAGGCCACGATGAAAGGTACCTCTGATTGTATGTCCTTTACCATACACGAAAACAATTGTTCGCTAGCGATAGGATAAGTGTACCTGACAGTTTTCCTTTTTTGCGTCTCATGAAAAGAGGTTGGCGACAAGTTTTTTGAAATCTGAACATGAGAATAACAAGAGTTGGAAGGGATCCTGGAGGTCTTCTAATCCAACCCCCTGCTTAGGCAGGAAATCCTATACCAGTGGATGGCTAACCTTTTTCAGACTGAGTGCCCAAACCACGCAAGCGCGTGCATGAATGCATATGTGCGTGCTCGAACCCCCAAAATGCAATGTGTGTGCACCCCCGCACTTGCCCCCACACACACTCCGTCCCCCCATGCATGCACACGTGACCACCACCACCCCGCACGCAACCCTCCGCATGAGCGTGTGACACCCCCCCCGGACACACCCCACCTCCCACGCATGCGTGGCAGAGATCCTAAAACCAGCTGGCTGGCAGGAGCTGCGCACGTATACACAGCGGAGCTGAACTGGGGCGACGACTTGCGTGCCAACAGAGAGGGTGCTTGGTGCCACCTCTGGCACGCGTGCCATAGGTTCGCCATCACGGTCCTATACCATTTCAGATGAATGGTTATCCAATCTCTTCTTAAAAACTTCCAGTGTTGGGAGCATTCACAACTCCTATTTGTAAATTGTATTGCACGCTTCGGGAAGACGCCTATGGCTTGCAAGCCTCAACCCTGTGCTTCATTTCGGTGAAGATCCGGGGTTACCCTCCCTCTGGCATGGCGGTGTTCTGCCCCAGCTACGGACAAACTCCGAACAAAACTTGGTTTACTTCAAAACACAGTCTTTTGCAAATTCAGGCTGTTAATAAAACGTTCTTAACAACCTGCCAGAAATTCCACAGATAAGATAGAGTCTTACAAGAGTTGGCAGAAAGCCCAGAAGCCAGGTTTGCAGAGAAAATCCAAACTCAACGATCAGCGAACGAACGAACGTTGTTTCCTGCAGCTTTTTACAAGCTGTGTGCAAACTTAAATAGGCTAAGGGAGTGGCCAATTAGCCCCATGCCTTACTCTCGAGGAGACCTCCTCCTGAGTAACCACTCCTGCCTTTTGGCAGCTCTGCATGCTCATACATTGAGAAGAGGCTCCTCCACTTCATCCTCTGCACTTAAAGGAGCCCCTGGAGGTTCTGAACGCTCTGGCTGAATCCCTGCCTCTGCCACCACATCTTCTTCAGCCTCCTCGCTGTCCAACTCGAGCGCCGGCTGCACAGGCTGCTGGCGCGACACCACACCAGCCTCCTCGTCGTCGGGATCAGCAACAATCCGCACAGGCCGCTGGCAGGCCACAACAGGTGGCAGATTTTTCCCCATTTTGCAAAAGTTTGTATAAAGTCAGGGATGAGAATGGAGCTTTGGGATGCTCAGCCTCTAGACTCACAATTTATTCTCGGGATTAGCACATCAGGCAGGATGTTCGGCATTGAGCAGAAAAGGCCCATCGTGTTCTGTAGCATCTACTTCCAAGTCAGTGGCCTAACTGCCTTCCCTAAACCTATTGTCTTCCCGATATGCTTGACTTCCAACCAGGGGTGCTATTCAACAGGTTCTGGAGAACCGGTAGTGGAAATTTTGAGTAGTTCAGAGAACCAGCAAATACCACCTCTGCCTGGCCCCAGAGCAGAGTGGGAATGGAGATTTTGCAATATCCTACCTCCAGGATTGGAGAGGAAATGGGGATTTTGCAGTATCCTTCCCCTAGATTGGGGATGGAATGAGGATTTTGCAGTATCCTTCCCCTGGATTGGGGATGGAATGGGGATTTTGCAGTATCCTTCCCCTGCCACGCCCACCAAGCCACGCCCACAGAACCAGTAGTAAAAAAATTTGAATTTCACCACTGTTTCCAACCCTCAAAAACCCCTGACAGCAGATGGCTGTCTCCTTAGTTTCAGAAAACCTGATGCGACAATGACTTGGGCCTTGCCTGCTCCAGGGGATGTTCCTCTTACAAAAGTGCTACTATAATCTTAACAGAATAACAAACTTGGAAGAGACCTTGGAGGTCTTCCAGTCCAATGCCCCAAATAGAAGACCTTATACCCAGGGGTGGGCAAATGTGGCCCTTTTACAACCTGTGGACTTCCTGAGAATTCCTGAGACAGCCAAACTGTCTCAGGAATTCTGGGAGTTGAAATCCACAGGTTGTAAAAGGACTACATTTGCCCACCCCTGCCTTATACCATAACAGACAAATGGCTGTCCAATCTCTTCTTGAAAATCTCCAGTGATGGAGCACCTACAACTTCTGGAGGCAAGTTGTTCCACTGACTAATTGTTCTCACTGTCAGGAAATCTCTCCATAGTTCCAGGTTGCTCCTCTCCTTGATTAGTTTCCATCTGTTGCTTCTTGTCCTGCCTTCAGGTGCTTTGGAGAATAGGTGGATTCCCCACTCCCTTTTGTGGCAACCCCTGAGATATTGGAACACCTCAATTCCTGCCATAATTCTTTGTATGTTTTAGCTTTAGTCTCCTCAAAGGTCACATAGAACCAAAAGAACAGTTTCTGAAAAATAGCCTTAGCCACCTTTCCATCCTCTGGTATGGGGTTCCCCAGTGTTGCACTCACCTGGATTAAGAAATTGTCCCCATCCCTAACATCACCCAGCTTCGGATTTTTGGAAGAGAGGCAGTTTCATCAGATGCCCCAAATCTGGGCCATCGCAGAGATGCTTTCGGCCACTTCGCTAAAATCATCTCAGCAGCCAAATTTAATCCGGATGCATCCCGTACCCTCTACGGTTCTGGATATTTGCAGAGGAGGAAAGGATGGTGTTGAACAAGGCAAACGTGATTATATGGAACTGGGATCATCACTAGGAAGAATTTGTGCTGATCTGGTAGTTTGTTTATAGCCTGTATTGCTCAGTTATTTATATTCTCCTTACACGGAGCAATGGGGAATTCCTCATTATATTTACTTTATTGATTAGCCTTTCAACCGTATCATCAAACAATAAATATTAACTTGACTGCTTTTGTTCCACAATTGCTGGCAGGGTTCAGATACCGGTAACTTGCTTAACCCCCTAAGCCTGTGCGAACCGAAGAGTGGTGCTTTGCTCACTTAGCATGTTCTGTCCAACAAATAAACCAGATAACGGTTGAAAATTATAGCCTGGTTCACACCACACACCGAAATACAAACTGTTCGACGCCGTTTAGCCAAGTCTTGTTTGTTATGTGAATGCAGCCAAACTGGCCATCAGTCCTTCGAGGTAAACCGGACTAGGAATCCAAAGTCATGCAGGCTAAGACTACATTTTTAGAGAACTATTGTAGCAGACCCTTGCAAATCTGAATGCACGCCTCTTTCTTTGTCTCTCTCTCTTTCCTTCTCTCTCTCTCCCCCTCTCTTTCTCTCTCTCTATCCCTCCCTTTCTCTCTCTCCCTCTTTCACCATCTTTCTCCCTCTCTCTCTCTTTCTTTCTCTCTCTCTCACTCTCTTTCTCTCCCCCTTCTGTCCCTTTCTCTCCCTCCCTCCCTCTCTCTTTCTCTCTCCCTCTTTCTCTCTCCCTCTCTCTTTCTCTCCCCCTTCTCTCTTTCTTTCTCTCCTTCCCTCTCTCTTTCTCTCTCTCTTTCCTTCTCTCTCTTTCTCTCTCCCTCTCTCTCTCCCCCACTCTTTCTCTCTCTCTATCCCTCTCTCCCTCTCTCTCCCTCTTTCATCATCTTTCTCTCTCTTTCTTTCTCTCTCTCTTTCTCTCTCTCTCCCTCTCTCTCCTTCTCTCTCTCCCTCTTTCTCTCCCCTTCTGTCCCTTTCTCTCTCTCCCTCCCTCTCTCTCTCTTTCTCTCTCTCTTTCCTTCTCTCGCTTTCTCTCTCTCCCTCTCCCTCTCTTTCGCTCATTCTCTTTTTTCTCTCCCTCTCTCTCTTTCTCTCTCCTCCTCTCTCCCTCCCATTATCCTCATGAGAGCGAGATATGGTCTTTTCTGAAATAGCAATAGCATTTAGGCTTTATAGCACTCTCTGGCCAGTTTACAACGTACAAGCATTATTTGCATGTTGCCCCCAACAATCTAGATTCTCATTTTATCAACAGGATAGAAGGCTGAGTCAACCCTGAGCTGGTCAGGATTGAACACCAAGCTGTGGGCAGAGCTTGCCTGCAATTCTACACTTTAACTACTGCATCACCAGGGCTCACACATATTTTCTTAGGTTACAGTTCTGGCCCTGACTCAGATTTATTTTTTTAAATCTGACTCTTTCCTTGGGAACTGCTGTTTCTTCAGTCCTTCAAGGTTTTTCCCTCTGTCCACTAGGTTGGCAAAGTAATGTTCAGTTTGGGATCAATTATGCAAAAAAAATTCCCTCCTGATCTTTTAAAATATTGGTATGCATTCACACACCGGTGCATTCACACATGAAAAAGCATGTCTTTCTATTTGTCCTGAACCCAAAACCAGCCATTTCTAATTGGGAGAATAAATGGACATGTTAAAAGAGAGAAGAAAGAGAGGAAGGATTATATATTCACACTACATCATTCTTTACTTTCTAACTTTCTGCAAAGTTTGCTTCTGGATGCAATTCAAGGGGTTGGTAAACATCTTTACAGTCCTTCAGGACATAAGTCCAGGTTACTTAAGGGAGCATCTTCTCATCCCATTGGGATTGGCCCACCCCACCTGTACTGACAGAGGAGGCATACCACGAGTCTCTTGGCCAGGGAATTCCGGTTGGTGAGGTCCACGAGAAGAGCCTTCTCTGCTCTTGCATCTGCCCTCTGGAACAGGGGTCTTCAACCGTGTCAACTTTAAGACTTGCAGACTTCAACTCCCAGAGCTTTGCTGGCTGACGAACTCTAGGAGTTGAAGTCCGCAAGTCTTAAAAGTTGACAAGGTTGGAGACCCCTGCTCTGGAACATCTTGTCCGTCCCTGTCCCCATCCCCCTGAGTGAAGTCCGTTCCACCCCTCCTGACCTTCCATACAAGCCTAAAGACCTAACTCTGCCAGTTGGCTTGGCACTCCAATGGAGGGGTTTCACAAGGGGGGGGGTGGTTTGTAGATTAACAACAGATTTCCCCCCCTCATCCTACTCTTCCCCCCTCCCCCCTCATCAGAAGTGGCTTTCAGCAGGTTCTGGTCAGTTCTGGAGAACCAGTGGCGGAAATTTTGAGTAATTCAGAGAACCAGTAAAAGACACCTCTGACTGGCCCCGCCCCTATCTATTCTCTGCCTCCTGAGTCCCAGCTGATTGGGAGGAAATGGGGATTTTGCAGTAACCTTACCCTGGAGTGGAGAGGGAATGGAGATTTTGCAGTATCCTTCCCCTGCCACGCCCACCAAGCCACACCCACA
This sequence comes from Ptyas mucosa, assembly GCA_012654045.1. Classification (NCBI taxonomy): domain Eukaryota; kingdom Metazoa; phylum Chordata; class Lepidosauria; order Squamata; family Colubridae; genus Ptyas; species Ptyas mucosa. Next base: position 4,006,517 of record WNWU01000044.1, on the reverse strand, counting down.
AAACCAGTAGTAAAAAAAATTGAAACCTACCACTGCCCCTCATCCTACTACCTCCCTTCCCATCTTTTCGCTGGGGTGCAGCATTTGGGTCTTTATAATAATATTTTACTTACGCCTTTTAGGTTTGGTATATAGTTCATGCAATCTTGAGATTGTAAGCCACTCAGAGTTACCCTGTGGCAAGAAGGGCAGCCAATAAATTTTACCACATAAATGAATAAATTTATTCATTTATACCCCCACCTGCATTTTTTTTTCATTCTAGCCAAATTTGAAGAGATCTCGCCATCCCTTAACAAAGAGATTATATGCAGCCATTGTTAAGCATTTAAACTTACATTACTGTAAATGCGCAGCAACTTAATAAATTGACTATTAAAGCAGCCGTGTCTATCTTCAGGTTCTCATTTTTCAGGAGCTTGCGGGGGGGGGAATGTGGCTGTTTTAAAGAGGTGCTGTAATGGAATACCGCTTTTGAATCATTCTGAATAGCCTGGTTTATTTTATTTCTTTATATATTCAGATTAATGCTACTCCCTGCCACCTCCCAGCACTCAGCAACAATTATGCTACAACAGGGTGTAAGGCTTGCAAATTACATTATGCATTTTTCACTGAACAGCTGCGAAGGAGCTGGAGTGAGCCCAACCCATTTTAATTCTAACTTCTAAATTGCTCAACTCTTACAGTCTGAAAGCTGGAGGGAAAACAGGGTTGGGATAATGGATTGTACAATGGCTGGCAATCTCCGGCAAAATGTTTGCTCATGGCCACTGAGATCATTTCATGATACACTGAATCTATGAGCCGCTTATTGAGCTGGGCAGCTATCGAAATCTAATAAATCAACCTGCAGAGCTTCGGGGGTCTCCCCAGAATCTGGCCAAAAAGGTCAGGAGAGCCACAGTGGGAAAGTCTGTCCATTTTTGTGTAACGACACACACACAAAAAGTCAAAGCAGCGCTTCAACGGCCTCATCTCAACTTTTGCGTGTTGCAAATGTTCGTACGTAATTTAAAAGTTGTCCTAATAGAGAGATTTTCTCTGCTCTGCTTTTCCTGTGCTTGAAAGTTGGAAGTGGCTAAAAATAAAAAGTTATCTGGGATACTGATGACTGCTATGAAGAATATTGGAAGGCATTGCTTTACATCATCTTTTCTTCCTTTTTTTCTTTTTCAACTTTTTTTCTTTTCTTGAACTCTTTTCTTTCTTTTTATTTATTCTTCCTTACTTTATACTGGCTTGCATTAGTTTTTATCTTTTTGTTTAAAAGTTTTAATGATGATAGACAGACAGATGAAAGAGATAGATAGATAGATAGATAGATAGATAGATAGATAGATAGATAGAT
>WNWU01000044.1:3988562-4001412 GCA_012654045.1 Ptyas mucosa | reverse complement strand
CTTCTCTCCCTCTCTCTCTTCCCCTTCCTTCCTTCCTTCCTTCCTCTCTTGTCCTTCCTTCCTTCCTTCCCTCCCTCCCTCTCTCCCTTCCCTTCCCCTCTTGTCCTTCCTTCTTTCCTCTCTTGTCCTTCCTTCCTTCCTGATTCCTTCCTCTTGTATTTCAGACCCGGTGGAAATGGAATATCAAGAGGCCGTCAGTAAAAGCACCTTCCAGCAGCTTGTGACCGACCTGGAGCCTTCCACAAGTTACAGTTTCTACATCAAAGCCTACACCTCTCGCGGGGCCAGTAAGGCTTCTGACATTGTGCTGGTGAGCACCTTGGGAGAAGGTGAGAAGGCTCAGCTGCAGGAGGTTTAGGTGTCCTGCCAGAGGGAATATTGCCCAGTGCTGGAGATCAATCCACCTTGGCTTTGCGAACGTCCCCATTTCAGTTCTAGATGGGTGAGGGAACAGTTTGATCAAAACCTTCAAGTAGTCCTTGACTTATGACTACAGCTGAGCCCATGATTTCCATTAAGTGAGTCTGGTCCCATTTACGACCTTTCTTGCCACGGCGGTTAATCACTGCGGTTGTTGAGTTGGTAACACGGTTGTTAAGTAAAGCTGGCTTTGCCTTTGCTTGTCAGACGATCGCAACAACGATCCCACGATCTGGGAATACTGCAACCATCATTCACACAAGCGTGGGGGGGAAAATGGTCATCCATCGCTTGTTTTTCAGTGCCGTTGCAACTTTGAACTAAGCAAACCGTTGTAAGTCGAGGACTAGTGTAATTTTGAGACGGCCAATCTGTCCTTCTGCCAAAGTTTCTGGTTCCTCCGAGAGAACGTGCGGGAATTGGCAAGACTTTTAAAATCCTTCAAATCGTTGACCCAAAGCCTGGGAGTTCAGGATGTTAGCTTGCAGCCTCATAAAGTCTGGAGTTTCTCCTTTTGTCATTGTTTTCTTTTAAAATACACATTTTTTTTTCAACCCCTTCAATGCTACTGTTATGGATCTGGTAACAGGTTCATAAATTACAGAGGCCTCTGATGCTCCAAGCCAACCCTTCCTCTCCCCCCTGCCACAAGCTCTGGCCTTTTTTAAAAAAAAAAATCACATTTTTTTTAAAAAAAAGCTTTTTATTTTTTACAAACATATCAGTGCGTGAACACTGTGGTACCCCAGTATCATACATTTCATACAAGACAATTAGTATTCATCATATTTGTTTCATTTAACAAGCTTATGTAATGCTACTAATAATAATACACATCTTTATATTAAATTATAATTTTTCATTGTTTGGTTATTCAATATTTCAACATGCTGTTTTTATACCAATCCCCCTATCTTAATTAACATACCTTTTAACATGAATAAAATATTATCAATCGTATTTATTAACATTTAACAAACCTCTATAACTAATATTAATACCAACGTCTATACTACATTAAAATCTTCCATTATGGCTCATTCAACTTGTTATTTGGTTATTCGTTATTTCAACGTATTGTTTTTATGTCAGTCACCATATTCTACATAACACAACTAAGATGTTATTAATCATATTTGTTACATTTAGCATACATATGCATATTCAGCTTTGCACTGGTGAAATAGAGTTAGGCGTTAGTTTCGTAATGGATGAGCAAACCCAGTTAATCATCAGCTCAGCGCCCCCATCCTAGCTTCATTTATGATTTGTGGTTCCACCTCTGGGCTTCCATCCAGAGTAGCATCTGGAGGCTGTTCCTGATGTTTTGAGGTGTCAGGGGTCCAAGTAACAATCCCGTAGTAAGAACAACTCCAAGGTAGGTGAATTCCTCAAGGAATAGCTTTATTGGAAATATATTGGCACAGATCTGGTGAAAACCGACTTCCGCCGTGCCCTTCCGCCGTGCCCTTAAAACATTTTTTTCCAACAAGCCAGGCTGGCCTAAGCAAAACCTTTTAAGTAATTTTAAATTGGGGTGTTTTTAAATTTTGGAGCCAATTTAGATATTCTTTTTAATTTGTTCTTAATGTTTATATTATGTGTTTTTACTTGGCTGTACACTGCCCTGAGTCCCCAGGGAGAAGGGCGGTATAGAAATCTAAAATAAAATAAAATAAAATAAAAAATAAAAACTCCCGCGGATTTTCACTTAATTAACAGTAAAAGTTTTTTTCTCTTTTTCAAAACAATCACATAGTCCAAATCATGGTGCGGTCTGACAACCGGGTAGCGTCTCTCCGCCTTCCTCCGATCAGTGTGAGAATGTCCTTGGTTCCCAAGAAAAAGTATTTTGTTTTGACTACAGAATCCTCTCTATCTCAAATCCCCCCTCCCTATCCCTCAGCCCCAGTGTGGCAACACTGAAGCTGTAAAAATGGCTTTGGTCAGGTCAGCTTCAGGGTTGACATGAGGGTTGACAGTTCCACAAAAGCAACACTGGGCTGAAGGCGAGGCCTCGCGGTAAAATAAATTTGATAAAATCTGACGGACCGTCTCTTGCCGGTCACATCTACCCGAACCCATTAAAACGGGGAGGCGTGTTGCAGATCCCATCCCCTGAGGAGGTACATCTGGAGGGATCCAGAAGAAGGGCCTTCTCCGTGGTGGCTTCCTCCTTTCGGAACATCGTCATCCTTGCAGAAATTAGACTGGCCCTCCATTTTGGCAATCTTTCGGAAGGCCCTGAAAATGTGGTTTTGCCAACGGGCCTGGGGAACCCAGAGCGGGATGGAGCCCATGAAATGGCTTGTTTAACCGCGTCCTGTCACCAGTTATTGTTTTGTATCTTTTTTTAATTTTTATTTATTTTTTCCTGTTTTGTGTTTGTACTCTTTGTAAGCTGCCTAGAGTCGCTGCGAGCGAGTATGCGGCTATATAAATAGCACTAGCACTTAGACTTACCGTATTTTCTGGCGTAGAAGACTACTTTTTAACACAGGAAAATCCTCTCAAAAGTCGGGGGTTGTCTTATACGCCGGGTATAAGCCTACCGACGCTCCGACTTCCCCAGCTGACCCCCAGTGATGGCGAGCCCCAGCTGTCTGGGGAAGTCGGAGCGTCGGTAATATCCACCTGGATGCCTGGGACGGTGGGGGAAACTCCGCACAGCAACCAGCTGGGTCTAGCATTCAGTGGCATGCAGCCTTGATGAGATCGGCACAGCTTCCCAAATCTGTGTTGCTGGCGCTGACCGATGACGCTACGGGGGCGCCGACAACATTGAGGGGTAGTCTTATACAGCGAGTATAGCCCAAACCCTATATTTTAATAGGAAAAGTAGGGGGTTGTCTTATACGCCCAGTCGTCTTATACGCCCGGAAAATACGGTATACATTATATCGCTTCCCATGGCTTTGCAGCCCTCTCTAAGCGGTTTACAGGTCAGCCTCTTGCTCCCCCCCCCCCCAACAATCTGAATCCTCATTTGACTGTCCTCAGAAGGATGGAAGGCTGACTCAACCTTGAGCCTGGTGAGATTCAAACTGCCAAATTGCAGGCAGCCGGCAGTCAGCAGAAGTAGCCTTCAGCACTGGATTCTTACCACTGCGCCACCGTGGCTCTTGTCTAAATATATTGTATAAATGTTCTAAAATAAATAAATACCTTTATGATTTCATGGTTCTTGGTCCAAAGCAGGGGTCTCCAACCTTGGCAACTTTAAGCCTGGCGGACCTCAACTCCCAGAATTCTCCAACCAGCTGGCTGTGAAATTCTGGGAGTTGAAGTCCACCAGGCTTAAAGTTGTCAAGGTTGGAGACCCCTGATCCAAAGTACCTTTCAGGTGCACTGGCATGGGCTTTAAGTTCGGAAGGAGAAAGAAGACCTCACCCAACTGCTTTCTGCTTCCTTTCAGTACCAGCAGTGCCTTCCCTCTTCATTAAAGTCCTCAACAGCACCGCCGTTCAAGCCACGTGGGAACCTTCCATCAAACTGGGCCAACATGAAGGGTTCAAACTCTTCTACCGTAAAGTCCACCTTCCGCACTTCACGGGGCCCATGCTTCTGCCCAGCAACGTCACCTCTTGCAACCTTACTCATCTTGGTGAGTAGAGAAGAAGGATGTGGTAGAGAAAGAGGGAGGACTATGGGCTACCCCTCAAGCATCACGCTCTTGGGTAGATTGATTGATGATTGATTATGTACCATCAAGGCATTGTCTTCTCTTAGGGATCTCACAGATACATTTTCTCCATGATGATCTGTCTCCAAGCTGATTTTCTACGGAGATTCTCAGTCATCCAGGTCATGGTTGTCCCAAAGGTGTTCTTTCAGGAGGCAACTGGACTTTCTTAGTTCAGTTGCCTCCTGAAAAAGCACCTTTGGGACTCCAAGCTGGTCCATCAGGTCTTTCATTGTTGCCTTCATTACATCTATAACTTGAGTCCATCAACCTTGTAGTTGGTTCTCCTCTTCTTTTTCCTTCCCCTTTCCCAGCATTAGAGCCTTCTCCAGAGAGCTGGGATTTTGCATTATGGGTCCGAAGTAGGATAATTCGAGCCCTGATCATTTGTGCCTCAGCTATGGGTTGATTTGTTCAGATCCCTCAAGCCAAATATAATCCTTTTGCAATGGAGAAGAATGTATGAATGTATCTACTCAGGGTTGGAGTTTTGGGTTGGGTTGGCTTTCCAGTGGCAGAGGTTTCCTGTGTGGCTGACATCTGCAGAGCTACAAGTGGATAGTCAAGCATCTGGCAAATGACAAGCCAGATGTGGAGAATTCCTATAAGCCAATGGTCATCCACAAGTCACACCGAGTGAAAGAAACAGCTACTGGGCTATTTCCCCGTTTTGTGGGATTTGAATTTTGTGGTCAAATTTGGACAGCATAATCTTGTGGAGGGGAATGTCTATGGAGATTCTCAGGCATTCAGGTCATGGTTGTGCCAAAGGTCCTTTTTCAAAAGGCAACTGGACTTCATTGTTTTTCCTTGAAGACATCACATTGAAGTCCACATTCTGGACAGAGAAGGCCACAGCTTTGAAAGTGGGGTCAAAAAGGCCATCTGTGTTAACACTGAACAGCCTTCTCTCAAAAGATGGGGGGATACAACACCACTGATCTCCTGTCTACAACCCAGTCCTTTCAGCAGTTCCAAGAAGATTCCACATCCATTTGCACTATTCAGGTCACATTGAGCTCACAGGTAAACCTTCAAGCGGCCTCAACGACTCTTAGAAAGAGTACTAATGACCAGATGACTGCAAAGAATATACCGTATTTTTCGGACTATAAGACGCACTGGAGTATAAGACGCACCAAGATTTTGAAGAAAAAAAAATAGTTTTTGGCCTCTACGCATCCAGTTTTTGCCCTCCCCAGGCCCCAGGAGCACTCTGCAGGCCTCCCAAACTCTCTGTGCATCTCGTTTTTGTGAAAAACAGGCCCGTTTTTGGCCTCCCAACCCCCCACCCCCGCGCATTGTGTTTTTGCCCTCCCCAGGCCCCAGGAGCACTCTGCAGGCCTCCCAAACACTCTGCACATCCTGTTTTTGCAAAAAACAGGCCTTTTTTGGGTGAAAACTGTATGCGCGGGGCAGGGAGGCCAAAAACGGCTGTATTTGGTGTATAAGATGCACCAACATTTCCACCCTCTTCGGGAGGGGGGGAAGTGTGTCTTATACTCCGAAAAGTACAGTAAATCCTGTTCTCCACCATTCAGTCAGAATTGAAGAAGCTTCTCAGATGAGAGGCAAAACATCTTCAAGGAAAAACAAGGAAGTCCAGTTGCTTTTTGAAAAAACACTTTGGGACTTGTGGAGGGGAGTTCCCAAGAAAACACCCCCCCCCCCAAAAAAGGGGTGGGAGCTTCCCATTTCTGATACAGATGCCAGAGATCAGAGTTATGGAGAGAAAGCAGCAGTGGGTTTGCTTTGCTCAGTGAACACATCCTCGTTGTTGATTGACCTAACGTATCTCCCCCATTCTCCCTTGTCCTCTCAGATCCATCAGTCGTGTACGAAGTCAAACTGCTTGCTTACAACCAACATGGCGATGGGAACTCCACCGTCCGTTTTGTGTCCCTCCGAGAAACTGTTGAAAAAACAGGTGAGAGGCTCAACTCACCCTGAGGTGCCTTTGAGATGTTTGGGTTGATGAATGCAAAGTGGGAAGAGCTGGGTGGGAAACGGAGAAAGGACCCAAACACAAAAACAAACAAGAAAGCACTTTTGGGGTAAGTTAGTAAGCAGGTTGTTAATTGAATCTGGCTTCCCACGGACTCTGCTTGTCAGGAGGTCCCAGATTGGGATGACATGACCTTGGGACATAGCAACGGTCATAAATTTGAATCAGTTGCGAAGCCTCTGAATTTTGATCACACGATCATGGAGATGCTGCAAAGGTCATAGCTGTGAAAAACAGTCACAAGTCTCCGTTGTAACCTTGAACGGTCACTAAAGGCACAGTTATAAGTCGAGGACTTCCTGTACAAGTGATACAAGAGGGCGTTTGTTTTCCTGTCCTACGATTCATGTCAGAGGTTCTCAGAAATGTTTTTAAAATCCTCACACGGGTGGAAAAAAATGACACAAAAACACATCGACTTTAAACCAGAGATTTTTTTTATTGGGGATTGTACCTGAAACATACAATAGAGAATTGAGATATTTGATTGTGAATGTATTAACAGCGGCTAGAATTGTGTTTGCTAAAAATTGGAAAAATAAGAAAATGCCAACACAGGATGAAGTTATTAAGAAAATAATGGACTGTGCAGAAATGAGTAAATTGACATTTGAAATTAGAGAACGAGAAGATAAACAATATTATAAGATATGGGATCTATTTTGCCAACGGTTAGATAAAAAGACATGGAAATGAAATATGATAGAGATTTTTCTAATGCAAGAAATGTAGAATGATATAAAATACAATATAAAGATGTACTGTTATTGGAATGAATTAGGAGAATGAATGGCATACTATAAATTAACTCAAATCTTAGAGCATTTTGAATGAAATGAGGGAATATATATGGACATATATGAACATATATGAATAGAGTGAAGATGCACAAAAGACTTGTAACCAACCGACACACTGTTTGTATTTGCAATGAAGATGGTTTTTTATTTGTTTTTTATATTTGTTGAAAAATAATTTTTTTGTTAAAAAAAAAAAGAAATGTTTTCTCTTCGTCTTTCTCACCCACCTTAGACCTCAACTCGCCATGCAACTGCATGAAGGATGAGTCAACCAACAAGACCTCAGCTACTGGGATCATCATTGGAATCCACATTGGAGTCACCTGCATCATTTTCTGTGTCCTTTTCCTCATGTTTGGCTACAGAGGACGGTAGGCTTCTCCTTCTGCCCGACATTTCTTCTCAAGCGACGTCACTGGGCACTTTTGACAGACAGGAGAGTTCCATCAGCCAGTTGCACCTCTGCAGAGCTTCCTTTTCAGCCTGGCCTTACAATCTCCAAGACGAGGCTGGATAAAACTTGGTGGCTTTTTTTAAAAAAACTGGATTTTTTAAAAAAAAACTAAATAGGATTTTTTTTAAAAAAATCAAATTTATTTGAATAAAATGCTTTTGGAGTAAAAAATCTTTCAAAAGATACCCTGGTTCCCCTAAAATAAGACATCCCCTGATAATAAGCCCAATTGGGCTTTTGAGCACATGCGCTAAAATAAGTCCTCCCCCCAAAAATAACCCTGAAAATATTTAAATGCATGTGCAGCCAGTCCCCGCCATTTCCTCTGGGTAGGGAGAGAGAGCTAGAAATCAGGTAAGATGGCAAGTGGAATCCCATCTTGTTCCACACGCCCCAAAATAATAAGACATCCCTGAAAATAAGGCCAAGCACTTATTTCGGGGTTCAAAAAAAATATAAGACAGGGTCTTATTTTCAGGGAAACACAGTACTTACCAAGCACATCTAAATCATATTAAAGTAACCAAAATATCTTTACAATCCCCAAGGCATGTCACAATTTTTGAGCACCCCTAATGTTTGGAAAAATTGAAAGTTGAAAATTTTGACACGCCCTACGGCCCTACATATTAACCTTTACAACACCCTGTGTTTCTGTGATGGAAATTCTGGAGGATAAGGAAAAAAGCCCATTTCCTCCAAGAATGTGAGGAAAAAATGAGCAACTTTCCTCATGAAAGTGACTCTCCTTCTGGCAGCCATTGGTCTACAGAAAAGTTAAGAGCCATTCAAGAGATGACCCCTTCCCCTGGTTTATACTGTCCAGGGATGGCTTCCCGTGGTCTTAGATGAGCTTCCTATCTCAATGAACCCAGGACCAGGGGTGAAATGCTACTGGTTCGCTCTCATTCAGGCGAACTGGTAGTGATAAAAACTACAGGTTCAGGCAAACCAGTAAAAAAAAAGCTACTGGTTCCTCCGAACTGGTATTTCTGACAATCAGCTGTGCCGCGCGGTTTAGCTTTGCTAGAAAACAGGATTTCCTGCGGCACAGCTGATCCCTCCCCTCACTGTTCTACTTACCTTCCCAAGCCTCGTTTTGGTGCGTGCTGCGCAGCCAGCAAACTGGTAGCAAGCCAATTCAGATTTCACCACTGCCCAGGACCCCTTGCAAGCAAAGCCTGTCCTGATCCCCTTCCCACGGACCTTCCAACAGTGGGGTCTTCTTTCATGTTTGGGAAAAGGATCGCACCATGTTTGTCTCCCTCTCGTTTTTAGCAGACTGCTGATGTGCAAAAACGTGCAAGAGCAGCTCTCAACCCCGCAGATCTCGAGAGGACCGAGAAATGTCCCTGGCCAGGCTCTAAACGGGTCGACGAAAAGGGAAGATCCAGATGTCAATGGGAAACAACTGGATATGAATGAACTGGAAAGGCTGTTCCCAGCTTTGCGTTCCCAACCCAGTCCCCACACGAAGGGAATCGCGGTAAGGAAAAGCAAGGTGGAATTGGAATGTTGTTCAGCGAACCTTTTGTTAAACATTGTAAGACAGGGGTGTCAAACTCGATTTCATTGAGGGCTGCATCAGGGTTGTGTTTGACCTTGGGGGGCCAGGGTGGGCGTGGCCAGCTCGACCTCACTGGTGTCGAGGGCGACTGTGGCAGCCCGAGCGCTTTTGCCAGCAAAAGCAGACTCCACTCCTCAGCTCCGTTTTTGGCTGTGACAGCTTCCTGCAACCCTCTGCCAGTGAAAATGGAGCTCAGGGGGGCGCTCGCGGCCCTCCTGAGCTCCTTTTGCACTGACAGAGGCACTGCGGGCCAGTCCTTTGCTGTTTCCAGGGCCACCCCGTGGGCCAGATCTAATCACCCCGTGTGCCAGATCTGGCCTCCAGGCCTTGAGTTTGACACCCCTGGTGTAAAAAATGGTGTTGTATGTAGCAGACAGAGAGGGGAAGTCCTTTTCTGGTTACCTGGAGTCTCCTCCTCCTCCAGTTTTTTTTTAATCATTTAGCTTTGCCTCTTGATCAAGATTATGCTAGTTTTTCTTTTTCTAATTAATGGGTTCCATAGCCTGAAAAAGTTGAAATCCCTGCCCCAAAGCACCATGTATTGTGGCTAGCGTGATAAGTAGTTTATTCCAGGTTGCCATCATTGTCTATGATCATTGATCTTCAGCTATTTCATTTGCAGAGTCCAAAGCTTCTTGGTTTGGTCCTGGTCTCCTCTATTCCCTGATCTCTGTAGGGGTCAAATATGGGCTATGGGGACATGAGGACCAGGTGATAGGGACACCCTTTCAGCGCAAGCAAAGCCAAAGGGAGAAATCCTTCCGAAGGCCAAAGAATGAATGATCTAAGTCAGTGGTTCTCAACCTGCACTGGGATCTGTGAAGGCTTGATGCAGTCTAGTGCTTTAAATCATGGTAGTCCGTGGCCACAAAAGTTTAAAGGGGGGGGGGTCTGTGGTAAAGAAAAGCTTGAGAACCATTGATCTAAGTGGTAACAGGGCAGAATTATAAGCAGAAAAGAGATTGGGGTGGAAAACAGGCAGAGGAAATGTGCAGACATATTTAATCATTTTGAAGATTTGACCTGGGTACATGTCTTCGTGGGAAAGAAGGAAATAGAGGAAACCCCGGGATTTAATTGGGGTGAGGGGTTTGTTTATTTATTTATCTATCAAATGTCTAGGCTGCCCAACATGGGCATACCAAGGCAAGTCCACCATTACCCACACCACTGCTTTCTAGACCAGTTGAAGCTTCCATTTAGATGGTCTTCAAGAGCAGCCCCATGTAGAATGCATTGCAGTAGTCAAACCATTAGGTGATCAAGACATGAATGACTGAAGTCCCCCTCCCAAATCTAGGAAAGATCAATCCAGATATAGGCCTTCTTGGCCACAGCAGCCACCGGAGTTGGGACTGGGATTAAGGGTCACTTGCTTTAAGGATAGACAGCCTTTGATGTGATAAGATGGCAAATTCCAAAGGTGCCTACATGGGTGGAAAGTAACAACATGAGTCCTCTGGTGCAATCAACGGAAAAATAATACCAGGATATAATTTGTGTCATTTGAACAAATTCTTCATGTTCTAGGACAGGGGTCTCCAACTGTTCTGACCTAGGCTTCCTGAGTCAGTAAAACACACATGTAGTCCCAAAAATCTCTTTTATTGCAACAGCTGTGAATTACGTTCATTCACAGCCAAGTCCCAATTAGTTGCAAAAAGCCCTTCGGGATAAGTCCTTCGGGATAATCACTCACCTTTATCTCCCTTGACACGCAGCAAAAACCTAATTGGTAAAGCCACATAGAGTCAAGAATCAAACAGAGCTTCAGACTTTAAACTGAACAACGTTGCTTCCTGCAAAGGCCCATGTGCCTTTGTTCCTTTTTTAAGTCTTATGGGAGGGACCAATCATCTCCAAGCCCTACTCCCGAGTCGTCCCTTTTGTTTTAGCTGTTCTGGGCATGCGTGCACTGGGAACAGGCTCTCCCTGTTCCTCTGCCTTGCTGAGGTCCGATTCTGGAGGCTCCGGAGGCAGCACGTACCTCCCAGATGGCCCTTTCTCTGCCTCCAACACAGAGCGCTCATCCGAGCCTTCCCCAGACTCCAGGACTGGCCCATGTTCCTCCCCAACCTCCTCACTGTCCGACTCTGCTGCCAGGTCCGCAGGCCGCCGGCAGACCACAACACCAACCGTGGCAACTTTAAGACTTCTGGACTTCAACTCCCAGAGTTCCTCAGCCAGCTTTGCTTTGCTGGCTGAGGAACTCTGGGCGTTGAAGTCCACAAGTCTTAAAGTTGCCAAGGTTGGAGACCCCTGCTCTAGGATATGATCTGGGTCAGTCACCAGGACCAGTGTGGCCACACACACAACACCACACATTCTGCTAGAGAGAAGTTCCCTGAAGATGGGCTCCAGCATGAGTCCGAAAGCTCAGAAGACAAAAACTCTGATCCCGGTGACCGACCCAGTTAGGATCCTAGAATGTTATCCTGGGACACAGAGATTTCGCCTTCATTCATCTTCGTGTTCTTCTTGTATTTTGTAACAAATATCATTGCGCAGGCTTTGTGGGTTCCAATCGCAATTTTTCCCTTGCTTTCTCAGCTGGATCACATTCCAAATACTTCACCCATTGAAATTCAGATATCTACTCTCCCTCCAGAAGAATTTAGCATCCTTGAGGAAGAGAACAATACCTTGTTTCCAAACGTACCTTCTGGCCTCCGTGGCCAGCGTCTGCTCACCATCAGCCAAGAAGAACCAGCTTTGAAGCAAGCTCCGACCAATGAAGGATAAATTGCCAAGATAGCTCAGACTTCTTACAGGACATCCCAGCCACTATTATGTTTTTTGTGCCTGGTTGATGTCTCTTAAGATGACACATAAATCTCAGGTCGATGTCAAAAGTTCTGATTTCTGCATAAATCTGTATGCGGCCTTTGTTGGAATCTGTTATGAAGTTGATCTTTCTGACCTGCCTCAGGCTTGGAAGCCCGTCTCTACCCATCTGGATCTCCGTCTTCATTCTACAGCTGTCAAGCTAGCGACTTCTCTCAAGAGAAACTCGCACACCACTTCGTAAACCTTGACACCACGTGGGATCAGTACCCTTGCCCATCTTGGGGTTCACCAATGTGTCCCTTCACTGGCAGCTTTAGAATGATCGTTTCTGGATCCGTCTTGGCGATCTCGTTGAACGAACCCACGATGAAGGACCTCCCCACTTGGATCCACAACGCGGAAGGTTCAATGGAGCCACAGATCCTTTTTTTTTTTTTTGTCGTGTCCATTCATAATTCTCAGGATATACGTGTGTTGTTGTTTTTTTCATGGATGAACTGCTTCAAAAGACAGTGAGCGTGGCAAAAAAAAAAAAAAGAAAAAAAAAGAAAAACAAGAAAAACAAAAAAGAACCACCCATCGCCCTGGAAAAGGGCTCTTGAAAGAAAGAAAAAAAGACTTGGATGAACCCCCGAAGTAAATTCAGAACCTACCTCAACCGGAATTGAATGTCTTTTGGGAAGAGGCAAATGTATCTTGTGTCTTCCTTTTTTTGTCTTCAACGCAAGTAGTGTAGCACTTGGTCAGTACGTGTTTTGGTACTACCTCAGAAGTCACACTCCCATGTCCACCATGTTGGTCATTGGTTAATATTTCCTTCCAACCCCCTCCCCCCCTCTTTAAAGTCACCCCTTGTTGTCATCCTTGTTCCAATGTAAAGCACTTCCAAAATCTTGAAAGCAATGTTCTACCTCAAGACATTTTGTTTTTTAAAATAGAAGTATCGTTCCAGCCAATCTCCTCATCTCTTCCCTCCCCTCTTCCTGCTCACTTCCAATATCCCAAGAAGACAGAAGAGCATTGTGAACTCATGTCGGATGTGATCACTGAGGACAAGTTCCCCCCTTAGTGTGATAAGCTTTACTTTTAGGCAAGTTGCTAGTTAACTTGTTGTAGAGTTTTACTGTGTCAAGAA
>WNWU01000044.1:3935044-3974965 GCA_012654045.1 Ptyas mucosa | reverse complement strand
AGATAGATAGATAGATAGATAGATAGATAGATAGATAGATAGATAGATAGATATAGACAGACAGACAGACAGACATTACAATGGGTGGATAGAAGATACATAGATAAATGATAGATGGATATAGATGATGAATGGATGGATGGCTAGATTAGATAGCCCAATGATGGCTAACATTTTCTGGACCGAGTGCCCAAAGTATGTGCACGAATGTGCACACGCCCAAACCCCCAAAATGCAGCCCCCATGCATGCATGCATAACCCCCTGCATACACCCCCCGCAAGCTCCCCCATGTGCCCCGCCCCCCCATGCATGTACGGCAGAGACCTGAAGACCAGCTGGCTGGCAGGAGGTACACATGCATGTGCACTGGAGCTGAGCTGGGGCGACAGCTTGTGTGCCCACAGAGAAGGTGCTGCGTGCCACCTCTGGCATGCGTGCCATAGGTTCGCCATCACGGAGATAGACGATAGATAACTAGAGATTATAATGGGTGGATAGAAGATAAATAGATAAATGATGGATGGATGGATGGATGGATGGATGGATAGATAGATAGATAGATAGATAGATAGATAAGACTGTGTTTCCCCAAAAATAAGACCCTGTCTTATATTTTTTTGAACCCTGAAATAACCACTTGGCCTTATTTTCAGGGAGGTCTTATTTTTGGGTGCATGGAGCAAGATAGGGCTCCCCTTGCCGTCTTACCTGATTTCCATCTCTGCATTTAAATATTTTCGGGGAGGGCTTATTTTCGGGGGAAGGCTTATTTTAGTGCATGCGCTCAAAAGCCCGATTGGGCTTATTATCCGGGGATGCCTTATTTTTGGGGAAACAGGAGAGATAGATAGGCAGAGCAAGAGAGGTGGATAGATGAATAGAGATAGATAATGATGAGAGATAAATAGATAAAGAGATTTTATTGGTGGACCAATTTCTAAACAACTCTGAATGGACATATTAAAAGAAATGCAGCAAAATATAACAGAAAAAAAAAACAAAACATAAAGAAAATCAAGAAGTGGGTACTCCACAAGCCTGAGAAATTAATTCTTGAGCAATAGAAAGATGGAGCCACACCAATCTCTGGGGAAGGATGTCATTCCAGAGGGCAAGAATTTGTAAGAGTAGGTGCACTTTCGGGGTCCTGCAAGATGACATTCTTTAAATGATAAGACCAGTGGTGGAATTCAAAATTTTTTACTATCGGTTCTGTGGGCATGGCTTGGTTGGCATGGCAGGGGAAGGATACTGCAAAATCCCCATTCCCTCCCTACTCCTGGGGGAAGGATATTGCAAAATCCCCATTCCCTCCCCACTCCTGGGGGAAGGATATTACAAAATCTCCATTCCTTCTCCACTCCTGGGAGAAGGATATTGCAAAATCCCCATTCCCTCCCCACTCCTGGGGCCAGCCAGAGGTTGTATTTGCCAGTTCTCCGAACTACTCAAAATTTCCAAAATTCTCCAGAACCTGTCAGAACCTGCTGGATTTCACCCCGGGATAAGACCCAAAGTGAATCCACTCTCCTGGGTTGATTTGAAGGGGCAGAGACAACAGGAGATAGTTCCTTATTCTTTTCCGGAGCTAGTCCTATTCTTCTGCATCATTCTTAAAATAGTCTTAAACTGCAATCCACAATGTGCGCAAAGGATGCCATGAAGGGTATCAGAGTGGCACCCTCTGCCAGAGAAAGGAGGTGTGAATGCTCTGGCAAAAAAAGAGGTCTGATTCTCTCTAGTGCAAACGGGAAATAAAATAAATTGTTTGCATTACTTATGACCTTATTTTTGTTCAGGTTTCTCAATCTTGGCAAATTTAAGCAATCTTAAAACTTCAACTCCCAGAATTCCAGCTGGAGATTGAAATCCACTCATCTTAAAAGTTGCCAAATTTCAGAACCGTTGTTTTTGTTATGCGCACTTGTCCAGTTAAAAGAAAAAATGTGGAAGAAAAGAGAATCTGAAAAGTTCCTATGTGATGTAAACTGACCACCAAGCCACCATTCCACTTGAAAGACCCAAAGATGTCTTATGCACTTCAGTAAAGTTACTATATCAAGAATCCACCCCAGGTATAGCAAGAGAGGAAGAGAGCAGAGGGCAGGATGAGGAGATAAGGAGGGCCACAGAAAAATAATTGAACCAGGAGTCTTTTTTTTTTTAATGACACTGTCTTTTCCAGCTCAGAGACGTCTTATAACTGAAAAAGAATTGGAAGGGACCTTGGAGGTCTTCTAGTCCAACTCCCTGCTCAAGCAGAAATCCATATAACATTTCAGACAAATGATTGTCCAATCTCTCCTTAAAGCTTCCAGTGGTGGAGCATCTACATCTTCTGATGGCATCATTCCACTGATGTACTGTTCTGTTCTCACTGTCAAGAAATTTCTCCTTAGTTCTAAAGTTGCTTCTCTCCTTGTTTAGTTTCCATCCGTTGCTTCTTGTCCTGCCCTCAGGTGCTTTGGAGAATAGCTTGACTCTCTCTTCTTTGTGGCAGCCCCTGAGATATTGGAAGACTACCATCATGTCACCCCTAGTCCTTTTCACCAGACTAGCCAGGCCCAATTCCTGCAACCGTTCTTCATATGTTTTCGCCTTCAGCCCCTAATCATCTTTGTGGCTCTTCTCTGCACTCTTTCTAGAGTCTCCACATCTTTTTTTATATCATGGTGACCAAAACTGGATGCAGTATTCCAAGTGTGGTTTTACCAAGGTATAAAAAAACCTGGTACACTTTGCACTAGACTTAAGACGTAGAATAACTTTATTGTCACTTTGAATGTACACTAATCGGCATACATTAAAATGAAATTTGTCACATACAGCTCACAAAGGGTCTCCACCTCCAATATACACTACATAAACATGACTAAATAAATAAATAGAAATAGCAAAACAGAGTTGGAAGGGACCTTGGAGGTCTTCTAGTCCAACCCCCTGCTTAGACAGGAAACCCTATGCCACTTCAGACAAATGGTTATCCAATCTCTTCTTAAAAACTTCCAGTATTGGAGCATTCACAACTTCTGGAGGCAAGTTGTTCCACTGATTAATTGTTCTAACTGTCAGGGTTAGGGTTAACCCTGACAGTTAATCCTAACAGTTAACAATTAATATATGTTGCATATACCAACATATATTATGTGACCATAAAAGTAAGCCACACACTATGGTGCTGTCTTTGCATTATGTATGAACCTGGAAGCTGGGGTGCACTCAACAAACCATGATTAAAAGGAACCATGATTGAATGCAGCGCATCGGCTCAAAGCGGAACCGGGATGCCCTGTTTTTTTCCCCACGTGGAAGCAAAACAGGGCAAAAGCTAAAGCTTCACTTGCTGCTACTGAGCATGCTCGGAATCAACGAGCCTTCCCCCCCCCCAACCGTCGAGCTTCCGCTGCTGCTGCTGCTGCTTCTACTGCGCATGTCCGAGGCTGGCGGCCGTTGGGATAACCCTGTAGCGAGCAGGCTCGTCAACGCGAGGGAAGGCCGGTAAAAAGGTGTCTCGAGAGTCTTCGGTTGGCAGTTACGGCGCATGCTCCCAAAGGGGCGTGTTTTCCAACTAGGCTGTTGGTCAGCGTGGCTGAGATTTACCGCGCATGCCCAGTAAAGACCTGGAGAGGATGAGGGAAACGGTCAACCTCTTCGAACTCGGAGCAGCCCCGGGCGGCGGCTGTGAGGTAGACCGGAGTGTGGGGGTGGGTGGGACAGAGAGACACCCCCTCCCCCGGCCCTCAACAAGGAGACAGGCAGCCCGTGAGTTCAGCCACCGACTGGCAGAAGTTCGTCAGGGGAAGAGAGACGTATCTGATAGAGAGACTCGATCGGTTGGATTTCTTCCTGCTGTCGAGGGTGTAGGTCTTGCAGAGCTGAGGGGGAGGGGAAGGGGACCCTTCAGGTACTGATAGCCCCCTCCCCCGCCCCCCCAGTAACGGCGATTAGAGGCGGCAGGGCACAGCCTTACCTGTTGAATACCAACCTGTCGGTTGGCATTTTCATAGAAAGAAGAAGGAGCCTCTGTTAGATTGTGCTAATGGGGGGGGGATAAAAACTTGTCAGTTGTCTGATATTTTTATTTATTTATTTTTATTGTATTTATTTATTTATTTGTATTTTTCGTCAAGCATGTATTTGATGATAAATACAAGCGTAAGCATAGTTATAAATTCATGAAATGGATACGAATAAAAGAAAACATTGGGACGGTAGGCAGGCTGGTGCGCTTAAGCATGGACCAGGAGGGACTTCTTCCGTGGGAAGAGTCGGGAAAGGTCTGGGCTGCCCACCCACCCACCCATCCCCATGGCTGGAGTCGGGTGGTTATTGTTGTAAGTTGCAAAGTTGTGTCTGACCCACCGAGACCCCATGGACAACGTTCCTCCAGGCCTTCCTGTCCTCTACCATCCTCTGGAGTCCATTTAAGCTCATGGCGACTGCTTCAGTGACTCCGTCCAGCCACCTCGTCCTCTTCTTCTTTTGCCCTCAATCTTCCCCAGCATTGGGCTCTTCTCCAGGGAGTCTTTCCTTCTCCTTAGGTGGCCAAAGTATTTGAGTTTCATCTTCAGGATCTGGCCTTCTAAAGAGCAGCCAGGGTTGATCTCCTCTAGGACTGACCGGTTTGACCGCTGCGAGTCTTCTCCAGCACCAGAGTTCAAAGGCCTCAATTCTTTGATGCGCAGCCTTCCTTATGGACCAACTTTCACAGTCATCCATTGCAACTGGGAAAAACCATAGCCTTGACTATACACACTTTTTGTTGGCAGGGTGATGACTCTGCTTTTTAGATTTGCCATAGCTTTCCTTTCCAGGAGCAAGCGTCTTAATTTCTTGGCTGTAGCCCCCAGGTGCAGTGATCTTGGAGCCCAGAAAAATAAAATCTGTCACTACCTCCATTTCTTCCCCATCTATTTGCCAGGAATTGAGAGGGCCGGTGGGGTGGGGAGGGGGGCCTAAATGCAGCCTGCCTTCTATGCTGACCCCCTTCTCCTCCTCCTCATCCCTTTCCCCTTCCTCCTCCGCAGGGCCTCCTGGGGATGCCAGCACCAAGCCACGAAGATGCTGCCCCCACTGCAGAAAGGGTGCAAGAGATCATCCAGAAGGACCTCTTGGCCGCCGACCTGAAATGCAGCCTTTTTGCTTCTGCCCTGCAAAGCTACAAGAGGGACTCTGCCCTCCGGCCGTTCCCAGGACACTACTTCTCAGGCGACAGTAAAGATTTCGAGGCTCTGGTGAGTTGCCCCCCACCCTGGCAGGCAGAGACAGTGGGTGGGAGGCGCGGACGGGGAGGGGTCCTGAAGAGTAGGAAGGTGCAACTCAAACCTCACGGAACTGTTGGTCTTCTGAGCAAGAGACGGGAGCAGGTATGGGTCCCAATGGCCCAGTCTAGGCTGGCAGGAGGCAGGGGTTGCGTTAACAAGATCCAGCTGATTCCAAAATGGCCATTTTTATCGATCGTGGCCGGAAAGGTGGTTTCTTGCATGCTTGCTGAGTCCTACACTGAACCTCTGAAATTTATTTATTCATTTATTTAGAAAATTTATATGGCCACCCACTCACTCTCAGTGACTCTGGGCAGCTTACAAAGTGGAAAAACATAATATAAATAACAATAAAAAGCAATAACTCCTCATCTCCACCTTTTTGGCGACAACCATCAGTCAATCAATAAGTCACTTGATGGGCTCCATTCCACTCTGGCTCCCCAGGCCTATTGGCAAAACCAGATCTTCGGGGCCTTGCAAAATGGTGGGTCCAGTCTTCAGGTGTCAAAGTGGGTGTCAAAGATTAACAGAGTTGTAAAAGACCTTATAGGTCAGTGATGGCAAACCTTTTCGGCACCGAGTGCCCAAACTGGAACATGCATGTATGTGTGTGCATGTGCACGCACCAGAAACCTGAAGAGCAGCTGGCCAGCTGACCAGAAACCTGAAGAGCAGCTGCCTGCTTTTTGGCCTTTCTGCCTGTTTTCCAGTGCTCTGGCACCTGCAAACTAGCTGGCCAGTGCGCATGCGCTTGCTGGAAACCAGAAGAGCAGCTGGCGATGGTGCATGTGCCCATGGAAAGGGCTCTGCATGCCCCTTTTGGCACGCGTGCCATAGGTTCGCCATCACGGTTATAGGTCATCTAGTCCAACCCTCTGCTCAAGCAGGAGACCCTACACCATTTCTGACAAATGGCAGTCCAGTCTCTTCTGGAAACGATTGGACTTCTTCTGGGTCCCGCCAGATGTACCTCCTTAGGAGCAGGGACATGCAATATTCCCTGCCTCCCTGTTCTGGTGGGTCAGGACTGGGAATTCTGCTCATGGTCAGGGTTAATGTTACAGCCTGGTAGAAATTGAGGATGGGGAAATCTGGTGAACAGCATGGAAGAAATGCAGATTTTTTTATTCCCTGTCTGTGGAAAGCAGAGACTTATATTTCTCATGGGCTTTATAGACTAGTTCACCTGCAGCTCATTTATTTTGAAATTCTCCACCAGATTTGCGGGTTAGAGAAATTGGGTGGACACCTTTTTTGAATTTCTCAAGAAACAGGAGATCCTTCCCCAATTTTTCCAGATATTGTGTCATCTTTACTGGCAATGGTGACACCACAATTGAAAAACCCCCATGGAAAGTCACTCCTTTCTTTTTAATGTTTTCTTTTTTTCTCCCAAGCCAAAACATAGGTGGCCAAAGAAGCTGCAGAAAGAGGAAATCTGGGATAAAATTAAGGCAATTGCTAAAATAAATCTTGGCCCATCCAGTTACTAAATAATGGGAATATTCCCACCCAAATTATATTTTTCACAGCTGTTCATGAATTTGCTTGTTGGAAATCAAGAGTTAACCTGTGGTAAGACGAGCAGCCAATAAATTTGAAAAATAAATAAATCTATATATATAAAAGTGAAATAACCACTCACGCATCATCACAAAATCTCCAGAACCACAAAAGCCTACAAACTTGAAATTTGCCACCTATGTTCCTCTTGACTTCTAGGTGCTCACTAAGAGAGGATTTTTCAAAATGATCATCAGAGCATTAGTATTTTCTATATTATTATTAACACGCTCTGATGCTAAGGAGTTCTACTCCCCCTCCCCACCTGAAAAGAAATCTGTTCCAAATGCAAAACACAAGCAGAGGAGAGGAGTTTCAGTTTCAGTTTTACTTTCACAGCAGCAAGCAGGGGATAAGATGGGGAGGCTTCTGTGGGGCAAGACTGAGGGAGAGAAGGGCGTAGGATGGGGAGGCTTCTGTGGGGCAAGGCTGAGGGAGAGAAGGGGAGAGAAGAGGCCGATTGTAACTACTCATTAATTTTCAAGCTGTGTCGATTTATCAAGCCCAATCACATAGCTTCGTAGCAGAGCACGGGTATTCAGTTTGCAATGGTGACCACAAGATTCCAGGATGCTGCAATCATCATAAATACATGCTGTTTGGCAAGTATTGTACCTCAGTTTTGATCACACGACTATGGGGATGGGATGTTGCATAGTCATAACTTTAAGGACTGGTCATGTCATTTTTTTCAGTACCGTGGTAAATTTGAACAATTGCTGAACAAATGGTTGTAAATTGACTAACTGTCCTCAACTTACAACAGTGCATTTAGTGACAGTTCGAAGCTACAACATCACCGAAAAAAAGTGACATGACCATTTTTCACACTTACAACTCTTGCAGCATCTCCCTGGTCACGTGATCAAAACTTGGACGCTTGGCAACTGGTTCATTTTTATGGCGATTTCAGTGTCCTGGGATCATGTCTTCATCTTTTGCGACCTTCTGACAGGCAAAGTCAATGGGGAAGCCTGATTCACTTAACAACCGTGTCACTATGGAGATTCACTTAACGGTGGCAAGACAGGTTTTAAAATGGACAAAGCTCAACAACTGTCTCACTTAATGACATAAATGTTGGGCTCAGTTGTGGTCGTAAGTTGTGGATTGCCTGTAGTTATGAAAGTGCCACAAATAGGCTGCTACGTAGTTAGGGGTCTGATTTTAGCTGGTGATCAGAGATCAGAGTGTTGAAATTTGGATCATCTGATGTCAGAAACCTGCCCGCTTGCCTGAGGCCAAGCAGGGTGCAGTGTAATGCAAGATGTCAGCAATTCTTCCCACTGAGAAAGGGCTGGCTGGGAAGCCTTTGTGATGGGCAGAAGTGGGGGTGTGTGTGTGTGCACAATTTGAATCTGGGGACTGATGTGTGGGGCCCTAAACAGCTTGAAGCTTCCAGTTGCTTCTCTCCGTTCTCATTAACACCTTTCCAAGAACAAGTAGCCAAACTAGTTTACCAAAGAGCCGTGTCCTTGGACCTCTGCCAGCCAACCTTCATCTTTTAAGTAATGATTTGAATGGCCTTCCAAGGAAATTGTTGGGCCTGCTGCTTGGAAGAGAGCCAAGGATTTCTTTGTTCCCATTTTGTCAGAAGAGCCCAGCTCAGATGGTTGAACCGATACGGAAATTTTAGAAGCCCCTTTCAGATGCAGGTGTTAATTTAATTGGCACTGTGCAACCTTTTCAACCGCGGAGTCACCGTGTTCCCTATTTGACAGATGGGAAGAGAAATAATTCTTGCATTCCAACAATGCTTGGAACTCAAAAGTTTGGGTTAACAAAACACAATCTGTGTGCTTCCCTAAATAAATTATACATAGGTAGTTCTTGATTAAGACTATAATTGAGCTGAATATTTCCAGCTGTCTTTGTTAAGCAAGACAGCTAATAAATTAGCTTCGCCCCATTTTGACGACTTTTCTTGCCACCATTTTATGTGAACCACTGCTGTTTTCAAGTTAGTAACACAGATGTTGAGTGAATTTGGCTTCCTCGTTCGATTTGACTTAGAATAATTTTATTGTCACTTTGAATGTACACTAATCGGCATACATTAAAATGAAATTACGTTGTATATAGGTCTCAAAGGGTCTCCACCTCTAATATAAACATAAACATGGCAAGATAAATAAATAAATAAATACAAAATCATGTACCCACATATATTTGCTTGTCAGAAGGCCACAAAAGGTGAACCCGTCACCCCAGGGCACTGCAACCGTCGTAAACATGAGTCAGTTGCCAAGTGTCTGAATTTTGATCACCATGGAAATGCTGCAAGAGTTGTAACTCTGAAAAATGGTCTTCGGTCACTTTTTTCGGTGCTGTAGTGACTTCGGTCCCTAAAGGAATGGTTGTAAGGTGAGGTTGTAGTGGCTTAACACTACAACTAAAGCAAGGGCTGTTTTTTTTAAAAAAAATAGTTTTATTTATATATATATATATTTTTAACATCCAAAAGTATTTGATGAATAGTGTATTGTCTGGGTCAATATATTTTGCATACAATTCTGATAATGATATTACCATTTAAATATACATAATCATAATCTTTCAACTTCTAACAATTGTGTACACATAGTAATTATAATACGTTCTATTGTATTTCAGTATACATAATACTATTTTCCCAATTTCTACTTTCTACTTCTTTTTTCTAACACTTAAAATAACTCTGTTTAAAAATATTCTATATCTATCCATCATCTCTTGCCCTTTTTTTATTCTTTTCATTTTATTGTAAAAAAATTATTTATTTGTTTAAACATACAAGCAGAATTTCTCTTTTAATACTCCTTGTTAACACTATTTAAACTAAATGAACAAAGCAAACAATTTTAATGAACATTAAAAAATGAACATTAACAGCCACAAATTTGGTATTTACAAACTTTTTTTCTTTATAAGTTATTTACAAGACAACTGATTTTACATATTGAAAATGGTATAAAAAGAATGCATTTGCAGACAACCACATTTGAAAAGGCGGAAAGCAAGAGAAAGGGAATTATAGACAGTTTTTAGAACTACCATAAAGTTGGTTTAAAATGTTCATTTTTTTAAAAGAATCAGATATAATTTGCATTGGCTTTTTTTATTAACACAGTTTCAAATCTCTTGCCCTTTTTAGAATTTCAACTCTTATTAACTTTTTGGTGAATCTTTCACGCTTCTCCTCTGGTAACTCTTTTTAACATGTTTATTTGATCTAAATATTTCATCTGCTACAACATCTCTTGCTCTAGAGCTCCCATCCGCAGTTCCCCCATCATTTTTAGGAGATCTTTCTCTTTATTCTCTTTTCTGTTTTGAATTCTTAAAAGATACTCTATTTGTTCCGTGTTAGGAAATTATTGCTACCTCTTCCATCTCTTTGTCTGCAAGGGCTGTTTTTCTACATGATGTTAAATCTCATGCACAGCTCAATTTTATCCAGGAACAGCATGTGGAATAAACCCGTTGGGGGTTATATGCAGAAAAGCAGGTTTACTGATGATATTTGCTAAACTTATACAGAAGGGCAAAGATGGCTGTGGAAACTTTTTGCCAGAATAGTTGACTGTATGATTGGGAGATATTTGATTGGAGATATTATCATTTTCCTGTTGTGAAACCTGGAGGTTTGCATAACTTTTGAGTGAAGAATTCTCAGGTCTTTCATCATTAGCCTGTCACTGTGCTGACCAAACCATAAAAGCGGCAGGCAGTCCTGCAGAAGCCAAGCTGGGTCATCTCTCGTTACTTTTTGGATGGGAAACTGCCACAGAATACCAGGGCAGGAGTTTAGATGAGGAATTGGAAGCAAAAAGCTGGGGAATTGGCAGTGTCGATCCCCTTCCATAAGTTTGCCAAGAGAATTGTCTGGATTTGCTCATGATGCTTTATGTTTAAACTTTAGAGTAAGCGTAGTTTTTGCTATATATTTTTAATCAGGGGTGTCAAACTCAACTTCATTGAGGGCGGTCGCATCAGGGCTGTAGTTGACCTGGGGGCGTGGTTGACTATGTGGGCGTGGCCAGCTTCATGCCACTCCCTAAACTGCTGGTATGTTTCCTCTTCGCAATGGGTAGAGAGACTAGGCCGAAGCCAAGCTGGCTCGAAATTTCCTCTTCTCAATGGGTAGACTAGGCCAAAACCACACTAGCCGGTCCTTTACATTTTCCAGGACGGCCTCATGGGCCGGATCTGACCATAAAATTAAAAAAATCAGAATAAAAGCTGGAAGGGACCTTGGAGGTCTTCTAGTCCAGCCCCCTGCTCAAGCAGGAGATCCTATACTATTTCAGACAAATGAATCCGTTTGACACCCCTGTTTTTAATGCTATTAGGATTGTTTAATCTGCATATTTTTACATGAAGTTTCTGTGTCTTTTGTTAAATCTTTGTGTAAGAGGTTATTTTATTATATAGTTACACCTGTACTGAAAAAGGTTAGAAGTCAATCCTCTCCTCCTCTCCCCTCATTTCTCTAGTCCTCTCCTCTCCCCTCCTTTTTTGTCATTTTTCAACCTTTTTCTTTTTTGATTCCCTCCCCCCCAAATTTTCCCTTTCCATTATCTTGAAATATTTATGTATAACATTAAAATTATATAGCAAATAAATAGTAATTTCTTACTCCTAAATTGAAACATAGAGCATTATGAGCAAATCCAGACAATTCTCTTGGCAACCATATGGAAGGGGATTAACATTGCAAGCGTCCAAAGTTTTTAATTCAAATTCCCAATTTACAAAAAAAAAACCCAGAGAACTATTACAATTTGCTTATGAAGTTGAGCCCAGGAGCTGAGCTTGGCTCACTTTATGTTTCAAAGGTGCATTCTTGTTTGAACCACTGGAGGGTTCTTGGGGTGTGACATTATGTGGAAAAGCTCTACCCGTCCTTTTCCTGTGTTCCTCTCTCAGCTTGCAGATACAAGTGCATTAGGGAGCTTACAAGAACTCTTGGATTCTCCCCAAAATCCTGACCAAAGAACTTTGGAGCTGCTCCATTGGATCCTGTCCTCTAAGGCCTGGTGCATCCACTCCACCAACAAAAACAAGGTGAGAATTTTCCTGGATGGAAGAAAGACCCAACTCAGAGAAGTCAAAATCAAAGGCTGTTTTGAGAGCTGAAAATTCATCTGGGAAGAGTTGAGTTGGTTGTTGTTTCTCACTATTTTATTTTGCAAAGAAACAACACCCCTCCCCCATCCCCCCCAAAAGTATATTGCCTTTAGGATTTAGTTAAAAATTAAGCCCTGGGAATGGGCTGTAGCCATCAGCACCAGTTGCAGAGACAATAGCAAAAAGATTTGCATAGTGTTGATTTTAAGAGGAGAGATTGGATGTCCTGTCAAGATTTGGGGGCAATGAAGAAAAATGCAATAGAAAGGAAGGGCCAAAAGTGCTCCTTTGTAATGGTCCAGAAAGCCAGACTGTCAGTCTTTTTCCTTAGAATACAATATTTGGAGGCGGTTGATGGCTCAGCGGTTAAAGTTGCTGAGTTTATCAGCTGGGGAGTTTATTGGCTGAGTTTATCAGCTGGGGAGCTGACAGCCTGGGTTTGAGACCCGAGCTCTGCAGAATGGAGACACTCTTGGATTTCCTGCAAAAAACTGAGCTAGGATTGTCTTAAACAGTTAGGTTGGGTTGAAACAAAATGCTTAGCTTGATTTTGGATTCGTGTCCAACTACTATAGAAGAGCAACCTAGTGCTTAAGGTGCTGGGCTTGTCAACTGGAAGGTTGGCAGTTCGAGACCTGAGTACCACATGATGGGTTGAGCCTCCCATTCTTCCCTCAGCTAGCAGTTAGAAAGCATGCAAATGCAAGTAGATAAATAGATACCATTTCATTGGGAAGGTAAGAGTGTTCCGTGCACCTTGGCATATAGTCATGCTTGGCCACATGACCACAGGAGTATCAATGCTCTCTCCCTTGACTAAGAAACAGAGATAAGCCCCATGTCCTAGAATTGGACATGGCTGGACAGGGAAGGCTTTACCTTTACCTATAGTACAGGTAGTCCTCAACGTACGACCACAATTGTTATTTATATTAAGTTTTTCTCTTTGTAAGCTGCCCAGAGTCACTGAGAGTGAGATGGCAGCCACATAAATCTTCTAAATAAATGAATAAATAAGTGAGAAATTTGTTAAGTGACTTTTGCCCCTTTTTCTCACTTTTCTTGCTATAGTTGTTAAGTGAGTCTGGCTCCCCCATTGTCTTCGCTTGTCAGAAGGTCACAAAAGGGGATCACATTACTCTGCAACTGTCATAAATATGAGTCGGTTAGTAAGCATCCAAATATAAATCATGTGACCATGGGGATTCTGCAACAGTCATAAGTCGCTATTTTCAGTGTCACTAAACAAACTGTTGTAAGTTGAAGTCTATTTGAAGCAGTGGAAAACTCAATTGAAAAAAAACACTGGGTAGAGCCAGCTCCAGAATGGTTCCTTTTTTTGGATCATTTAAACAAGCCTACTTTAATTCCTTAGGGTACCTTTTCCCCCACTCGGTTTGAGTTGTGACCAAATCACTTAGAATTTGCAAGTAGTTCTCATTAGTGACGATAATTGGGACCACATTTTCCATCACCAAGTGATGCTGTTGAAAAGTGCGATGCCACAATATTGCCTTGCTTAGCAGCAGCAAAACTTGCAGTCTCAGTTGTGGTTGTTCAGGGAGGATCGCGGGTGGTTAAGTGAGGACTTCCTTGCAACTTCCTGCTGGCTTCCCATGAGCAAAGTCAATGGGGAAGCCAGCTGGAAGTTGAAAGTCCCAGGTGGCTTGCAAGCAAGGTGTCAAGGGAACCAAAAAGGATGTCGCTGTCCTATTGTGACCATGAGTCCTTGACATGTTCTTTTTGAGGGCCCCAATAACCATTGACACCCCCAAGGTTTCATGAGGGGGTACCGATCTGTGGCTCCTTCCTTCATGTGTAATCTGAAGACCCTGAAGCTCAAAGGGCTTAAAAGCAAGAGAGAGAGATCTTCCATGTAAATAACATTCCTATATTTTGATGTTCTTCAAGTATGAGAAAATCCAGGAATTGACGGGAGCTCCCAACATGCCTGTCCCAGTGCCAGACTTCTTGTTTGAAATCACCTACTGCAAAGAAATGAATGCCAAATTTGAGGATACTCAGGCGGGAAGAGACCTCATCTATGCCTTCCACGGGAGCCGCTTGGAGAACTTCCATTCCATCATGCACAACGGGTTGCAGTGCCATTTGAACAGGGTAAGGAATGAGCTTGGTTTGCATCCAAGGAGGAGACTAAGGAAGGTGGATCTCGCTCAGTCCAAAAGCTATAGCTCTAGAGCAATAGCCTGGTGAGAATCGAACTCCTGGCAATGAGCAGAGTCCGCCTGCAATACTGCATTCTAACCTCTGCACCATCACTGGTTCTGGGGCAGCATCCTCTCTGCTACGTTAGCAAACCAGATGGCTCTTTGAGAAGATACAATGGTATATGGGCATGATCTTGGGAAATGGGGAAGATCCATAGAAGAATGGTCAGATAAAAGGCACCTTAGCCCACAAAATGAATGGGCGGGGGGGGGGGGGGGGACATCTGAGAAGAAACCCTCTCTACTTTCTTGGACTGTAAAGGGGACCAGGCCGGGGGTGGAGGAAGAGATGTACTTTCAGACTTGCAAGATTCTGTGAATGTAACCTTACAATAAAGTAGACTTAGTTCACCTTGGCATTGTCAACTGTCCATCTGGCGAATCCAGAAAATGAAAATTCAGGGACATTATATTATCAAGAGTATAAACTTTACTGAATAAATCCACATTGGTACAAAAAAAGAGAAACCAGTTCTGAGCTTCCCACGCCAACGCATGCATAGTTCATTCCCCCTTTCGCCACGGGCCATTACGTCCACCAAATCACTTCTGTTCATTCATTTTGGTTTGGGAACCAGCTGGCCATGCTGTGGCATCTCCTCTGGGTGTCCTTGAGGAGGGGTAGTTACGTCTCACCGGAACCAACAGTGCTTAGAGGCCTCCCCCCCCACCTGCATTCCAATCCAAACCCACCCCCATCCCCCACTTCTTTGTCAAGCTGTGAGGAAAGTGGAATATAGGTGAAGGTTTGAGTCAGTCTTGAGAAGCGTGCTTCCTTCTTGGACTACCTTGCAAGGTTGACAGAACCTCATACAGTCTAAGGCCCAAGAGCTGCTCTTTGTCTCTGCTGCAGAGACCTCCGGGAACTCCAAATGAGTGGGATGTTAAATTCTTGTCCTTACTTTAAATAAGGTGGCCAACAGGCCAGCAATTTGGAATTTCCTGAATTCCCACACTTCCTGAAAAAGGGGCCAATATTTCTTTAAGATAGCTGGGCAATAGGCCCACCTGATAAGTGAAGTTCTTATCTTTCCTTATATTGTCCTCCCTCCAGCAGTCTGCAATCTGGATTTCCCCACTTGCTGAAAAGGGGGCAAATCTGAAAAGAGAATTTTTTAAAACTAATTGTTTACATTTATTCCTTTGCTCTACAAAAGAAAATTTCAAGAGCAAAACCAAGCAAAAAAAAGGGAAAAGCTCTCTGAAATAAGGACTGTCCTATATAATAAAGGACATATGGTCACCGGAATATAAAAAAATAATAATCCAGGAATAAAATAGGGAATGAGCCCTAGAATTCCTCTTTGGGCAAGGAGATAGTGACCTTTCTGGTATTTTTCAGACTTCCTTGTTTGGGGAAGGCACCTATCTGACCAGCGACTTAAGCCTGGCCCTCCTCTACAGCCCACACAGTCTAGGCTGGCAGCGAAGCTCGATGGGCCCAATTCTCAGCTGTGTCGCAGTTTGCGAGGTCATTGATCATCCCGATGTCAAGTGCCAAGTGAAGAAAAAAGGTGAGTCTCAGAAAGAAGGTCCCCCCCACCAATTTGGAGCCCTTGATTGTACATCTCGTCTTTTTTCAGTAACTAGTTCTTCAGCTACCATTCAAAGGTACAGTGGTGCTGAACAAAGGGACTTGTTGGCTGGTCCTTCTGCTTAAAATGGTTACAACATCCCAGGGGTCACTTGATCGTGACCTTCATTTCTGGCTTCCTACAAGCAAAGTCAGTGGGGAAGCTGGCAGGAATGTGACATCTGTAGGAGATGACCAGGCTGAGCCCGAGGGAGGAATCAAATGTGTCACCAGTCTCAAGTTCCTTCGCACCCATAAGAGAGCTGAGTCTAGCCGGCCTTGAATTCCTTATCTGCCGCCAATTTGCTTAGACTGTTAGTAGTTCAAATTCTTGTAGAGAGCTTAAGCTTGCCATAAACCTCTATATTCATTTGAACTGCCTGGATTTCCTGATTTGCTGTACTGGATAACTTCACGCTTAATGGAATTTGGACAACTGAGTTTTAGCACTCACTGCTGGCTGTTCAAGTCTTCCCATTCAAAATGCATGGCTTGCTTTCTCAGCCTCCTTGTTTGAGGAACCTGGCCTTGTTACCCACTGAGAGCAAGTGACTTTTGCTACATGTAAACTTACAATTGCTTAATCAGAACTCAGTTCTCCAAGGTCTCCCAAAGATCTTCAACCCCAAATCCTTTAATCCTTTAAGGATTTGCACAACTCAATTGACAAGGAAGGTTGAGCTAGATTCCTGCTGCCTGCATAGACATATCCTTCCTTTCCCTTTCCCTTTCCTTCCCTTCCCTTCCTTTCCTCTTTTCCTTCCTGCCTCCCTCCCTCCCCTCCTATCCAGTTCCTCCCTTCCTTCCTGAGAATTTGGTGTTTCAACCTGTTGGCCTAACTGAATATAGTTGTAGCTACTTGCTGATTTGAATTTAGGGGTTTGTGTGCTGAGGGTACATGTGGCAGGGACCCATCCTCCCTTTCCTTTTGCAATGCCCTGCTCAGCCACGGCCTCATATTAAGCTCTTTGAAGCTCTTCAAAAGTCTTGCATCTTCTACCTAACTTGCAAGGCAGCCCTCAATCAAACCATTCTTTGCATACAAGAATCTGTTTCTTTTCTCTGTTTCAAACAGAATTTTACACACATACACCCTTTTTTTTGGCAGACTCTAAAGAAATTGACAGGAAGAGAGCCAGGGTGAAGAACAGCGAAGGGGGTGATGTCCCTCAGAAATATTTTGTCGTTACAAACAACCAGCTGATACGGGTGAAATACTTGCTAATATATTCGCAGAGGCAGCACCGAAGGTGAGTGTCCCTTCCTTCCCCCTTGTGGACTTCACTATCCTAGAAGTGAAGAACCTTCAGGGCATGTCTGAAGCTTCTCCTGTCATCATGGCTCAAAAATTCAGAAAAGCAGGAAAGAGCCACCATAAGAGCCACGGCAAAAGAGGCAGATAGCAATAGCACTTAAGACTTACATACCACTTCCCAGTGCTTTACAGCCCTCTCTAAGTGGTTTACAGAGTCAGCATATGGCCATCAAAAATCTGGGTCCTCATTTTACCGGCCTCGGAAGGATGGAAGGCTGAGTCAACCTTGAGCCAGTCAGGATTGAACCCGTCAGTTGACAGAATTAACTTGAAGTACCGTATTTAACAAGAGATGCAGTGGCTCAATGGCTAAGATGCCGAGCTTGTTGATCGAAAGGTCGGCAGTTCAGTGGTTCAAATCCCTAGTGCTATGTAACGGGGTGAGCTCCCGTGACTTGTCCCAGTTTCTGCCAACCTAGCAGTTTGAAAGCACGTAAAAAAAATGCAAGTAGAAAAATAGGGACCACTTTTGGTGGGAAGTTCCGTGCACCTTTGGTGTTTAGTCCTGCCGGCCACATGACCACGGAAACGTCTTCGGACAGCGCTGGCTCTTTGGCTTTGAAACAGAGATGAGCACCACCCCCTAGAGTCGGGAACGACTAGCACATATGTGCGAGGGGAACCTTTACCTTTACTGCATTTAACCACTGCCCACCACGGCTCCGACCAAGACATAAAGGCAGATGAAACCACAATGGTGGTAGAGTTGTCATGCAGCTGAAGAAAACTGGCTGCGGAACTAAGCTTTCAAGGAATCGGGCTTCCTCTCCCCATTTTAAATCAAGCTGCTAGTTCTTATGACTGCAACAATGAAAGTATGCCCCCCAAGGCAGTTGTAACATTCTGCACGTGGCTAAAAGGGGACACAATGACAAAAGGTACATGGTAACATCAGGATACAGTTAGTCCTCGACTTACAACAGTTTGTTTAGTGGCCAAAGTTTGGCACTGAAAAAAGTGACTTACGACCGCTTTTCACAGCTACGACCATTGCAGCATCCCCATGGTCATGTGATCAAAAAATCAGCCTTGGCAATCGAGTCATATTTGTGAAGGTTGCAGCCTCCTGGGGTCATGTGATCCCCTTTTGCGACCTTCTGACAAGCAAACTCCATGGGGAAGCCAGAGTCACTTAGCAACCATGTTACTTAGCTGTGCTGATGCAGTGGTTAGAATGCAGTATTGCAGGCTAACTCAACTCTGCATTCCCACTCTCAGGAGTTTGATCCTGACCGACTCAAGGTTGACTCAGCCTTCCATCCTTCCTAGAGCTATAAAATGAGGACCTGGATTAGTGGGGGCAATTTGCTCACTCTGTAAACCGCTTAGAGAGGGTTGTAAAACACTGTGAAGTTATAAGTGCTATTGCTATTACTCACTTAACAACTGCCGTGATTCACTGTGGCAAGAAAGGTCGTAAAATGGGGCAAAACTCACTTAACAGCTTTCTCGTTTAGCAATGTTGGGCTCAATTGTTGTCATAAGTCAAGAACTATATATTTGATTAAGCAATCAATCTCTTCCCTAAATACTTGCCAAGTGGCCGGTCGTAAGTCAAAGCTATCTGTACTCGCTTCTAGGTTTTAATTATCTTCCTTTATGATTAAACAAGCATTCTCTTCTCTAAATTCTTGCTAAGTGACCAGGCGTAAGATGAGGATTACTTGCAGTCACTTCTAGGTTTCCTGTTTGATTAAACAATCAATCTCCTCCTTAAATTCTTCCTTCTGCACCATTCTCTCCGCAACTAAAAGCCAGATGCATTAGAAACATGTGATAAACTGCTCATGCAGCTAAGTTAATAGTTAATACTTAGAGGAGCCATGGTGGCACAATGGTTAAAATGCAGAATTGCAGGCTAACTCTGCAGGTTTGTTCAAAGAAAAACCTCTGATTTCAACTATATTAATTTTTAAACTCCTCTGGATCAGAGTCTATATTTGGATCCAGAACTTTTCTAGCTTTTTGATATGTCCATCTAAGACAGGGGTCTCCAAACTTGGCAACTTTAAGACTTGTGGACTTCAACTCCCAGAATTCCTCAGCCAGCAAAGCTGTTAATTCTATTTCTATTCTATTCTATCTTTTAGGCTTTCCAGTCAATCGTGGCTCTCCAAACATCGTTTTGCGGTGATGATGAGTCTCTACTTGCTACTGCTGGTTATCATAGGGACTAGCAACTCACCAGCCTTCCTCTACTACTGGAACCGGATTTTTGACTTCAAGCAATGACATTGGTGCATCTCGGGCTACCGGGGGGGGGGGGGGGGGGGGGGAGGGGATGGAGGAGGGAAAGGCTGATGATCTTCACCAAGTGCCTTAACAGGGAGAAATATTCAGCTTTTTGTGAACCCCATCATCCTGAAGAACAGAACAAAGTGGTGGAGGTTGTGACAGGAATGTTTTAGTGGCCTTAATTTTTCTGATTCCTTAGAGTTTCGGATAGATAGTTTCCGCAAAAAGACTGCTGAGGAGAGCTGCCCCTTCCTTGGCCTGCTAAGGTCCTCACAGCAAGGTCTCAAAAATGTCTTCAGAGGCAAAGGATGGCAGACCATGGACTGTTAGCCTTTAAAGAAGACACTTCAACATAATTCTGATGTGCTGGTATACTTAGGCTTGTTCTGAACTCTGAGAAGGGTAATTTAGGTCTAATGTTCTACACACTATAGGAAACCCAACCCTTGTCTTAGCATAATGTCTGAATCAGGCTAGCATGAAAATCTGTATGACCAGACCAGTGAAATCAACTGTAGACTTCATTTAAAAAAAAAAAAAGATTTTCCTAAGTTGTTTGTTTTTTAAAAGTTTTCCTTTGTTTATCTGAACCAGGAAGATAAAAAGAACAACAGAAAAAGAAAAAGCAGACCAGGAGCAAAACGATAAGACGTAAGGGCTTCTTAAATCTGTATATATGTAAATAAATAAATTTAACATAACGTTGCAATAAAAGATGACTACAATCTACGTCTCTTAAGTAACTTTCATGACAAAATTCTCTATGAAAGTGACCAGGGGTGGAAGATCATTAAAAAAAATGTTCACCTCTAAAAGCTGCAAGGAGCATGATAGGGATGAAACAGCCCTGTTAAGGGGCAAGAAATTTCTTGTTCTCTTTTTCATTCACGGGGATGTAAAAAGGCAAAACAGATGCATTTAGACTACTGCAGTTATTTAACTATCCCTCCTCGTGCAGCATCTGCGTAAAATGCTCTTTTGGTTATTGAATTAATCCATTTTCTGGGTTGTGCAAGATGTTGAACTTCTTTAATTTAGAAAAAGTAAAATTAATAAAAATGAAAATATAAACAATCTGGAAAAAGGAAAAAAAATTCATACAAGTGATTCCAATGGGAAATATTAAGGTACAGTTACTTCAGCCCTTGAATGTAGAATTAAATGTAGACTACCGGTATAAATAAACAGTGCTCCATCTAAAATAAGTAGGCACATTCAGTAGTCCAAATAAGCCCCCACAAAGCAAGAAACCTCCTTGAAGTTTTTGGAATGTCCTTTTCCAGACATGGTGATGAAACAGTGCAAAATTCCTGTCAACCATCCAACTAATGGAACCCAAAACAAGGAAACACTTTCAGGAACTTTGAATTCCCAAAAGTAAAACTTTATTGGATACATCATTTGGGTACTGAACAATCAAAACTAGCTCTGGTTTTCCCGCACAAATGCTTGCCTAGTAAAACAATAGCTTCCCTTTCTCCCCACCCCTGGGTGATCACATTGTCCAATTATGAGACGTTCTTTTGTTGTGGGAACAGTCCATCTCTTTCTCCAACACCTGCAGTGGTACCTTGATGATTTCCAGGCTCTCACAATCTGTGCACAAATTCTCAAACACCCCCCCCCCCCCCCCCGGTTTATTGGCAAGTTAAATAGCAATAAGGCTTGAAAGAAGGCAAGCGGTTCAGTCTTGGCAGTTCCTTGTTGAATTTTGGAATATCTCCTGGGTGATGTTCTTGGCTGTAAAGTTGTTGTCTCTATGGTACAGGTTTGAGACTGTCACTTCTCTTGGCTTCCCATTTTTTCAATTAACCCTAAAACAGCCAAACAAGGGAATTTTCTTGCAGAATTTATTCCCCAAACTGTTTATTCTACCAATTTAGTGGAGAATGAGACTTGAAACAAGCTGAATAATTGCTAACCAGTTTAGCAATTATAATGACCAAAGGGCATTGTGACAAATAGTTTTGGGGAGGTGTTTTTTTTGGGGGGGGAGGGATTCCTGATCATACACATCCCAAAACATCTATGTGCTTACTTGGGAAATGAGATCCTGAATCAAGTAAGGTAGTTTTGATCCAGCAAAATCATATTTTCTTAACGTTAATTGCAGAAATTGTACTTAGACCCAGGTAGGGTACAACCAGTCATGGTACATCCTAGGAAGATGAAATTGACTATTTGAATCGTAATTCCAGTCAAAATGAATTGATGTTTCAAATCAAAATTACAAGAGTGTTTCTCTTCATAGGATTTGTTGAAACAGAGATCAGGGAGTCCTTCTTTAATCTGGATTCCTGCACGGGGGTTGGTGGGGTGGAGTTGATGGTCTCAGAGGGCTTCCAGTTCTACAATTTTGTGTTTACAAAAGCCAATCAGACATTAATCAACGGATTAATCAATAAGTGGAACAGCTTACTTCAAAAAGTTGTGGGTAGAGGGTTTTAGGAAGAGACTGGACACCCATTTATCCAAAATGGTATAGGCTCTCATGCTTAAGCAGCGGGTTGGACTAGAACACCTCCAAAATTCTTTCCAACTTTGTTATTCGGTAAAAATTGTTTTAATACCTGGGTAGGAATTATATATTATGAAAACAGTTCTTAGAGTTATTTGTTTATCTCCTTCCATAACTTTGAACTAGCTTTCCCACAAAGCCATAATGGTTAAAGTTTTTGAGAGGAGTGAAGCAAAACAAGAATTTAACAGCAGATGAATGGCTGAAGGCATTGTGGAGGAAAAATATGAAGCATTCCCATGGGGAATTCAAAGGGTCTTGTCCTGGTGATGTGTTTTACACGCTTTGAAACAACTTTCCAAAAACAAGCCTAGGAGAGTATTTGTTGACAGCATATATATTTTTTTTCAAGACAGATGACTTCGTTGTAGAAGGCGATTGAACAAATAGAACATCTGCTTACAATGAAGAATCTCAGGGGATCTGCAAGGAGTTTTGGAACAGCCAGATCTGATAGAGAGAGAGAGAGAGAGAGAGAGAGGAAGAGAGAGAGAGACGCTAGATCATGGCTTAAGAAGCTGGAAAGAGAAGAATGTTGTATGTATTCATCATCATTGTTCCTAGCATTTGTGTCTGGCTCAATTTAAGGAGTGGGAAGTGAAAAATAATATCCTGGAAGAAGCAGGAGCCACACTGCTGCCAAGATTACTTGGTGGACAGTCCAGAGTAAAAATTGACTCGAAAGAAACTTGAGCTTTTCATAGATTTTAGCTTTTGTGGCCGCTAAAATCGAAACCCAAATGAGCATAAACAAAAATTCTGAAGACCAGTAAAAGTAGGAGCCATTTCTTGAAGGCAACCCATGAACAATGATAATTTAGATACGTTTTTGTCAAGCTGCTTCTCTTCAGCCTGGCCAACAAAACCTAGAGATTCTATAACTCCGAAACGTTGTGTAGAACTTGGTTTGCTCTAGGAAACGATAATTGTTTATTGAACTCTGCAAAATAGCAATACAATACAAGTAGTCCTCAGCTTACAAGAGTCCTTTGGAAGCTGGGCGGCATAGAAATGCGACTAAATAAATAAATAAATACAAGAGTTCATTTAGTGAACTTACAGGGGCACTGAAAAAAGTGACAGCATTTTGCACGCTTATGACCTTTGCGGCATCCCCATGGTCACGTGATTTACATTCAGGTGCTTGACAGCTGACTTGTATTTATGACAGTTGCAGTGTCCCAGGGTCACGGGATCTCCTTTTGCGACCTTCTGACAAGCAAAGTCAATGGGGAAGCCAGATTCACTTAACAACCGTGTTACTAATTTAACAACGGCAAGGATGCAGTTAACAAATGCGGCAATACTCGCGTGACAAAAATTTCTCACTTAACAACATAAACTTTGGGCTCAATTGTGGTCGTAAGTTGAAGACTACCTGTAGATTTTCCTCAGTAGCTGGTAAGTGTAGATATGAGGATTAAGAGTTAGTCCAGCATATTGACATGATGAAATTAAATACGGTAGATTTCTTCTAATATATTGGGCAAGGTTTCTTCTATGAGCCTTGGTGGCACAGTGGCTAGAGTGCAGTATTGCAAATCCCACCAGGCTCAAGGTTGACTCAGCTGTCCATCCTTCTGAGGTGGGTATAATGAGGACCCAGATTGTTGGGGGCAATAGACTGATTCTGTAAACTGCTTAGAGAGGGCTGTAAAGCAGTGTAAAGTGGTATATAAGTCTAAGTACTATTGCTAAGTGCTATATATTGGCCAAGACATCTGCAGATATAGTTTGGTTACAATGCTGAAATCCTTCTAAAATTATAGTATCCATGGTTTGATAGCAAAAAAAAATAAAAATAAATAAAATCATGGTTCCTAGGAGCACTGAAATCTACAAGATGAATATCAGGGTTATCTTCCTAAAAAGGCAGTATTATCCCTGCTGACATTTTGGTTTTGCCATTGCTATCACCTTAATGTTACATTTGAGTTCAATACGCAGACCCTAATGAATGTATTCAACTGGGTATCTTCCAGTTTAGATCAGTGATTTATGTTTAATAAGCCAGGTGGACTTCTTGCACAGGGTGGAAGTAATCAGTCATCAACATCCACACTTAAATCTGTTTGTGTGCTAACTTTTGGTGGCATGAGGACACCACAGTTCTCAGGACAGACAGCACTGTTATGCAAATCCAGGGCAAATACCTTGCAATGAAGGAAGGAAAACAAAGAGAAAAAGAAAAGAAGGGAGAGGAAGAAAGGAAATGGGGATGAGTGAGTGAGGAAGGAAGGAAAAGACTATTTTGATCACTTTTAAAAAATAATGAAAACAAGAATCTACTTCCTTTGCCATGAAAACATTATACCTAGAGGTTGAAAAAGATCTGTGACATTTTCCATGCACCCCTTGCTTTCTTTTCCTGAAGTGCTGCTAACTGCTGATTTCTTACTTCAGATTGAATGGATTTTATTGTTTGTTTCTGGGTGGAAACTCTTTTCCTTCTTTAGGCTTACCAACCAAGCCAAGCCCTGCAAACAAAGACTGTTGTGTTAGTTTCATCTGAACTTCTTCATTCTTGCCTGAGTAGTTGCAAGGAGAACGCATCCTTTTATTTACAATGGAGAGGCATCCAATTCCTTGTTGAAAGAACAGATGGCACACAAGTCATTTTAATTTGGGAAAATTCCTCCTCTAATCTGACAGAAAGAAATAGCGATTAAATAAACACTCAACGGTCCCTGGCACTTTCCAAGTTTCATTTGAAAATGTGAGTGAAATGTGAAACAGTCATTTGTTTATTCCCCAAAGGACCCTCTCTGAACCTCACTGTCTGATTTCAGCTTCCGTGCCTTCCAGCAACACAGCAGAGGTCCCAGGCAAGGTCAGTGCCCAAAGGCAATCTAGAAGATCGTTTTCCCCTGCCTGTTGATCTTTCAAATAATTGTTCTCTTCCCCACCTTCTTGGAGCCAAGAGAAATGAATGTAACGAATTAGGGAAGTCTCTTTTGAGGCTCAAATAACCTCATTCTACATGATGGGGAGAGATGGCGGTGATAAGTGAAATAATGGCTTAGTTAACTGGATTTAATTTTCTCACTGCAGACTGTTTCTCTCCATCTCAATCTGCTGTTCCTGACAAAATTCTCTTCCAAGGACAATTCAGGCCATAATTCTGGGTCCATCAAATGAATCCACCAGCTTTCTTCAGCCTTGACACATTTTCGTACCCATTTGGATCATTATGGATGATGATGATTATTAGCATGGAAAAAGGAACTGGTTTTAAAAGGCCATTGAAGAGGAGTCTGTTATTTTGGAATGTCCATTAAATACAGAAGGATGTAACATCATCTACGGGGCGGTCTAGTCAGACATCGTCCAAAAATCTTGCCTTTGTAGGAAGCAAAACTAAAATGTCAGCAGGAATAATCCTGCTTTTGTAGGAAGCAGTGCCTGATAGTAATTGGTAATTCTGGGGCCGGAATCCGACTAAACTTCCTCTCATGGCTTCATGACAGTATCTGGAGGGCAAAGAAGAATTTAAAAAATTCAACTCAACAGAAGAGGCAAAATGACCCTATCTAGATCTTGGGATGCTTAACTCCCTCTGGTGCCAAAGGCATGGAAGAGAACAGTAAGGCCAGCCCGGTTCAGAAGTATCTAGACACTAGAGGAAGGAAAGACCAAGGGCAAAAGCAGATCTGGAGCCCAAGCCTACACACTTTGTATTGTGGATCAGGATAGCACATACACTTTCCCTTTCAGGGAATCTGACTGATTAATAAACGGCAGAGTCCCCAACCTATGTCTCCCTCTGTTCTTACCTCCTTTCCCAGGTCCGTGTTTTGTTGGTCATCCGGTATACTCTTCCCAAGGTGTTGCCATTAAATACTGAGAATCTTTTAAAAAAACTTTTTTTAAAAAAAAAAACCAAGACCACCAAAAACAAATGACCTCAGGAACAACTATAGGAAGAAAAAAATAGACAGAAATTTCAATTTTGGAAAAACACAACTTTTAATGTACAACGATTCAATAATGTACAACGATACAAGTGCAAAAAGCTGATGGGGCCACTAATAAAGTCCTTGAAACACCTGAATACCCCGATTCGATGACTGAGGAAGACCAGCAGGAAGAAAGTTGGGGATGGCTGCTGAACATAGGGGACCACAGTGAAGAATCTTTGAAAGGTCATGTTGAACAGGAATCATGAAGACGGTATAGTCCTCTCAAGGTGTTGGCGTTGAAGATGGAAAACCTGGCCACAAATGCCCAAAGATTCCTGAAAGAAAGTGAACAGATGATTTTAATTTTCTCTTTTTAGGAACTGGGCCAAAAGCTTGAACTTTTCATGCTAGAGGAAAGAGATGCCCCAAACAAGCAGTGATGGAGAGATGTTTTCTTCTGGGCTCCCAAAATCCCCTCTGACACCCCCTCTGCTTCTAAAAATATGTTGCTTCAAACTTGAGTCATGAAGGCTCCCAAGATAAAGTCTGCAGATTTTGCTCTAAGCATGGCATGAGTCTGCTACTTCTCTTTACTACTGCCAGAATTCGTCTAGTTCCTGAGGTTTTCTTTTGCACAAGATCTTCCCTTTCCTTCTTTCTCTTTATTTATATTTGTATCCCTTCCATTCTACTGCACATACACACACACACCTGTTCTTACCTCCTGATCCCTGGTTCGCTTTTTGTTAGATCATTCTGTATAACTTGTGTAATTTCTTGGCGTTAAAGATAGAAAACCTGGACACAAATACCCATAGATTCCTGAAAGAAAGTGAACAGATCATTTTAATTTTCTCCTTTTAGGAGCTGGGCCAAAAGCCCAAACTTTTCTTGCCGGAAGAAAGAGATGCTTCTAAAAATGTCTTGCTTCAAACTTGACTCATGAGGACTCCCAAGATAAACTTCAGACTAGAAGACCTCCAAGGTCCCTTCCAGCTGTACTCTGACTTATTAATAAAGGGCCAAGTCCAGCAAAAGGAGCTGGAGACTCACAGAGAATTACAGTCCCATCACGGAGTGGGCCAGAAGAGTCAACTGCTTTGAACCCCAACCTATGTCCCCTGAGCATTGAAAGGCTACCCATCCTAAAGATAGGATTTCTCCTCTCTTCTACAAGCCAATGTCTGGTTCTTAAGATAGCAGTGATGGAACCAGGAGCAGAAAAAGAAAGAAGAAAAATAGAAAAGCCTCCCTTTCCCAGGCTCACTTTGCTAGCCATCCTGTACAACTTATGTAATGTCTTGGCATTAAATTGAGAAAATTTGGAGGCAAATATATAGGCCAAGAGGTTTGCAGATATAGTTTGATTACAATGCTGAAATCCTTCTAAAATTATAATATCCATCGTTTGATAGCAAAAAAAAAAAAAAAATCAAGGTTCTTAGGAGCACTGACATCTACAAGATGAACATCAGGCAATGGTTCCTACAAAGGCAGGATTATCCCTGCTGACATTTTGGTTCTGTCATTGCGCTCACCTTGATGTTACATTTGAGTTCAATGCACAGGCCCTAATGAATGTAGTCAATGTGACTTTTTAAACATTCTTCAATGTGGTCTCCTATCTTGAGCAGGCAACCCCAAGTTTCCTCCAGTTGATCCTCGTCAGTGACACTTGATGGACTATCCAAGTTTTTCAGGGCATTCTTAATGGGCCTCATCAGCTCTTTGCACTTGGAGGAAAGAAAAAGCAAAGCTCCGCATTAGTCTCACATCAGAAGTAAGGCAGAGGAAAGGGAAACCCCGACTGAGCCCATTTGAATTTGGGGGAAGGGATCTGCTGTGGGCACCCTCTCAAAATGGCAGACACAGGATTCTTCAAAGAAACATCTGGAGCCACATAGTATCAAGCCCGTTTGCTGGGCAAGATCAAGGAAGCGAAAGCTATCCAAATTTCAGGATAGGATTTAACGCTCATCTGGCATAGCCATAAAATCTTGGAGATCGTGCAAGAGATCTCCCATCTTTCTTGAGGTGAAGGAATGATAATTTTCTTTCGATCCAGAGTGTGACAGTAGCAGTGTCCTGTGGTCATGCAATCCCCTTTTGCGACCTGTCAAAGGGGAAGCCAGATTCACTTAACAACCAAGTTATTAATTTAACAACTGCAATTACTCACTTAACAACTATAGCAAGAAAGGTCATAAAATGGGGGCAAAACTCACCTAATTTCCCATTTAACAAACATAAATTCTGGCTCAATTGTTGTAAGTCTCCCTGTTTATTTGTTTCTGACTTCAAGAAAGTCTGAAGTCCTTTTTTGTATCCTTCCCTTTCCCCCTTCTCATTTTTCAACTTTCCTCCCTTTGACTCCCAATCCCCACTTTTAAATCTTTTGGGCCTGGTTAAGTTTGTATTCGATCTTTCATTGAAACTTCATAAAGAAGAGGTAAGCTGATTTTGTAACTAAATAGCTGCTGCCTTCCTGCGTCAATGGGAAATTTTCTAGGGTCATTGACCAGCCCTCTGACTTTCCCCATTCTGTCCCTAGAGAAGACTCGCAATGCTGACGGTTGCCTCATACAGATATTCCTGGTTCCAATCTTATTCTGTAATGTATACAGGCCCTATGAAAAGACTTCCGTATTCTGTTCCTAGAGAAGACTCACAATGCTGACAGTTTCCTCGTCTAGATACTCCTGTTCCCAATCTTCGACAGGCCCACCTCTTGCCGTAATGTGGATAGGACTCTGACCCAGTGGTTTATTTCCGTGTTTGGCTTCATGTTGAAGGTTGCCTCATTCTGATATTCTTCTTCCCAATTCTCTCCTGTGATGTATACAGGACCCTGTGAAAAGAGACAAGGAGATAGCATCCCTCATGATACAGCACAGGATGGAAAGCCACAGATGTGCCAATAAGGAAATGGAAGAAAAACCAAAACAAAAGACAAGTCAGCTCTCTTAATTCAGAAGTGGAAAAAAACCAGATGGAAAAGGAACCTGAGGTGTATCAAGAGAAATACCAAAAGCCACATGGTCTTAAGGCCCAGTTTCCTCGGCAAGATCAAGGAAACGAAAGCTATCCAAATTTCAGGATGGGATTTAACGCTCATCTGGGGTAGCCATAAAATCTTGGAAACCGTGCAAGAGATTTCCCATCTTTCTTTAGGTGAATTCATTAACGATATTTTTGTTTTGATCCAGAGTAACTGATTATTTTATTAGATAGGTAGCCCTCAATTTACAACAGCTCATTTAGCGACCGTTCGAAACTACAAGACACAGTGTTGAAGGTTGCCTGGTCCAATTCTGACTTCCTGTGGTAGGGACCCCAGGCTGTGGAAAGACAAGAGCAGAGAGCATCCCTCATGAAACAGCCCAGCATGGGAAGCCACAGATGCGCCAGTAAGGAAATGGAAGAACTGTAGCAAGAAAGATGGTAAAATGGGGGCAAAACTCACTTAGCTAATTTCCCACTTAAGAAACATAAATTCTGGGCTCAATTGTGGTCATAAGTCTCCCTGTTTATTTGTTTCTGACCTGAAGAAAGTCTGAAGTCCTTTTTTGTATCCTTCCCTTTTCCCCTT
This sequence comes from Ptyas mucosa, assembly GCA_012654045.1. Classification (NCBI taxonomy): domain Eukaryota; kingdom Metazoa; phylum Chordata; class Lepidosauria; order Squamata; family Colubridae; genus Ptyas; species Ptyas mucosa. The sequence continues at coordinate 3,945,667 of WNWU01000044.1, read as the reverse complement.
CTTCTCATTGTTCAACTTTCCCCCCTTTGACTCCCATTCCCCATTTTTAAATCTTTTGGGGCTGGCTAAGTTTGTATTCTATCTTTCATTGAAACTTCATAAAGAAGAGGTAAGCTGATTTCATAACTAAATAGCTGCTGCCCTCCTGCGTCAATAGGAGATTTTCTAGGGTCAATGACCAGCCCTCTTTGACGTTTCCCCCTTTTGGTTCCTGGAGAAGACTCACAATGTTGGAGATTGTCTTGTTATCATATTCTGCCTCCCAATTTTCTCCTGTCAGGTATACAGGATTCTAAAAAGAGAAGAGGAGATAGCATCTCTCATGAAACAGCACAGGATGGAAAGTCACAGATGTGCCAATAAGGAAATGGAAGAAAAACCAAAACCAAAAACAAGGATAGTGGGAAACTTGCATTCTGCTGCCTCGTTCTCATATTCTTCCTTCCAATTTTCTCCTGTGAGAAAATTCTGCCAAGCAGAATCTCCCTTTTCCATCCCATTCTCAGCAAATCTACGATTCCCCTGTTTTAGAGATAAACTGGTTGCGGGAAAAGTCATTTTGTGTTGAGGTGAATATGCCAGGGACCGCTGGAGAAGACTCACCGTGTTGGAGATTGTCTCGTTCTGATATTCGGCCTCCCAGTTTTCCCCAGTGCAGTAAAAAGGACTCTGAAAAGAGAAGAGGAGATAGCTTCCCTCATGAAACAGCACAGGATGAGAAGTCACAGATGTGCCAATAAGGAAATGAAAGAAAAACCAAAACCAAGGGTGGTGATAAGCTTGCATTCTACTGCCTGGAATTTCCAGGTGATTCCTTTGCCCCTTCAAACAGGGCTCTCCATATTTATGATAATAAGTACAGGTAAAGATTTATTCTGTCCAGTCAGGGCCGACACTAGGCGACGGTGCTCATCCCACTTTTTGGCCGAGGGAGCTAGCATTGTCAAAAACAATTTCCATTGTCATTGTCAAAAATAATTTCTGTGGTCATGTGGCCAGCCTGGCTATATGCCAAAGGCATATGGAATGCTGTTACCTTCCCATAAAGTGGTACTTATTCATCTACTCACATTTGCATTCTTTCGAACTGCTAGGTGGGCAGAGGAGCTGAGGCAAATAACAGGAGCTCACCCATTATGGAGAACTCAAGGCTAGAACCCAGGCTGTCAGCCGTCCAGCCGACAAACCCAGTGTTTTTAACCACTGAGCCATCCCATTTTTGTGATAATGGGACTCCCTAAATGAATGGAATCAGACAACCCTCATGAATAAAACCAAGAAATATGCATTTCACTTTCTAAAAAGGATGTAATTTTCAGCATACTTCGATTGTGACTGATTTTGGACATGTACCTATAAATGAATTGTTTTTAGCTTTTTGTCTTTCTATTCTGAATGGCCAGAGATTAAAACAATGGACAGAAATACTATCATGTACCCATTTGCATCCCTCTTAAGCAGGAAAGCAAGCACCATGCACAGGCCTAGTAAATAGTTTTGAAAGACAGCTAGTCAACTCTCAAAACTTGCTCCAATCTTTTCTTCCTATTTTATGTGGGCAAAGCTTTTAGATTTTAAAAAATGTGTCAACCCTAATGTCAGTGTTTATGAGAGTTCATGATTGGGAAGACATGTTAATAAGGTCAGCCAATGAATAGGCATAGCAACTAAGTCAGCCAATGGAGACTGTTCGGATAGACATGGTAACAGGTCAGCCAATGGGGATTGTTTGGAAATGGAAATAGTTTTGAAGGCTGGGCGTGGCTCAGCTCTGAGTGTGTGCAAGAGTTCCAAACTAGTTTGCTACTCTGAACTGAACTGCTCTCTCCCCTCCCTGTGTTTTTGTACCTACTTACAATCTCTTCTCTCTACCACGTTGGAAGAACCACTCTTGGTATTGTATTTATGTCTTATGTGATATTATGTATATAAAGAAGTTTTGAATCCTGCTTAATAGTCTGTGTGTGCTGCAACAGACTGACAGGTTATGGACCCAGATCACACAGAAAGACTGAATTGTAATTTAAGCCGAGGGACAGCCTGTATTCTAAGCAGAAGAGAACAAAGCTGTGAAAGGTTGCAAGATGGCTGTTGAAATTGAGGAGAGCTCTCTGCCTCGTTTGGGACTGAAGAACTTTATAATTTGGGGTGCAAAGATGGAATGTTTCCTGAAGGCTAAGGAGCTCTGGGATATTGTTAATCCACCCCAGGAACCATTAGTAGCAGCTGACCAGAGGCAGCATGATAAGGCACTGGCCTACACTATCTTAAGTTTAGAGGATGAACAATTTTTAAATGTAACAGACTGGCTGTCTGCAGAGACCAGGGCAATAAACAAGATGTCTGCAAAGAGAAATATAACAGAAGAGACCCGAATACAGTCCAGGAACAGAGGTGGTGCTTCACCTGTGATGAAAAGACACATTTCAAGAAGGACTCTTTGCAAAGGAAAAACTATTAGCATGAAAGAAACTTATTTGCAAGGAAGAAAATCAGCAGATGGACAAGTTGCTGTTGCCAAAGTCAGCTATTGCAATAGCAGAGACAAATGGTTGATAGTCAGTGGGGCAAGTCAAACAATTGTTAATAATTGTAAATTGTTTTACAGGATGGATGCAGCTGCTGGAGATGCAGTAGCCTTTACAAATGGCCAGAAGGCAAAGGTTGGAAGAAGCAGCGTGCAAATTCCATATCTGGAAAAGAGGTTCAATGATATATTATGCGTGCCTGAAATGGAGCATAATTTGCTGAGTGTCTCTAGTTTAGACAAGCACGGATTTGAGACTACATTTGCAAATGGGAGATGTCTCATAAAGCAAAACAGGAATGTATATGCACAGGATAAAGCAGGGCAATTTTTATGTGTTGCAGGGACAAAAGATTCAATGTGCCCTAACATTTGGAAATGTGGCACAGCATGATTCATTTTAAATAAATTTTATTAAGTTTTCCAAATTAAAATCAACATAAGACAAAAAACATTGATTATGCATAAAAACGAAAACCATACATTCCCCTCCCTCCCTCTCCCATTCATAACACTAAACATACAAACACGTCTATCCCGGCAGGTAATATTCCTGCCCTCATTAATAAATAATTATACCCACAACACAGAATAAAGTAAATAATCCCCAAATAATGATTTTCATACAATTATCTTTCAAAGTATATAAATATCTCTCTTCTTATATTGACTTAGGCTCTCACTTCATCTCAATCCTTTTATTCAACCACTGATACCAACTGTCCCAGCTTTGAAAAAATTCAGAATCCTCTTTTTCTTTCAACCTATATGTCATTCTGTCCGCTTCAGCGCACTCTAATACTTTATTTATAATTTGGGGACTAGCTGGTATCTCTTTTTCTTTCCACTGTTGGGCGAACACTATTCTAGCTGCGACTAAAATATGTAGAGTGAGATACCATTTTTTCTTGCTCAACCCTTCTGGGCGAATACCTAGTAAATATATCTCAGGTTTCCATTGGAGGTCCATATTAGTAATTTCCTTAATCCAATTACTAATCCTTCTCCAATACCTCTTTGCCATTATACAAGTCCACCATTGATGGAAATACGTACCTCTGGTTTTCCCACAGGAAATGTGGCACAGCATGATTCATGTGTTCATCTCTTGCACAGAAAGTTTGGCCATGCCAGCTTCAGAGTATTGCAAAAAATGGACCAGTTTGGAGAAGGATTGAATTTAAAGGGATGTAAGACTGCAGTATGTAAGTCATCAAAGTCCAAGGCATTCCCAGTGAACAAAAGTAGCACAAGGCAGACAACAAGAGCTCTAGAACTGATACATGCAGATTTGGTTGGGCCAATGCAAGCCAGTTTGGGAGGAACAAAGTATGCGCTGGTCATTGTAGATGATTACAGCAGGTTTGGGTTCTGCTATTTACTAAAAAGTAAAACAGAGGTACTACAGAAATGTAAGCTATGGGTAAGCTTTGTAGAAAGGAGATATGAATAACAGGTATGTCAGCTACAGACTGACAGAGGTTCAGAATTCATGTCAGCAAATTTTCAACTGGTTGGGACAGTTAGGAATAACACAGATGCACGAATCCATACACAGCAGGTGAGAATGGTGTAGTTGAGAGACGGGATGGATTCTTACAAACCATGAAGGACTCACTTGCTGGAGGATTCTGGTCTGAGCAGGTCATTGGGGTGAAGCCATGTTGATTGCTAATTATTTAATTAATAGACTGGAGTTCATCAATTAATGATACTCCATGTGCTCTGTACATAAAAAGATGAGATACATTTGTCAGGAATCATAAGGTACAACACTTAATGATAGTCATAGGGTACAAATAAGCAATCAAATCATACTAGGAAACAATATCAATATAAATCATAAGGATACAAGCAACAAAGTTACAGTCATGCAGTCATAAATTCCTTTTTTCAGTGCTGTTATAATTTCAATTATGGGTGGAGAAGGAATAAACATAAAAGAAAGGGACTTCGTTAGAATCATCCAGCTGACTTTGTGTCCAAGGCAGGACTAGAACTCACAATCTCCCAGTTTCTAGCCCGGGGCCTTAACTAGGAGACCAAACCTGCTCTGTGTTTTATGCATAAAATCAATGCAGAAAAACTTGCTTGTCAAGCGGCAGAACCAGTAATCCCCTCATCCGATGCCACTGCTTCCTGCAGAAAGTTCTTTTTGCAAGTGTTATAATTTGGGGTTGCATCTGTAAAACATTGACCCCCGTGTGAAGTTCCTTGTACCTTGTCGGTGAGGTTCAGTTCTGGGTCTGACTTGATGAGCTCCCAGTTCTCACATCTGTGCTCATAAATCCCACACAGCAAGTAAGATCCGGTTGTCTGCGGTAATTGCGTTCACTGCGGTAATTGCGTTCACTGTTGTACTGATGATAGGTGAGATTATGAGAGAGATTGCTGGGCTAGGAGTTTCCTGAGTTTCCTGAGCTCTGATACCTTTCTCTCTGTGCCTGGTGATCCGTGTACCAGTAATCCCTCTGCCCAGCGGGGAGGGAGAGAGAGAGAGAGATTGAAGATTTGGTGAGCAGGCAAATCACCTTCATGCTTCCTGATCCACTTGACCTTTCAAAGTATCTTCAATGTGGTCCCCTATGTTTAGGAGGCAACCCCGAGTTTCCGCCAGCTGGTCGTCATCAGTCATTGATTCAGGGTTATCCAGGTGTTTCAGGGAGTTCTTGATGGGCCCCATCAGCCTTTTGCACTTGGTTGCTGATCTTGAGTAGGGAACTCCGCATTTCCTCCAATTGATCTTCGTCAGTTATTGTTTCCGGACTATCCGGATTCCTAAGGACATTGTTAATGGGCCTCATCAGCTTTTTGCACTTGGGAGAGGGAAAGATTGAAGATTTAGTGGGCAGGCAAATCACCTTCTTCATGCTTCTTGATCCATTTGACCTTTCAAAACATCTTCGATATGGTCCCCTAGGTTTAGGAGGCAACCCCGAGTTTCCTCCAGCTGGTCCTCATCCGTCATAGATTCAGAGTTATCCAGGTGCTTCAGGGAGTTCTTGACAGGCCCCATCAGCTCTTTGCACTTGGAAGAGAGAAAAAGCAAAGTTCCACATTAGTTGCACATCAGAAGGAAGGCGGAGGAAAGGGAGGCCCTGATTGAGCCCATATTAATTTGGGGGAGGGGATCTGGTGTGGGCAGCCTCTCACCTGCAGGAAAGAAGGTGCCTGGTCATCAAAGGAGCACATTTCTCTTTGGGTATATGGATGGTACCTGGACCCTAAAAAAAATGACCAGGGAGAAGAAGGGGAAAACTATTAGGTTTATGCAGGAATCCTCTGATCTAGCTTTGCTTACACTGCAACCCCTTGGCTTTAGTCCCTGAAACACCTGAATACCCCCAATTCGATGACTGAGGAAGACCAGCATGTTGTTTTTGTTTAAAAAATAAAAAACTTCTTTTTAAAAAAAACCCAAGACCACCAAAAACAAATAACCTCGGGACAAGTATTGGACGAAAAAAATAGACAGAAATTTCAATTTCAGAAAAACTCAACTTTTAATGTACAACTATTCAGGAAAGAAGATTGGCGAGCAAGTGCAAAAAGCTGATGGGGCCACTAATAAAGTCCTTGAAACACCTGAATCCCCCGATTCGATGACTGAGGAAGACCAGCAGGAAGAAAGTCGGGGGTGGCTGCTGAACATAGGGGACCACAGTGAAGATTCTTTAAAAGATCACATTGAACAGGAAGCATGGAGAAGGTGATCTGCCTTTCAATCTTTCACTTTTGGCCATCTGATATAACGTTCTCAATGTGTTGGCCTTAAAGATGGAAAATCTGGCCGCAAATGCCCAAAAATTCCTGAAAGAAAGTGAGCAGATCATTTTAATTTTCTCTTTTTAGGAACTGGGCCAAAAGCCCAAACTTTTCATGCTAGAGGAAAGAGATGCCCCAAACAAGCAGTGATGGGGAGATATTTTCTTCTGGGTCCCCCAAATCCCCTCTGACACTCCCTCTGCTTCTAAAAAGTTCTTGTTCCAAACTTGAGTCATGAAAACTCCCAAGATAAAGCCTGCAGATTTTGCTCTAAGCATGGCCTGACCCAGTCTGCTACCTCTCTTTACTACTGCGAATGCCTGTATGGTGGTTTTCTAGGGGCATGGACAAAAATGTGGATTTTTTAAATAAATACCCGAACATAGGGGAATTCAACACAATTCAAAAATTGTAGACTGCACCTCCTTTAGCATTTCAGCAGGAATTGCGCTTAGTTTGCTTGTGGCTATGTAGAAATTGTAGGCTGATTCCTCTTTGAACTCCATCCCCAGGTTCTGCCCCTTCTTCCCCTGTACATCCAAACTCAAAAAGACTCCTGACCCATAAGTCTGACTGCAGCATCGGGGGAGAGGGCAGGCAAATCACCTCCATGTTTCCTGATCCACTTGACCTTTCGAAGTATCTTCTATGTGGTCCCCGATGTTTAGGAGGCAACCCCGAGTTTCCTCCAGCTGGTCCTTGTCGGTCATCGATTCAGGGTTATCCAGATGCTTCAAGGACTTCTTCATGGGCCCCATCAGCTCTTCACACTTGGAAGAGAGAAAAAGCGAAGCTCTGCATTAGTCACACAATCAGAAGGAAGGCGGAAGAAAGGGAGGCCCTGATTGAACCCATATTAATTTGGGGGAGGGGATCTGGTGTGGGCACCCTCTCACCTGCAGGAAGGAAGGTGCCTGGTCATCAATGGAGCACCGATGCTTTTCCCCGTATGGGTGGTACCTGGACCCTAAAAAAAATAACCAAGGGAAAATTATTGGGTTAATGCAGGAATTCTCTGCTCTCGCTTTCCTTACACTGCAACCCCTTGGCTTTAGTAAAAGGATACCTTTTACTAAATGCAACTCGCCTGCAAATGGAGACGAGAATCTTTCTTTCCCAAATGCCCAAGTTGGGACAGGCCTGAAAATCTCTCACCTGTGTGGCTGAAATGCCTTCTATTCGGCTGGGTGTAGTTCTCTCCATGCAGCTGGGAAGGGTGGGGAGATGGCTACTGCAGATTTTGACCATGATAGCTATGGGGGATTTCTTGGCTAGATGTTTTCATTGCTTTTGTCTGACTCCTTATTTTTTCATTGCTTTGGCCTGGCTGCTTATCCTTGTATTCTCCCTCATTCTCAGGGCATTCTTATTTACCCCATCCTCCTTGGGGAGAGCAAAAATATGGATGCGTAAGAGGACCTTACTCTTAATAAGGGGGGGGGGGGATATATTCAGGCAGCCCTCGACTTACAACTATAATGGGGACCAGACATTTCTGATGCCAAGCAAGGCGGCTGTTAACGGAGTCACACCTGATTTAATGGCCTTTTTTGGGACCAGGCTGGTAAGCAGAATCACTGAAGTTGTTAAGCGAATCATGCAAAATCAATAAGCAAATCCTGGTTGGAAGCCAAGCGGAGAGGCAAACGGCTCTCCTGCATCCCTGGGATGCTGCGACAGTCACAAATATATGCTGGTTGCTAAGCACCAAAACGTTGATCATGTGACCTTGGGGGTGCTGCCATGGCCCTAAGTGCAAGGACATTAAGTCACTTTTTTTCTGTTGCTGTTGTAACCTCATACAGTTGCTAAATGAATGGTTATAAGCCGAGGAGTAGAGTACAAGTACTCCTTGACTTACGACCACAATTGAGCCTGAAATTTATGTGCGGAATTTCTTAAGTGGGTTTCACCCCATTTTACGACTTTTCTTGCCTTAGCGTTTGTTAAGTGAATTGCTGCAGTTCCTAAAGGAGTCAAACGGTAGTTAAGTGAATCATTGATTTGGCTTGTCAGAAGGTTATAAAAGGGGGAAATCGCGTAATCCCGGGACACTGCAACTGTCATAAACAGGAGTCAGTGGTCAAGCAGCCGAATATAAATCACATGAACATGGGGATGCTGTAATGGTCATAGAGTCTGAACAACGGTCATAAGTTCCTTTTTTCAGTGCTGTTATAATTTCAATTATGGGGATGGGTGGAGAAGGAATAAACATAAAAGAAAGGGACTTCTTTAGAATCATCCAGCTGACTTTGTGTCCAAGGCAGGACTAGAACTCACAGTCTCCCAGTTTCTAGCCCGGGGCCTTAACCAGGAGACCAAACCGGATCTGTGTTTTATGCATAAAATCAACGTAAAAAAACATTGCTTGTCACGCGGCATGTCACCAGTCACTGGCTTGTCACCAGTAATCTCCGCATACGATGCCACCGCTTCCTGCAGAAGTTCTTTTTGAAAGTGTTATAATTTGGGGTTGCATCTGTAACCAGTTCTGGGTCTGACTTGATGAGCTCCCAGTTCCTACATCCGTGCTCGTAAATCCCACACAGCAAGCAAGAGTCCTCTTCCACTCTCCAGTCTACATCGAAATCCTGCAAGTGAATCCAGCTTTTCATTTTATTTAAGAGTAATGTGTAATTTCTCCCCCCTTCCAAATACTTTTTTTTTTTGGCCACTCATGGCTCTCACCCTTGCGCCTGTCTTAGATGGTTATGTTTTGTTTACATTGTCCTCTCCACTGAGTCCCTGGGAATGGTCTGATGGAGTACAGCAAACTCGTCTTCCTGCTGAATAATCGCTTTCACGTTCACCTGGACTCCGGAGATCTTAATTGTGGGTCCCTTTCTCTTCCCTGGTTCTTTATCAGAATAAAAGGAGCTACACAGTCACAATCAGAATAAAAGGAGCCACACAGTCGCAATCAGATGGGGCAGGTTGGGAATCACATTTAAAGTACATTCAGCACCTGAGACTTTAACATGTTTCCATTAGGAGGCTAAAGTACCAGCCTGTTACTGTAGGAGAAGAGCAGGCAGAAGGAGGGTTGAAGTTAAACGTGTCATCAGTTTAGAGTCCTTCCATGGCCACAAGTCAGCCTCTCTTGAATTCTGTTGACCCTTATCACATGACAATTTAGTAATGAACTTTTGTCTAGATTCTTGCATATTGGCTTGAATAAATCTTCTATGCTGCAACTTAACTTCTGGTCTTGATTGTTTTGTACCTGACAATGATTTTGGAAAAGGAGGACAAGTTTTGGCATCATTTTTGTTCTTTTTTCCCCTCAAAGTTGAAAAAAAATGTGTGTGTTTTTTTAAAAGACCACTGTTCTCAACTGTCAGGCTTTGCTGTGATTCCACCTTAAGATGTTATCTCTCACTGTCTCTAAATGATTTAGCACCATCTTTCCTGGGTTATCCCAAAAGTGCTTTTTTAAGAGGCAGCTGGACTTCCAGAAAGTCCAGTTGCTTCTTTAAAAAGCACCTTTGGGACAACCATGACCTGGATGATTGAGAATCTCCATAGACATTTTCCTAGGTTAGTTTGATGGAAAGTGAAAAAAATGGAAACTGAGAAATCACTGGGGAAGATCGATTAAGCAAATACTGAACCAATTGTGTAAACAACATAGTTGCAGAGTTCAGGTCTCCTCACGCATGAATTCCTCGTGGTGCCAACTTTCTTTATCTGGAGACACAGGCTCCTAACCCTGGATTCTGAGCCACGTCCCTGGGTTGACCACCAACCTTTTCCCATCACAGAAAGCCCCTTTCCTCACTTTCAGTTGGGTTCTCCTTCAGGTGCTCTTCATACTCCTGCATGGCTGAAGCACAACTGTTATGGAGAAGTTCTGCCAAACGTTTCAGATCAGCTACCGATTTCTCTACCAGTTCAGCATCCCGAGCGAGGCATTCCAGTCTGAAAAAGGAGATGGAATGTAATAAAAGGTGCTCTATAGCAAACGTTTGACTCTCCCTCCCTCAACACACCCACAAATCTTTTACCACCCTGACCTAGAAGAACAGACTGCAACTGTTCTGTGCTATATCATACACTGCACAGACACTATCACTGTGGATAAACTTATTAGGATCAATCCAGGGGTGAAATCCAGCAGGTTCTGACAGATTCTGGAGAACCGGTAGCAGAAACTTTGAGTAGTTCAGAGAACTGGAAAATACCACCTCTGGCTGGCCCCAGAGTGGGGTGGGAATGGAGATTTTGCAGTATCCTTCCCCCAGGAGTGGGGAGGGAATAGGGATTTTGCTGTATCCTTCCCCAGGAATGGGGATTTTGCAGTATCCTTCCCCAGGAGTGGGGAGGGAATG
>WNWU01000044.1:3860058-3877094 GCA_012654045.1 Ptyas mucosa | reverse complement strand
TTAATCTTGTCCTTCTAAAGTTCTGATATGGAAATGAGTTGGACTGAGTTGAATCTCTCCCAATTTCCAATGACATCCCAAGGAGGATTAAGGTAGAAATCTCTCTTGGATCTGTCCCTAGTTCAATGGCTCACCTGACCTTTTTCAAGGATCACAAAGGGACAGGTATCAAGGACCAACTTGCTCCAAACCGAAAGCTCCTCCTTGCTGGCCAGTTTGGTTGGCCCTATCTTTACTTGTGCAAACCCTTTCCTCTATAGAGTCACCCAGTTCCCTGCAGTATTTCTGGGGCTCTGGAGAGTGACCATCTTTATACCTCAATGGGGAAGTTTTCTCACGGACAGAGATGATGTATCCCTTGCCCTCCAGCACTGGTAGCTTCTTCCCAGGGAGCAGAGGGCAGCTGTGACAATTGGGGCCTTTGAATGGATTGGATTTAAAGTACTAATGGCGCCTGTTCGTGGACAGGAAGGACGCCTTCATGGTCACTCAAGTCCTAGCTGCTTTCCAGTTGGACTACTGCAATGGGCTCCACCCTTGAAAGCAAGCAGAAACTTCCAGTGATCCAGAAAGAAGCACCATCCTTAGCTTTGGACAACCGTGCTTCACTCCTGCTATACCAATGTTGCACTAGTTTCACCTGTCTTTCTGGGGTGCAGTTCAAGTTGTTGCTTATCTCCCTGCTCTGTGTGTGTATGTGTACCAAGACTGTGTACCTCAGACGGTGAAAACAGCTCGTCGGTTGGACTTATGGATGCTTCATTGCCTTGTGCCTCAACCAGGCGTAAGATTTCTTCCATGTCCATTTCCTAGAAGCAATCAGACACACACCAATATGAAATATTTAATCTTGTCCTTCTAAAGTTCTGATACAGAAATGAACTGGACTGAGTTGAATCTCTCCCAATTTCCAATGACACCCCAAGGAGGATTAAGGTAGCTTTTTATCCCTGGTGCAGCCAAGAGGAGCTGCAGAAAACTTTATTGGATCTGTTCCTAGTTCAATGGCTCACCTGACCTTTCAAGAGGACCAGGAAGGGACAGGTATCAACGACCAACATGCTGCAAACCAAAAGCTTCTGGCTTCTAATACCTTTCAAGAAAAGTTGAAGTTATCCCACCAGGATTATTTACCTTTGGGGGAAGTAGATGTCTTGTTGTCAGCCGTGTCTACCAAGGCAGCCCCTTTAGATGAACTTCCTAATATCTAACTATCAACCCCACCCCACCACTGCTATACAACCCCAAATTCCCTCTAACTATATTATTTAACTACCTACTATTTCAAAAAACAACGAAACAAATAACCAGAATAATAACCAATACGGAATAACCAATACAGAAAGGCAGGATCTGAAAACCTGAAATCCTGAACTGGGCCAACTGATGAACAGCCACACGTAAAGTATGCCTGCTCCAGAATTTGGCCAAATTCAAACTGCTCAGTTCCCACAATCCTTAGTAATAACTGAAACTCAACTGGTGGGGGCTACTCAAGTAGACCACTAGGAAGCCCCCCTCCCCTAACTGCCTTCATCCCCGGGTTCCAGGTTCTAAATTCCATTGCTCAGTGAGGTTAGAGTCAACTGACATGGCAGACTGTCAATCTGATCGATGCTTCAGATGCTGGCCTAGAAACCAGCAGACTGGATTTCTAGTCCCACCTTAGGCATGACAGCCGGCTGGATGACCTGGGGCCAGTCATTCCTTCTCAGCCTAACCAACCTCACAGGGCTGTTGTAGGAAAAACCGGAGGAGTATTAAGTATCTTCACTGCCTGGAGCTAATTATAAAAGTAACAAAGGCAGGATATCCACTCCTGTCCTGGTACTTAGGAAAATAAGTTTGGGAACTTGGCCAGTATTATTGCAGTTCATGCCACCTCTAGGTGCAAATCTTCTGGTTGACATCATCCTGAAGTCTTTCATTTTGGAAAACAAACCATGCCAAATCCATACCGTGTTTCCCCAAAAATAAGACCCTCTCTTATATTTTTTTGAGCCCTAAAATAAGCGCTTGGCCTTATTGCCATGCTCTCAAAAGCCTGATTGGGCTTCTTATCAGAGGATGACTTATTTTGGGGAAAACAGGGTAGGAGAGCTGGGACATCTTTTTCAGTGGTGTCGGTTTTCAGACCACGATTGCACCTTCTTCCCCCATGATTTGTCCCTTCCTGCTTCTGCAGTGGACATGATGAGCTGTTCCGGTCACTCCCCCTGCTGAGACGGCTGCCTGCTGAGTTGGTGGCATTACTGTACCATTCGGGTCTTATAGTATCGAACAGAATTCTTTTTTGGCCACGTGTGATTGAAGACACAAGGAATTTGTCTCCAGTGCATAAGCTCGTATTACATACAAGCAACAAGTGATGGGCCATAGATCACAGATCAACAATCAATTATCGTCATGAAGTTCACTCCAAATTTATCGGCAATTTATGCAAAAAAATTGGGCTGTGCATTTCCCAGAAGATGGGTAGGCCTCATAAACAATGCCATTGTTTTATTCAACAATCCAAAGTCAGAATCTTAACCATAGAAAAAGTTTAATACATACTTTATAAACAACATATTTACATTGGAAATCACTTCGACAGCGGCAAGTTCCTTTGGCACAAATATAAATTTATATCCATTGCAAAAATATCTCCTCCTAAAATTATAGGACCCAAATACATTTCAACCTTACAGGAACAAGGCAGAATTTAGGAGTGAAACAGTAGCTATTCTAAAATAAATTGGATTTCACCACTGTCTGGAGGGCACAATCTGGCAAAAGTTGCATGACACCGTGCTAAATCATCTTGACCATTTTCCAATTTTTGTCAAAATGAATGAAAACACATTCCAGCCTTACGTTTCGCTGGAGAGAAAAGGGTATATACATATATATATTAAACCTGTTTATTCCCCCACAACGGTTGCTTTGGTTGGCATGGTGTTAGTTGAGCAACACAAAGAGAAGGTTGAAATCCCTTCGTACAGAAGGGAACACGAGGTTCCAGTTTCCACCCCCACCACAACTCCCAGCTGCCAAAAGTGTTTCCCAGCTGCGCTAAACAGACTTGGCAGATGTGAATTTCCCACATTGGTCAACAACTTCAGCCCCCACAAATTCCTTCTCCTGCCTTCCGTGATTCAAATATTTACTTGCCGCCGAGACTAGATAGGCAAGCAAAGCAAAATACAGGCTGAAATGACATCATCGTTTGGGGGAGTAGCCGGGGCAGGCCAAAAATGAACACGGTGGAGGATCTGTCTCTTTGCAAGCTGCCCGGATGGTTTTGCTCGAACCCTTGCCAATAAAAGTTTGTAATCGTCCAGAAGTCTCTTTCTAAAGCACCTTCTGAAAGGCCTTTCTTGACTTCTACTTTCTAGGCCAGCGGTGTCAAACCTGATTTCACTGAGGGCCAAATCAGGGTTGGGTTTGACCTTGGAGGAGAGGCGGCGGGAGGGCAGGGTGGGTGTGGCAAGCTCAGCGTCACTCATCTCGGGGGCGCCTGTGGTGGCCCAAGCTCTCTGCCAGAGAAAACGGGCTCCCAAGCTCCGTTTTTGACTGCGAGGGCCTCCTGCAACCCTCTGCCAGTGAAAATGGAGCTTGGCGGGAGCCGTGTGCGGCCCCTGTGTGGCCCTCCCAAGCTCCGTTTTCACTGGCAGAGGGTTGCAGGAGGCCTTCGCAGCCGAAAACGGAGCTCGGGAACCTGTTTTTGCTGGCAGAGGCACCGTGGGCTGGTCCTTTGCTGTTTCCAGGGTGGCCCCCTGGACCAGATCTAAATACCCCATGGACCAGATCCGGCCCCTTTTGACATCCCTATTCTAGGCTGAATTAATGAGCACAGCATGCTTAGCACAGCACAGCACAACAATTAATGTGGCACTCAAGGTCCCTGAAATTCATTAAACTTAGACGGGAACAGAAGTGGCATTCAGCAGGTTCTGATCAGTTCTGGAGAACCGGTAGCGGAAGTTTTGAGTAGTTCAGAGAACAGGTAAATACCACCTCTGACTGGCCCCGCCCCCATCTGGTCTCTGTCTCCTGAGTCCCAGCTGATAGGGAGGAAATGGGGATTTTGCAGTAACTTCCCCTGGAGTGGGGCTGGAGTGGAGACTTTACAGTATCCTTCCCCTGCCACGCCCACCTTGCGATGCCATGCCCACCAAGCCACGCCCACAGAACCAGTAGAAAAAAAATTGAATCCCACCAGTGGAAGGAAACAATAGATCAGCACCATTATTCAATAGATGTTTTGGTGTTTTTGCATGAGGTCTTCTATAAAACCTAAGGGATACGGTGGCTCAGTGGGTAAGATGCTGAGCTTGTCAATCAAAAGGTCAGCAGTTCAGCAGTTTGAATCCCTAGTGCCACCTAATGGGGTGAGCTCCCGTCACATGTCCCATCTTCTGCCAACCTAGCAGTTTGAAAGCACGTAAAAAATGCAAGTAGAAAAATAGGGACCACCTATGGTGGGAAGGTAACAGCGTTTCATGCGCCCTTGGTGTTGAGTCATGCTGGCCACATGACCACGGAGACGTCTTCAGACAGCGCTGACTTTTCGGCTTTGAAACGGAGATGAGCACTGCCCCCTAGAGTTGGGAACGACTAGCATATATGTACGAGGGGAACCTTTACCTTTATCTTTACTATAAAACCCTTAATATGAATTCTGCCCCCAGATGTCTGTTATGGAGGCAGGATATTTTCTGTATACTCATAGATTCATAGGGCTGGAAGGAACCTTGGAGGTTGGCAGAAGCTGGGACATGTGATGGGAGCTCACCCCATTAGGCGGCACTAGGGATTCAACCCGCTGAACTGCCAACCTTTTGATCGACAAGCTCAGCATCTTAGCCACTGAGCCATCGTGTCCCTAGTAGAGCTTTAGCTAAGGAGTGGTAATTGACTCAAGGCCACCACATCAGGATCAAGAGCTGAGCATAAAATTGGACTGCAGTTTTGCTGAATTCCAATCTCCCAACTACTAGACTGCACCACCGCCCAGCTGGCCCAGCCCAAAGTTGCCTGCAGGTGCTACACCCACCAGGGAGTAGTTGCTAACAGATCAGAGTTCACGTTAAGCAAAGCTGCCGTTGAAGGCTTCTCACTTGGAAATGAATCTTGTTGTATGTACTCTCAAGACATGTCTGGCCTTACTGTCAGCAAGATCCCATCGGGATTCTCCTGAACTTTTACACCAGCAGAAAAAAAAAAATCTTGGAGTTGCTAAGTGCAGCAGGAACGAACCAAAAACGACATACCAAATTTTGGAGGCGGGAGAAATTGTCGCTTGAGCAAATCTTGAGCAGAAAATGGGCTTCCAGGTTTCCTTGATAGAAGATCCCATTTCCTTAAGCAGCTTCTGCACACAATTTCAGGAGGACGTATTGCCAGACCTTGCAGCAGGAGTGAAATCCAGCAGGTTCTGACTGGTTCTGGAGAACCCGTAGCGGAAATTTTGAGCAGTTCGGAGAACCGGCAAATGCCACCTCTGGCTGGCCCCAGAATGGGATGGGAATGGAGATTTTGCGATATCCTTCCTCCAGGAGTGAGGAGAGAATGGGGATTTTGCAGTATCCTTCCTCCGCCATGCCCACCAAGCCACGCCCACCACGCCACGCCTACAGAACCAGTAGTAAAAAAAATTGGATTTCACCACTGCCTTGCAGGGATATTAAAACTTGATCTGATTGAATAACCAATCTTTTTAACCTGAAGTTGAAGTTACTGGTAACTTTTAAAACAACAGATTAATTTATAGGATCCAATCTGGATCGGTCACCCAGATTGGATTAGTTTATCAACAAGGTTTAGGCGCACACTTGCCGGTTTCTCCATTTCTGATGATGGGCACCTTCCCCAAACTGCCAATGACTCCATGAAATTTAAAAAAGAAAAAGTTATATATGGCTTTTGTTTTCAGACTCTTTTCAACACAATGTTGCACTTGCCAGTTAATCATCAAAAGCTTCATGGATTTATATATTGGCCAGAGGATTGGGTTTAGTACGTACTGCACTCTTTTTTTTTTTTTTTTAATTTTAAAAACAAAACTTTATTCATTCATAAAACCATTTAAAACATACAAATTTCTCTTAATCAAGAGACAAACTTACATATACAATACACACTTTTTAACTAATTTCCATTATATATATACATATATACATAAATGCCAACTCTTAATGTCTGTAGAGAGTCTCCATCATCCAGGTCATGGTTGTCCCAATGGCACTTTTCCAATCGGCAACTGGACTTTCTTGTTTTTTTTTCTTTGAACACCTTTTTGCTTCTCATCCAAGAAGCTTCTTCAAGTTCTAGCTAACTAGTGGGGAACAAAAGTATTTATGATTTAAATCAATGGTGAAATCCAATTTTTTTCACTACTGGTTCTGTTGGTGTGGCTTGGTGGGTGTGGCTTGGTGGGCATGGCGGAGGAAGGATACTGCAAAATCTCCATTCCCACCCACTCCAGGGGAAGGATACTGCAAAATCTCCATTCCCACCCCACTCTGGGGCCAGCCAGAGGTGGCATTTGCCGGTTCTCCGAACTGCTCAAAATTTCCACTAATGGTTCTCCAGAACCTGTCAGAACCTGCTGGATTTCACCCCTGATTTAAATTCTTCCATTCCCCTCTACCCCAGTCAGTTAGAACCGAACCAGCTTCTTGGATGAGAAGTGAAATGTTTTTTTTTAAGAAAAATAAAAAACCAAGAAAGTCCTATTGCCTTTTGAAAAAGCACCTTTGGGAATGTCTATGGCAGGGGTCAGCAACCTGTGGCTCTGGAGCCGCATGTGGCTCTTTCACCCCTCTGCTGCAGCTCCCTGTCACTCGAAATATGTGTCACAAACTGCCATTGTGCGACACCCGCCGGCACGTGATTTATTGAGCTTTTCAACCCCCGGTAGGCCAACCATGGATAAATCCAAGAAAAGAAAAGTTTCAGAAGAAAACAGAATATTTAATTCAACTACATAGGCTAGTTTTGTGGCCGCTCAAGAAATAGTCAGGCACGGGAAGGTTTTTGTGGCTCCCATTGTTTTCTTTTCTGTGGAAAACGGGTCCAAATGGCTCTTTGAGTATTTAAGGTTGCAGACCCCTGATCTTTGGGGATTCTCAGTCATCCAAGGTCATGGTTGTCCCAAAGGTGCTTTTTCAAGAGGCAAGTAGACTTTCTGGGTTTTTTTGAAGACGTTTCGCTTCTCATCCAAGAAGCTTCTTCAGTTCTGATCCATTCTCATCCAAGAAGCTTCAGAACTGAAGAAGTTTTTTGAATGAGAAGCGGAAACGTCTTCAAAGCAAAACCAGAAAGTCCACTTGCCTCTTGAAAAATCACCTTTGGGATGCCTTTCGGACTGCATACTTACCTGAACATCAACAAGTCCAAAACAATGGCAGTTGTTTCATGGACCAGGTATAATTGGAGCCTGGTTACGCAGCGCACAGAATGAATTGAGACCTATATATATATTTACTTTCATACGTTTGATATTGTCAATTAACTAATCAATAAAGTATATCATATCGAGGATTAGCAGAGTCTTGCAAATGGAGAGTTTCCTGGTGGGGAAAGCTGGATGACCTCATTGGAAGTTTTCAGATCTGGTAAAACCTGTTGCAAAAAATAAAAATAATAAAAGGTAATTGATGGTAAAATTTTTATTTTTATTTATTTAATTATTAGATTTGTATACCGCCCTACTCCCGAAGGACTCAGGGCGGTGAACAGTTAAACAATAAATACAGACTATAAATATTCAGAAACTGATTAAAAATACAATTGAATAGATTGGTATAGAATGGAATTAAATTAAAACATTCTCAAATTTATAGGGTAGATCCACATTTAAAGAATTTAATGGTTTGAAGGGAGGTTAGGCCAGGCTGGCTTGCATGAATAAGAATGTTTTGAGGGTCCGGCGGAAAGCCCGGAGATCTGGGATTAATCGTATCCCCGAGGGCAGCTCATTCCAAATTGTGGGTCCTCCCACAGAGAAGGCTCTCCTCCTGGGGGCCGCCAGTCGACATTGTTCGGCTGACGGCACCCTGAGAAGTCCCTCTCTATGGGAGCGTACTGGTCGGTGGGAGGTTATTGGTGGCAGAAGGCGGTCTCGAAGACATCCCGGTCCTAAGCCATGGAGCGCTTTAAAGATGGTAACCGAAACCTTGAAGCTCACCCGGAAGACCACAGGGAGCCAGTGCAGCTCGCGCAGAAGGGGAGCCACTTGGGAATGCCACGTGGCTCCCATAACTACCCGCGCGGCTGCATTCTGGACCAACTGGAGCCTCCGGGTGCTCCTCAAGGGGAGCCCCATTGAAGGCTTTGTGACTAGGTCTTCCCTCCCCTTTGTTGGGATACATATATACTGTAAGTCTTTATTAACTCTTTGACTTGCATTTCAAGTGAAAAGAAGAAAATAAGGTTCTGCAAGAAACCCATTGCCAAGGAGATGGTTAGAACAAGACAATCAAACACCACGTCCAAACTAGAGCTTTGCCCAATTGTGTGGCTTGGAAGATATCTCTTGCTGTCTGGAATATAAATGAGGAGTTAACCTAACCACATTCCATGCTCTTAGGGTGCCAGACTATAGTTGAGCGCATAGAGTAACTTCTTTTTGGGGTTGCCCTATTCATAAAAGTTGAATCAGAAGAAATTGGATTTCCATTCATTCTGGATATTGGGACATGGACAAACTTTTTCTCCTTTAGATCAGGGGTGAAATGCTACCGGTTTGCACCGGTTCGGGTGTACCGGTAGCGGTGGTGGTGCGTGGTTCGGCGAACTGGTAGCGGTGGCAGCGTGAGGCTCCGCCCACCCGGCCGGACATCATTACTTCCTGGTTTTAACCAGGAAGTAACCTGTTTTTGACCCTCTGCGCATGCGCAGAAGGATTTGCACATGCACAAAGAGTCCAAAAACTCACATGATGTGTGCACATGGAGCATGCACTCCCGAACCAGTAGGGAAGGTAAGTAGAGTTAATAATAATAATAGTAACTTTATTGTCATTGTACGTGTATACACAATATACCCATACAATAAAATTCACTTAACACCCAAAGACCAGGTCCAACACACATAATCCAATCCCCAAACACACTCCCACCCACCACAATTCCCCACCCCTAAACCACCCAAACTTCCACACATCAGACCAACTAATGCTGTCCAACATAGCTCACTGATGGTGGCCCTTTAGTTCATTGTTGAGTGCCATTATAGCTCTGGGATAAAAACTATTCAGAAAACGTGTGGTCTGAGTTTTAATTGTTCTGTATCTTCTGCCAGAAGGCAACAGTCCAAAAAGATTGTAAGCAGGATGGGAAGAGTCTCTGAGAATGTTATGCAACTTCCTCAAACAGCCAGATTTGAAGATGTCGTCCAGGGCTGGTAGCTGCTCACCCCTGCATCTTCTGGAACACAAGACTCACAAAACTAGGGTTTGTAGTCCAGATATCTGAAAGGCATCAGAACACTCTACGAAAGGAATGTGTAAAATACTGAGTAGGTAGGTAGGTATCTTCTAGCTAAGCGGGGCTACACTATTCATTATTCCGAATAACCTTTTCTCCAAGGCGCCCGAAGGCAGAACAAGAGGTAATGGATGGAAACTAATCAAGGAGAGGAGCAACCTAGAACTAAGGAGGGATTTCCAGACAGTGAGGACAA
This sequence comes from Ptyas mucosa, assembly GCA_012654045.1. Lineage (NCBI taxonomy): Eukaryota > Metazoa > Chordata > Lepidosauria > Squamata > Colubridae > Ptyas > Ptyas mucosa. The sequence continues at coordinate 3,867,425 of WNWU01000044.1, read as the reverse complement.
TTAATCAGGGGAACAGCTTGTCTTCAGAAGTTGTGAGTGCTCCAACACTGGAAGTTTTTAAGAAGATGTTGGATAACCATTTGTCTGAAATGTTATAGTGTTTCCTGCTTGAGCAGAGGAACAACGTCCCTTCCAACTCTATTATTCTGTTATTCTGTTAACACTGGAGGTTCTTGCTGACAGAATGATGGGAGTTATGGTCCAATGCCTTTGGAGGACTCCTCGCTCTAGAAGGCTACGCTGAAGCTTAGTTAACTGTGAAGGAAGAAAGAACAGTTCCCATCTGCTTCCTGGAGATCCTTCTACAGGAAATGATATGTAGGTTCCATTCACCCTTTGGTAAAGTGAACGTAAACCATTCTCCCCAGTAGAAATGTGCCAGATGGGTTCTTGGCCAGAGAAAAGAACATTTCTTCCTCAACGAAATTGAATTAAAGCTGCTCTGCTCTATTTAGGAAGGAACCGCAGACTACCAACATCGTTTGGTACAGGGAGGGGAAAAGATTATTAGAGAAAACTGATGATGTCATGCATGCAGAGGTCGCAGGTCATGGGTCTGCACTGTCCAACCCAAATCAAATGTTCTCTTATGTAAAGGAGGGAAGAAGTGACTCAGTCTTGGTTGGGATGGTGTCTTCTTGCTTGCCTGAGCTATAGGTGCCCAACTACATGGAGAACGTGTCCATTTGGTAATGGGTTCTTCTGAACAGAAGAAGGAGGAACTGGATATAATATAGAGCAGGGGTGACGAACCTTTTACTCACCAAGTGCCAAATAGGTACGTGCTTCGCGAGCTTTGCCCGTGCACATGCATTTGTGCTAACCCATGCTTTCTCCCCATGCGCTGTGCGCACAACTGAACCATCTGCACATGCGCACAGCTTTCGCCTGTGCCGCCACCGTGTGTTGTGCATGAAATTGCACATCTGCGCGTGTGTGTGGTTTTTGTATGCGCAATGCACATGTGTGAACGCCATTTGTGCATGCGTATGCTGTGCACCAGCACTCTTGAGTGCATGCACACACACGCGCACATGCGCAGGAGACCTGCTGGGTCCCCTAAATTGCACGCATGTGCACCGGAGTCCTGAACATCAGCTGGGGTGTGCATGCATGCACAGCTACAGGTGGGTTGGGCAACAGCTCGCGTGCCCGGAAAACTGGCTCTGCGTGCCATAGTTTTGCCATCACAGATATAGTGGGAGAAGATGGATATTCAGGGTTGAAATCCAGCAGGTTCTGACAGGTTCTGGTGAACCGCTAGCGGAAATTTTGAGTTGTTTGGAGAACCGGCAAATACCACCTCTGGCTGGCCCCAGAGTGGGGTGGGAATGGGGATTTTGCAATATCCTTCCCCTGTATTGGGCTGGGAATTTTGCAGTATCTTTCCCCTGCCACGCCCACCAAGCCACACCATGCCCACCAAGCCATGCCCACAGAACAGGTAGTAAAAAAATTTGGATTTCAACCACTGCGGATATTGCACATGGTGAATGAGCTCCATTTTTGCTGGCAGAGGGTTGCAGGAGGCTGGTGCAGCTGAAAACAGAGTTTGGGAGGGCCACGCACGGTCCTCATGAGCTCTGTTTTTGCTGGCAGAGGCCAGTCCTTCGCTGTTCCCAGGGCAGCCCCACAGGCCAGATCTAAGCACCCCGCTGGCTGGATCTGACTGGTGGGCCTTGAGTTTGACACCTCTGACCTACGGTGATGAAGCACCTACAACTTCTGACATGCAGGCTGTTCCACTGGTTAATTGTCCTCGCTGTCAGGAAATTTCTCCATAGTTCTAGATGGCTTCTCTCCTTGATTACTTTCCATCCGTTGCTTCTTGTCCTGCCCTCAGGTGCTTCGGAGAATAGGTTGACCCACGCTGTTCTTTGTGGCAGCCCCTCAAATGTTGGAACACTGCTATCATGTCACAGCTTTTCAGCTGCACCTTTACCGCCGCTTAGAGAAGTTAGAACAGATGCTTAAGATACAGTTGTTTCCCTGAACAGGAGCCAAGTCTGCCTTTCGGGGGCCATAGGGATATCTTTTTTTAATGCCAAAGAAGCCAACATTTTTTCTTTTTTGTTATTTCAGTGAAATCCAATGATCTCATCTGTTTTTGTTCTTCTACTGTGCAAATATAGGCAATTAGAGGCTAGCTATTATGTGTCTGTGTCAACTTAGCAAACAATTTTCCCTTTGTCTTGGCTCATCTCGTTGCCGAGTTGGAAAGCTTAAAAAACAGGAGTAGCTCTTCCCAAATTAGATTCTTGCCTCCAAAATCTTGCTGAAACACTACCGAGAGGGACTACTGGCTGAATTTGCTTTCAAAAAAACAATCAGGTCTACAGAGACCTGATTTTATCCAAGCGGCTGAAATCAGGTCTTCCATCCTACAGAGGAAGGCCATCATCAATTTAGACAAGGCCAGGAAGGACATCACGATGAAAAGCAAAGACTGGAAAAGTTAGCACAATGTTGTTTTTTTTACAGCTGTGAAATCTGGACACTGACAAACAGATAAGAGTCCTTCAAGTATAGTCCTGGAGAAGTTCTTAGGAATATCAGAGACTGCCAGAGGAACCAATCGATCAATCAATCTTAATAGTAATTTTAAAAGGCTGAGAAGCAAGCAGGAACTCATATGCTTCAGGGACGTTGTACGAGGGTACGAGAGTCAGCCCCATCAAGTAGACCAGACCAGGAAATCAACTCTGTCGAAAGGATAAAACAATTTTCACTGAGACTGGCTCTAATGACACAATCTTAATAGCCTGACTGTGCTAGACTTTCTTGCTCTTCTTACACCCCAGGGGAGCAAGGAGTTGTCTGTCTGAGCCACTTCCAAATGTTATCTTACTTCCCAGCCCTTAAAGCAGAGGTGGGCTGCTAGGGGTTCGCAGGGGTTTGGAAGAACCTCGAGCTAAGATTCTGTGCAGTTCGGAGAATCCCCATATCCCACTCCTGGCTGGCCCCGCCCGCCCCACCCCTCCCCTCCCAGGAGTCCCCACGCAGCCCACTTTGGATGCAGGTAAATGCAGGACGTGCACGGAGGCTCGGGGAGGGTGAAAAACGAGCGTACCGGAAGTTCAGGAAAGCTGGAAATGGGCCCATTTCCAGCCTCCAGAGGGCCTCCGGAGCCTGGGGAGGCCGTTTTCACCCTTCTGGAGGCGCAAGGAAAGCCTCCGGAGCCTGGGCAGGGCAAAAAGCCCCCTCCCCCCCATGGTGCAGGAGGCCAACTAGCTACGCCCATCCAGCTACCGGGCAGAGAATCCGTTGCTAAAATTTTTGAAGCCCATCCCTGACGTAAAGCATTTGTAAGCCACCCAGAGTCACTGAAAGTGAGTGGACAGCCAAACGAACGAACAAATGAATGAACAAATGAATGAACGAACAAAGAAAGAAAGAAAGAAGAAAGAAAGAAGGAAAGAAAAAGAGAAAGAAAGAAAGAAAGAAAGAAAGATTTTATCTCCCTTAGCTTAATGATTCTGGTGTATTTCTGTTAAGGTCATTTCCCATGCTATGATGAATTAGGAAAAACAATTTGATTTAGCAAGGTTGAAGAAAATTAATGGAGGTTGTCTATGGAGATTCTCAGTCATCCAGATGATAGTTGTCCCAAAGGTGCTTTTTCAAAAGGCAACTGGACTTTGTTTTTTTCCTTGAAGACGTTTCGCTTCTCATCCAAAAAGCATCTTCAGTTCTTATGAAGCTTCTTGAATGAGAAACGTCTTCAGGGAAAACCCAAGAAAGTCTAGTTGCTTTTTGAAAAAAGCACCTTTGGGACAAATGAATGGAGAAAATAATGGATGAGAGTGGATAGATGGGATCAAGCTGATTAACGGAAAGCCTTTGGTTGTTGGGCGTCTTCAGGGTGTGATCAAAAATGTCAAGATGACAGATGTAATGGTACAATCGAAGCTCTGCCTGGGTTTTTTATGTGTGTTTTATATGTAGTGTACACACACACACACACACACACACAAGTAGAATTTCAATTGAATCATTGCAGACATCTTGACTTTTTTTGACCATTCTCTTTGGTCATCTCTGCTCAACAGAACAACAAATTATTTAAAGGAGGTTTAAGTGCCAAGTATTTGCTAATCAGAATACAGCTGGAAGGGACCTTGGAGGTCTTCTAGTCCAACCCCCTACTACAGCAGGAGATCCTATACTATTTCAGATAGATGGCTGTCCAGTCCTTTCTTAAAAACCTTCAGTGATGGAGCACCCACAACTTCTGAAGACAAGCTGTTCCACTGGCTAATTGTCCTCACTGTTAGGAAGTTTCTCCTTAATTCCAGGTTGCTTCTCTGCTTGATTAGTTTCCACCCATTGTTTCTTGTCCTGCCCTCGGGTGCTTTGGAAAATAATTTGAACCCCTCTTCTTTGTGGCAACCTCTCAAATACCGGAATACTGCTATCGTGTTCCCCCCTAATCCTTCTTTTCTCTAGACTGGCCATACCCAATTCCTGCTTACATGACTTACATGAAAATTAACTAAGGTTAGCAGGTTATGCAAATACATATAACCTGATTAGGTGTGTTATGCAAAGGATGCTGCCCCCCCCCAAAGAACACTTCCATGGGATAGAGGAGAATATTGTAGCTCAGGGTTGAAACGAGAGGTCCCTGATGCTCTCTGAGCTTAGTGATTTTCTTGTAGACATCGCCCGATGTCATTACCCAAACTAAGTAACATCATCAGTGCTAGAAGGGAGTGGGGTTTGTGGAGAGGAGGAGGAGGAGGGGGAAGAGGAGGAAGAGGATTGTAGGGTCCTTGGTGCTCTCTGAGCTTGTGTCAGGTTTCGACGTAATCTCAAATAAATTTCATTCTCAAACACAAAGTCTTTGATGAATCTCTCATTTATTGAAGAATTTACGATCCGACCTGAACTCATGTGCAGCCAAAACTGATTCTCTGAAACCAACCCCTCCCTTTCCGCTTCTCAAAACCCCAGTGCCTCATTGGCCATCTTCCAAGTCAGTCTCTTCTGCCAACTGCTTCAGATCACAGGAATGTCCCCCTCCCTCCATCACCTGGGTTACGTTATCTGCTAAGGGGAGAAGAGTACTAGGTCAAACGTCAGGCTACTAAAACTTCAAACTGCTTCTGCTAACTATTTTTTTTCCCTTTTCTCTTGGATCTTCATGGCAGCGATGAAAAGAGAACGAATTAGATCGCTGACATCCTGGTTGTATTCTTGCAAACATTTCATTACCCAAAGTAAGTAATATCATCAGTGCTAGAAGCAGTGGTGGGATTCAAATTTTTTTACTACCGGTTCTGTGGGTGTGGTTTGGTGGGCATGGCATGGCTTGGTGGGCATGGCAGGGAAAGGTTACTGCAAAATCCCCATTTCCTCCCGATCAGCTGGGACTCGGGAGGCAGAGAATAGATGGGGGCAGGGCCAGCCAGAGGTGGTATTTACTGGTTCTCCAAACTACTCAAAATTTCCGCTACCGGTTCTCCAGAACTGGTCAGAACCTCTGGATAGAAGGGAGTAGGGTTTGTGAAAAGGAGGAGGAGGAGGAGGAGGAGGAGGAGGAGACAGAGGAAGATTGTGGGGTCCTTAGTGCTCTCTGAGCTTGGTTGTATTCTTCCAGACATTTCATTACCCAACTAGGTAACATTATCAGTGCTAGAAGGAAGTGGGGTTTGTGGAAAGGAGGAGGAGAAGGAGGAGATGACGGTGTGGTCCTTGATGCTCTCTGAGCTTGGTGATTTTCTTACGGACGTTTCATTACCCAGACTAGGTAACATTATCAGTACTAGTCGCCAAGCACTGATGATGTTAGCTAGTTCGAATCATGAAACGTCTGCAAAAAAAGAATCAAGCACAGAGAGCACCAACAACCCCTCACTTCCAAGCGATTCCTCCAAACATAGAAGTGGGGTCCCCCCCCTTTTTCCAGATCTTGACATCCATTGAATATTTTACAATCTTTCCAACTTGGTGGGCGGCATTATTCCTAAGGGTGGGCTTCCCAGCCTGGGAACCGATGGGGGCAGTTTGTTTTCATTGTGCAAAAGAAATCCCTGACTCCACATTTCTCTCCCTTACAAGCTCTGCTTTCCTAGCAGTCGGACCAGGTTTTCCATCTGTGTGGCTCAGTGCCAGCCCTAAATTCCACGCAGGGCTATAAAAGGGACCCTCCGCCGTTAGGAAATGCTGAAAGCGGATGCCTTGAACAGGACTTCAGAAAAGACTTTAAAAAAAAAAACCCACCCTGGTAAGCTTAAACACTTTCTAACCCTTAGAATTCCTCGATTTCGACCGAAAGAAACAGCACAATTTGCAACCGTGAAGGCTATGATTTCTGGTGTTACTTGGGGTGTAGATGATGGTGTAGTCGTGTAACTTTTTTTTAAAATCTTGCAAACAAAAGCAGAGTATAATCTGATTTTGTTAACGGAGTGTTTATTAAGGAAGGTGTTTGGGGAGGCGCAGACGTATTTCTACATGTAATGCAGAACAAAATATATGACTTTTTGCGTGGTGCTTTATCCGCCTGGGCAGACCGTTTAGGATTTGCAGGGATTATTTTAGATGGGAAGACAGTTTGAAGGCATCTCGGAGCAGCTGAAATTGGTTTTTTTTACTATATCTTAAATGGGAAATGTATGAGTTTGCTAACCAGGATGGGGGGGAAATGTTTCTAGTTTGTTCCTGTCCTGAAGGTAGCTTAATTCTATTTTTCCCATTAAGGCACAACTTAGCTCATATTTTTTTACAGTACACATCATAGTTAAAAATATGATTAAATCTGATCTGCAGTTCTGTAAAGACATATCTAGGAATAAATGCCTCCAAAATCCCTAATCCTTATTTCTGAGGAGGGGTACACTTTTAAGGTGCAAAAAAACAATAGAAAGATTAGCCAAAGAGAAACAAATGGTACATTGAGGAGAAATTCCTTACTAGTATCTATCTCTTCCCACTTATTACTATAACTATGTTGCTTGTATCTTTCAATTATATTGTTTTATTTGTTTCCTAGTATGATTTGATCCCTTATAGTAACCTTGACTATCACTAAGTGTTGTATCTTTTTATTCTTGATGAATGTATTTTATTCTCCTTATGTACACTGAGAGCATATACACCTAAAACAAATTCCTTGTGTGTCCAGTCACACTTGGCCAATAAAGAATTCTGTTCTATTCTATTTTATTCTATATGTTTAATTTGGTACTTTGAAGTTCATCTGTGTCTTTTTGACTTGATTCTACAATTCTAGATATATTCCAGTCTGGATAGGATAGGATAGGATAGGATAGGATAGGATAGGATAGGATAGGATAGGATAGGATAGGAGAGGAGAGGATAGAATAGAATAGAATAGAATAGAATAGAATAGAATAGAATAGAAT
>WNWU01000044.1:3829977-3844112 GCA_012654045.1 Ptyas mucosa | reverse complement strand
CTTCTTCTTCTTCTTCTTCTTCTTCTTCTTCTTCTTCTTCTTCTTCTCCTTCTCCTTCTCCTTCTCCTTCTCCTTCTCCTTCTCCTTCTCCTTCTCCTTCTCCTCCTCCTTTAGTTGGAAGAGGCCTTGGAGGTCTTCTAGGGGTCTGCAACTTTAAATACTCAAAGAGCCATTTGGACCAGTTTCCCACAGAAAAGAAAACACCGGGAGCCACAAAACCTGGGTGGGCGTGGCCAACTCGATGTCACTCACACCCACCCAGTCACATGACACCCTCCCAGCCATGCCTACCCAGGTTTTGTTGCTCCCAATGTTTTCTGTGGGAAACAGATATCTCTCCGTCTCTCTCTCTCTCTCTCTCTCTCTCTCTCTCCCTCCCTCCCTCCCTCCCTCTCTCTCTCTCTGAAAATCATAAAAAAGAGTCAGTGGCATCTGACTATATATAATCAGCAAGTACAGGAGTGCTTTGCTCCCGCTCTGGAATATGGAGGAGTCTCCATCCCCTGCCGTCATCCTTACCTTCTCAGGCCAGGCAAGGAGTGACTAGGAGAGGAGGGTGAGGAGTGGGGCGGGGCCAGCCAGGGGTAGGTTCAGCCAACAGGGAGTCATAGCAGGGAGACGAAAGAGCCACATGCGGCTCCGGAGCCACAGGTTGCTGACACCCCTTCTAGTCCAACTCCCTGGTCAAGCAGGAGATCCTATATCATTTCAGACAAATGAATGTCCAGTTTCTCTTAAAGGCTTCCAGCGATGGAGCACCTACAACCCCTGAAGCCAAACCATTCCACTGATTGATTGTTCTCACCGTCAGGAAATTTCTCCTTAGTTCCAGGTTGCTTCTCTCCCTGATTAGTTTCCATCCACTGTTTCTTATTTTGCCTTCTTGTGCTTTGGAAAATAAGTCAGTCCCTGTCTTCTTGTGGAAGTCCTTCTCGGATAACCTCGCTAGATGGCAAAACCTGGAAGAAATGTGCATTTACAATATTATTGCAATGCATTGTTGTAGAAAGCGGGGGATGGAGACACCCCCAATCCTCTACCCCCACTTCCTGAGTTAGCTGCAGTTAGGCCCAGCCTTGTAAAGTTGACCAGGTTGGGACAAACTGCCTTAAGTTAACTTTGTAGCTCAACTTGCCTGATGAGACAACTGTTTTTTGCAGCCATTTCTTCCAAGTTTAGAATAATGGGGGGGGAGGTGTCTGAGAAACCCCTGCTGTAGACCCCTAGACCAGGGGTGGGCTACTGGGGGTTTGCAGTTTACTGGGAGAACCTCTAGCTAAGATTCTGTGCAGTTCGGAGAACCCCCAAATCCCACTCCTGGTTGATCCCTCCCCTCCCAGGAGTCCCCGCACGGCCCATGTTGGATGCAGGTAAGTGCAGGACGCATGCGGAGACTCAGGGAGGGTGAAAAACGGTCCTGCTGGAAATTGGAGAACAGGCCCGTTTCCAGCCTCCAGAGTCTGGGGAGGCCGTTTTCGCCCTCCCAGAGGCTCGAGGAAAGTCTCTGGAGCCCGGAGAGGGCAAAAACATCCCCCCCCCCCACACACACACTGTGGTGCAGGAGGCCAACTAGGCAGTGGCGGGATTCAAATAATTTAACAGCCGGTTCTCTACCGTAATGATTTCTTCCAACAACCAGTTCCCCAAACTGCTCAGAAAGTTATCAACCGGTTCTCCCGAAGTGGTGCAAACTGGCTGAATCCCACCACTGTGATTAGGCCATGCCCAACATGGCCATGCCCACCCAGCGACCAGGCAGAGAACCCCTTGCTAACATTTTTGAAGCCCACCCTAGACAGAAGATAGCTTTGTTTCTGAGTTGCCGTTCTGATCTTTCTTACAGGTTCCACAACGATACTCTGCTGGACCCTGCCCTTTATAAATATAAAAGCAACTTGATTTTGAAGAATTTGAAGATGAACCAAGCCGGACGATATTTTTGTAAGACCAGCAATGAAGCAGGTTCGGTCAAGTCCCAAAGCGCAACCCTTTCTCTCATAGGTGAGTTGTTTTGGGGGGAAGACCTCGGAGGGAGCAAGAAGTAGGATAGGTCAGAGATGAGCAATTAATTTTCCCCAAGTGGCCAAATTAGAAACTGGACTGTTATGTAGGGCCAAACCAATAGAGCTGTGAAGGTGTTTCAGCAGGCATGCATGTAAATCAGTGGTGGCTTGCTCCCGGTTCTGTCCGGTTTGATAGAACCAGTAGTAAAATCGGCGGGAGGCTCTACCCACCTGCCTGGATGTCATAAATGACAATCTGCACGTGTACAGCCCCATTGCAAACTGTTAGTAAAAATAAGTAGAATCCACCCCTGCCATATTTCTCTTATCTAGAACAAGTCCCGGTGTCCCCCCACTGTATGAAGTTGCCCATTTGCAGGTTCCTCCTGCTCCGTATTGTGATCTTTGTAAAAAATGACCTTACCACCAATGAAAAGGTAGACCATCCCTGGTTTAAAACAACTCTTACCAGTGAGATGGCCACCACTTGATAAGTAACCTATGGAATTGATTTTAACAGGAAAGAACCGAGCATCCTGTGACTCCAGGCCCGAGAGTTATCATATCCGATTGCCCCATGATTGCTTTCAAAACTCAACCAATTCTTTCTACTACGATGTTGGTAGATGTTTGCCTACGACATGCTCTGGAACGTTACGTGAAGGTTTCTGGTGCAAGGACACCATCACTTACTGCTGTGGGGTCTCCAAGATGGAAACACGGGATATAACATGTGCCGGCTACACACTTCCCATTAAGGTCACAGTGGAATGTGGCTGCCAGAAGTGCACCGAGGTCAAGGTCACTGTGCGAGGAAGAGCTGTGGCGTCTGATACAGGAGAGCCCATGAGGTTTGGTCACATCTATATGGGGAGCAACAGGATCAGCATGACGGGCTACAAGGGCACTTTTTCTGTGCAAGTGCCCCCAGACACCGAGAGACTGGTTCTCACCTTTGTGGACCGCCTGCAGAAGTTTGTAAACACCACCAAAGTGTTGCCGTTCAACAGAAATGGTGGGGCAGTCTTCCACGAGGTCAGGATGTTAAGGAAAAAGCCACCGATCACACTAGAATCCACGGAGACCAACATGATTTCCTTGGGAGAAATGGAGGGAGAAGATCCGATCGCTGAACTTGAAATCCCTCCTAATACATTTTACAGACTGAACGGAGAACTCTATGCAGGGAAAGTGAAAGCCAGCGTGACTTTTCTGGACCCCAGAAATGTCTCCGGTGCAGCCACCGCACAGTCTGACTTGAATTTTGTAGATGCCGAAGGGGACATGCTTCCTCTGAGGACGTACGGCATGTTTTCTATGGATTTCACAGACGAAACGGCCACGGAATCGCTCAATGCGGGTCAAGTGAAGGTCCACCTGGATTCTGCTCAGATCAAAATGCCGGAACATCTGCAAGGGATGAAACTTTGGTCTCTGAATCCACAAACGGGTTTGTGGGAGGAAGAAGGGGATTTTGAACTGGACCACAGCAGGCGTGGAAAGCGAGAGGAGAGGACGTTTCTGGTGGGGAACATGGAGATACGAGAAAGGAGGCTGTTCAACTTGGACGTCCCCGAAAACAGACGGTGCTACATCAAGGTACGTGCTTACCGAAGCGAGAGATACCTATCCAGTGAACAGGTTGCAGGTGTGGTTGTTTCTGTTATCAACTTAGAACCAACCCCAGGATATTCTACTAACCCCAGAGCTTGGGGGCGCTTTGACAGTGCCGTCACTGGCTCTAGTGGTGTTTGTGTCCCAGCTTTCTGTGATGACCAAAATCCAGATGCCTACAGTGCCTACATCATGGCTAGTCTTGGAGGAGAAGAACTTGAAGCGGTTGCTTCTTCTCCCCAGCTTAACCCTTTTATTGTGGGAGTGCCACAACCGTACCTCAGCAAGCTCAAGTACAGGAGAACAGATCATCTGGATCCCAACGTGAAGAAAACAGTCTTCAGGATCAGCGTAGCCAAGCCTACTCCCAACATCGCCGAAGAGAGCAATGGTCCCATATACCCTTATGAAAAGCTGCACGAGTGTGAAGTTGCTCTCCCCTCCGCGGCTCACTTCAGGTTTTACAGAGTCGAAGGAGACAAATACGACTACAACACCGTTCCTTTTAATGAGGATGACCCCATGAACTGGACAGAAGACTACTTGGCTTGGTGGCCCAAACCAATGGAATTCAGGGCGTGTTATATTAAAGTGAGGATCAACGGGCCCCTTGAATTGATTGTGAGATCTCGCAACACAGGGGGCACCCATCCACGGACTGTCGGCCAGTTGTACGGTATCAGGGATGTGAGGAGCATTCGTGCTATGGGCCATCCTAACCTTTCAACGGCGTGTCTAGAGTTCAAGTGCAGTGGCATGTTGTACGATCAAGAACGCGTTGATCGGACGCTGGTGAAGATTATCCCCCAGGGCAGCTGTTACAGGGAGAACGTGAACAACATGTTGCATGAATATCTGGTAAACCACCTCCCCATGGCCATGAACAATGACTCCAGCGAATATACAATGTTGGCTCCTCTCGATCCGCTTGGTCACAACTATGGGATCTATACCGTGACCGATCAAGATCCTCGGACAGCCAAAGAAATAGCTCTGGGACGATGTTTCGATGGGACCTCTGACAGCTCTTCCAGAATTATGAAGAGCAACGTGGGCATTGCGTTAACGTTCAACTGTCACGAAAGAGACACGCGAGAAAACGTGTTCCAGTCCTTAAGGAACGTGCCCAGCAGGTTTCCAGCAAGCCCTTCTAGAGAGAGGACTGGCGTAAGAAGACGAAGTGAAAGTCCTGTAGTTAGAGTCCCTCAAAAAGTCCAATAAGCTTTGGTACCCTTGCTTCTCAATGGGCAGCTCTGTGAGAATCCCAGCCCCCGCCTATTTTTTTAAAAAAATTTGATTTATATGCCGCCCTTCTCTGGAGACTCAGGGTGGCTTACCATGCGTTAAGCAATAGCCTTCATACTTTTGTATATTTATACAAAGTCAGCTTATTGCCCCCACAATCCGGATCCTCATTTTACCTACCTTAGAAAGGATGGAAGGCTGAGTCAACCTTGAGCCTGGTGAGATTTGAACTTGCAGTAATTGCAGGCAGCTGATGTTAATAACAGTGCTTTAGTCTGCTGCGCCATCAGGGCTCTTAATTCATGAACTAGAAATGACCCCACATCATATTAAACATCCTTGCCAATACTTTTTGAGTTTTTATTCAAAGATTTTACACTTGCAATAAGAAATACATCCAAAGAAAAGAAAATACAGTAAAAAGACAAGCAAGTAAAAGAAGAAAGAAAAAAAAGCTAGATAATCCTTTCCAATATCGAAGGGTATGGGAAGGTTCTGCTTATGTGATGCTTTCAATGTCCTTCATGGTGATTCATTGGCCTTCAGAGAAATGCAAGAAGCATCTCCAAAGAGCCAATAATGGATCAGACAGGTTTCCCCATCTGGTACCATCCAGGTGTGTTGACTTCCATCATATTAATTCCCAAGTAGCATGGAAGTTCGTCCTTCATGCCAGGAAGATACAGCTAGTTCTCAATTTTAATCCCATTCATTAGAGGCCATTAAAAGTTACAATGGCACTGGCAAGTCCTTGCATTTACGACTGTAGCAGCATCCCCACAGTCATGCGAGCAAAATTTGGGCACTTGGCAACCGGAATGTATTTACAATGGTTGTAGCATCCCCGGGGGGGGGGGGGGGGGGGGGGGGGGATCATGTGATTACCATTTGCGATCCTGCCAACTGGCTTCCAACCACAAAATCCAGGGACAAAGCTGGATTCACTTAATGATTATATGATTCGCCAAAAAACTCCAGGGATTCACTGAACAACCATGGCAAAAAAAAGGTCATAAAATCGGGTGTATCTCACTTAACAACGGATTGCTTAGCAGTAGAAATTCTGGTCCCAATTGTGGTCATAAATCGAGGATTAGTTGTACCAAATGGGAGGCATTTAAATTATACTTCAAAAAAAAATAGGCAGCTGGTAGCTAATAATACTTGTATAAAATTGAATCGAGTCATTTGCCTTTGGGGTATTAAAAGCCAAGATTTCTGGGGAATCATAGCATCTCTAGGCTTGGATTCTCGTCAACGGTATGCTAAACAAGGTTTATGTTGCATAAACCACCATTGGCTGAGTTTGCACAGTATGTTAAACCACAATGCTATTTCTTTTGGCTTTGGCTTAACAAGTCGAATGACAGCAGCATTCAAGATTTATTTCCTGAAAGAAATTCTTGAATCCAGCAATAAACTTAAAAGACGATAAATTTCCATCTCTTTTATTTTTTTTTAAAAAAAAATGTTTTGCAAGTGCTTTCACCTGGCCACATATCTGCCAATAGAGATGAGTCCCCAGCCCAGACCACCGGTAAATGCCTTCAGAGTTAAAATTTACTGTTCTGAACCAACACCAGTTTTAAAATATTATGTTTAAAAATATTGCTGGCCTATTCCTAAAAAAAAAAAAAGGCTAAAGCATTAATGATCTATTTATATAATTATGGGCCTGCATTTCTGTAAATGATTAAATGTTATAGAAAGTTAGCAGAAGGGATGGGAGACAGAATACACAAAATAAAGGAATATACGCAAACTGCTTGCCAGATCAAGATTTGTTTTGCTAAATTTTAACTTGGGGGGGGGGGAGTTAAAATGTTTGCAGAACATTTGTTTGCAGAAGCTCTCAGTGTACATGCAAAACAACAAATAATAATCACGATAATGATACCAATAAGACAAGGTAGTGGAACAGATGAGAAAGATAAAAGTAAGGTTCTACATTTAGGCAAGAAAAACCAAATGGATAGGTACAGTATTGGTGGTACCTTGCTCAATAGTAGTAATTGTGAGAGGGATCTTGGAGTCCTAGTGGACAACCATTTAAATCTGAGCCAGCCGTGTGCAGCAGCTGCCAAGAAAGCCAACACAGTTCTGGGCTGCATAAACAGAGGGATAGAATCAAGATCACGTGAAGTGTTAATACCACTTTATAAGGCCTTGGTAAGGCCACACTTGGAATGATGCATCCAGTTTTGGTTGCCACAATGTAAAAAAGATGCGGAGACTCTAGAAAGAGTGCAGAGAAGAGCAACAAAGATGAGGAGGGGACTGGAGGCTAAAACATATGAAGAACGGTTGCAGGAACTGGGTATGTCTAATTTAATGAAAAGGATAGGGTGACATGATAGCAGTGTTCCAATATCTCAGGGGCTGCCACAAAGAAGAGGGAGTCAAGCTATTCTCTAAAGCACCTGAAGGCAGGACAAGAAGCAATGGGTGGAAATTAATCAAGGAGGAAGGCAATCTAGAACTAAGGAGAAACTTCTTGACAGAACAATTAGCCAGTGGAACGACTTGACTCCAGGAATTGTGAATGCTCCAACACAGGAAGTTTTTAACAAGAATTTGGGCAACCATTTGTCTGAAATGGTATAGGGCTTCCTGAGCAGTGGGACAGCAGGTTTTCTGAGCAGGGAGTTCCCCGGACAGGGAATTGGATTAGAAGACCTCCAAGGTCCCTTCCAACTCGTTATTCTATTTTGTTAATACAGCCATACTACATGGGTAAATATACTTGGACATAAGACAGTGCTGTGGGAATTGGGTGTTCAGCAAAGGGATGGCATGCAGGAAAAAAACCCTGTCTCTGTGCCTAGTTGTTTTGGCATGCAATGTTCTGTAGCTGCGTCCCGGAGGTAGGGTGGGGGAGAGGAGTTGAAACAGCTCATGTCCAGGTTGTGAGGGATCTGTAGGTATTCTCAACCCATTTTCTGATCTGTGCAATATACAGGTGGTCAATGGAGGGCAAGCTGGTTACAATAGCCCACAAGTCTTAAGAGTTAAAATTAAAATCTTAAAAGTTGCCAAGTTTGGAGACTCCTAGGGTAGGGAGGTACCAGCTTTGTAAGGCAGTCCAGACACACCCAGATGAACTAATTCTACTTTACTGTAGTTAGGTTACTTTCACACAATTTTGCAAGTCTGAAAGTCCATTTCTTTCCCTTCCCCTTTATGGCTCAAGAAACCAGGGAGGGTCCCTTTTGAGACTTTCGGCCACTCCCCATTCCTTCTGAGGGCTAAGCTGCCTCTTATCTGACAGTTCCCCGCCCCAAGGTCATTCTCACATAGCATTACCAGAGGGTGGAAAATGAGATCTAATTATACCAGGGTTATTGAAGGCACAGTACCATTCGTTCAGGAGTTTGCCTTTTTCACTGGATGGGGTTTATTGCCACAGTGACTGCGGGTGTAAGTGAAAAACAATGTAATAGCAGCTTTGAAATCTGCAAAAACCGTTGCAACTAAGGGAAGTCCCTTAGATAGGGCCAGATAAAGTTGCAAAAGGAGATGTTGGTGAGGGCTCTGTGTGTTTACACTTGTGTATCCCCACTGGTTACAATTCTTCTTAGCTTTTCTTCAATAAAGTTTACGTATCGGGAATTCCTGGATTCTCACCTTGATGATTCTGGATTCTGAAGGGCATTAGGAACAGACTCCTATGCGGAACCAATTATATTACACAAGTCAGCACTCTAAAATATCAGCTGTCGCAATGATTTGTGTGAGACGCCTACGCAAACATGTACAAAAATCATTTATTGTTCAATAATATAACACGTGTGTCCTTAACTTAGTTAATCCTGCTCAATTGTATTTTTAAGTTGGAAAAAGATGGATCCAGAAGTGGAAAGTACGGCTCCTGAAAAAAATCAGACATGCAAGGGTGAGAGTGTTTGGAAGCTTTAAATACAAAGAATAAACACACTCTCCAGGTTCTAGTCCTTTGTGTTATCCACTCCACAATATCAGCTGCACAGCACTGCCTTTATGATTGTTTATTTTCTCCCATCACTGTTTTCCATTGGTCAAATCTGGGACGAGCTGAGACGCTTCCAATTTGGCTCTTCATACAGAGTTAGTACTTTCACGCGTTGCTGAAAACTGTATCACAATTATTCTGCGCATTCGGTGAACCTTTCGGCTTCTTTTTCACGGTGGTCAACTTGAGTGTTTGAAACCGGCAGTTCTTCAGAGCCGTTTGAGAATTGTTCTGTGGCCAAGAATGTAGGTAGCCGTTGTAGAAGTCGGTTGCTGTCAATTTCTTTTTATGTATAATAGATCTGACTCCAACCCAACCTTCCTAGAAAGGGAAAAGAGGGGAGAGAACACACACACATGCGCACACACCAAAAGCTTAGCAAACTCTGCAAACCCACCAGAAGTGATTCCACTGCAAGAAGCTTAGGTGGAAACTAATATAGGTGTTCTGATCTAGGCTTCTTGAGACAGTAAAAAGCACACAATTACCATATTTTTCAGAGTATAAGACGCACCCTTTCCCCCCCCCTAAAAAGGGGTGAAAATACCAGTGCGTCATATACACCAAATGTAGCCCCGCCCACCCACTGGCCCCCACCCTTTGGCCTCTGCCTCGCAGCAGTTACCTCCTTGCAAGCAAACAGCAAGAAAAAACAGCTCCTTTCAGCTTCAGCACAGTCTAATTAGCACAAATTGATTGGATCGGCCTCCTGACTCTCAGCTGATTTGCTCTCAGCTAACAGGGCTCTGCTGCTTGCTGCAAAGAGGTAAATTGCTAAAGCAGATTTTTTTCCCCCTTGTGCTAATCAAGCTATGCTGAAAATGAAAATGAAAGTAAAGCAGGCTGTTTGCTGCAATGAGGCAAAATAGCTCAGAGGCAGAGGGAGATTTCTTTTTCTTCTTTTCCTCACCAAAAAAGGTAGGTGCATCTTATACTCCGGTGCATTTTATACTCCGAAAAATACGGTAGTCCCCAAAACCCTCTTTTTATTTCAAAGGCTGTGAATTATGTTCATTCACAGACCATAATGAGTCACAAAGTTTGTAAAAGTCCAACAGAAGTCTGCCACAGTCCTTCAGGATAAGGCTGATAAGCACCCACCCTTATCTCCTTTGACATACTGCCAGAGACCTAATTGGCAATTAGCTTTGCAAGGCCACACAGAGCACAGTCTCAAAACGGAGCTTCAGAATTTAAACTGACCAGAACGAACAAAGTTGCTTCCTGCAAAGGCTCACGTACCTTTACTCCTCCTTTATGTCTTATGGGAGGGGCCAATCATCCTACTCCTGAGTCGTCCCTTTTGTCTTAACTGTTCTTGCCTTCTGGCAGCTCTGCGCATGCACGCACTGGGAACAGGCTCCTATTCCTCTGCCTCGCTGATGTCCGACACTGGAGGCTCCGGAGTCAGCACATAACTCCCAGATGGCTCTGTCCCCCTCTCTGCCTCTGATGCAGAGGCCTTGTCCGAGCCTTCCCCAGACTCCAGGACTGGCCCATGGTCCTCCCCAGCCTCCTCACTGTCCAACTCTGCTGCCAGCTCCGCAGGCCGCTGGCGGGCATAACAATAGGATCCAGCATCCTGACGTTGTTAAATTCCAATTTTAAAAAAACAAAATGCCTTTTGATTTGTAAAGGGCAACTTAGAAAACCTATGGACGCTCTTCAGAGAAGACTCAGGGACTGAGTTGATAAAGAGTTTAATACTAACAGTAGTGAGGAGGGACAATGTAACCAAAAAAAAAAAAATGCAATCAAAGTTGCATTTGACTGGCATTCTCTTTCCTCATCTCCCAGATGAAATGGAAACAGCACACATTTTGGGACACCATCTGCCTTAAACAGGAGTTCACATGTACATGTGATAAGAATATCACATGTACACCCACCCAAACCTACCTTGCATCGGATGATCAGGATCTTTAATTGTTTGTGGTACACCACCAACCCTGGAGTTGCTTCTTTTTCAGCGACAACCTTATCTGTAGAACATATAAACAGTTAGGTCGTTCTTGCCTCTGCAACAGTAAAATCCAAGTTCCAAAGTGTGACTAAAATCATATTTTGGTTAACTCTTATAGGGGAAGCTTGATTAGCTTAAATACTACAAACAATTGAATATATTTACAAAGAGCCATGGCGGCGCAGTGGTTAGAATGCAGTAGTGCAGGCTCACTGCTCACTCCAGCAGTTCGATTCTGAGCAGCTCAAGGTTGACTCAGCCTTCCATCCTTCCGAGGTCAGGGAAATGAGGACCCAGATTGTTGGGGGCAATAGGCTGTAAATTGCTTAGAGGGCTGTGAAGCAGGGTAAATGCTAGTCCTAGTGTATTCTGTTCCGTCCCGTCCCGTCCCGTCCCGTCCCAGTCCCAATCCCAATCCCAATCCCAAACCCAAACCCAATCCCATTCCCATTCCCATTCCCATTCCCTATTCTATTCTATTCTATTCTATTCCTATTCCTATTCCTATTCCTATTCCTATTCTACATTCCATTATTCTCTTCTCTTCTCTTCCCTTCCCTTCATCTATTGTTATTGCTATTGCTAATGTCCTATACATTGTCACAGAGGGCAGCCAAAAGAGAATATTCCTCACTTCTCTTTGTAGGCACCAAATAAAGAGTCATTCTTTTCATGCAACATTTTCCTACAGATCATTCTGAGATTTATACATTAAAGAAAAAGGGAATTAATGTTCCTAGAAAGAAGAATGTACTCAAGCAGTCTGATTCCAACAAGGCAAAAAAAAAAAGGGAGGATTTGCAAAACAGGAAGTCAGAAATTGTTCAGTTTTGTTTCACAGACCATCTGTCGTTATTTAGACACTGCCAGTATTCACACGCTGTCGATCAGAGTGCTAGAGGTTTTTCATAAGTACCAGTAAAATCTGGTAGCATTTCCTCTTCTTCGAAGTCCAATAGTTTTACACTGGAACCCATCCACAGCGTCTTTAGAGGCATCTAAAAACATACAGCACTGTAGAAGTTATATAGTTGCAGAAGACCACATACATTTCTGTTAAATTATTCTTCTTCACTTCGAATAGAACCTAATTCCCACTTATGTCAAATTTAACATGATTTCTTTCAGGGTCAATTAGAAGAACCAGACCAGTTTTTCCTCCCAATCCGAGGAAAGACAAATGTGAACACTTTTCACACAGAAATGAATTTGGGTTACCGTACATTTCGGAGTATAAGACACACTCCCCCCCCCCTTAAAATAGGGTGGAAATGTTGGTGCGTCTAATACACCAAATGCAATCATTTTTGGCCTCCCCAAACCCCGCCCCTCATGCCCCATTTTCACCAAAAATGTGCCGTTTTTTGCAAAAATGGGGCGCGCAGAGGGATTGGGTGGCCTGCAGAGTGCTCCTGGGGGCTGGGGAGGGCAAAAATGTGACATGTGGGGGGTTTGGGAAACCATAAACGGGCCCATCTTTTTGCAAAAATGGGGCGAGCAGAGGGTTTGGGAGGCCTGCAGAGTGCTCCTGGTGCCTGGGGAGGTCAAAAACAGTTTTTTCTTGTTTATCTCTTCAAAATCTTGGTGTGTCTTATACTCCGGTGAGTCTTATAGTCCGAAAAATACGTTAAGTAGGAAGCTAATCTACTAGATCAGGGGGTCAAACTGGCATCCCGCACCCCACCCCACCCCCACCCCCGCAAATGGGAAAAACGTTGTGAAACATCACGTGACGGCAATGTGACTTGGCGAGTTTGACACCCGTGTACTAGGTATTGTACTTTAACTGTATTTTAATTGGAAAGGAGCCATAGTAGAACCAAAAGAATTTGCATTTTGTCTTTGCCAGGTTAAATTCGGAGAGGAGACTCAAAATTCAGTAAGAGGCACTTAAGCTCTTCTTACTCACTTGTATGGCATATTTTTTATATATGCTCCGTTTTATTGCTTAAAAAATCCATCACGTCCAAAAAAAACCCATCCTGCAATATTTTCCTATTTTAAAAAAAAATTACAGTGCAATTCCAGAATATAGTTCTGTTCCCACCACCAACCCAGTTTCA
The DNA here is from genome assembly GCA_012654045.1 of Ptyas mucosa. Lineage (NCBI taxonomy): Eukaryota > Metazoa > Chordata > Lepidosauria > Squamata > Colubridae > Ptyas > Ptyas mucosa. Next base: position 3,831,236 of record WNWU01000044.1, on the reverse strand, counting down.
TCCAAGGGCTGAAAAATCAAGATTATTTTTGCAAAAAGCTGCTTCTGAATTCAAAGGTATGATTGATAGGCAAGCTGTTCTCCGAGAGGCTGACCTTACCATGGCTCCTAAGGCACGATGTATCCTGAGTATCTGCTCAGCAGTTTGTTCTTCCCACTGAATGCAACTCATTGCAATAGTGACTTTCGGCGCTTTAGAGGAAAATAAAAAGAAAACCCATCTCTTTTAGTCCCGCATCTTTAAACAATTTAAATGATCTTTTCCAATGTCCCAGTAACGTTTAGAAGCGATTCTTTTCGGTTGAGAAAGTAATGGGGTGCTCCCTCTTCTTCCATCTTTAAATTAAGGGACATTGGGCTTCCTTGACACCCTCAAAAATTTACCCTCGGCTGCCAAGCTTTCAACTTCATTACAAAGTATTCAAGTTTAAAAGGGAGGAAGGAAGCAAGGAGAATCACGGAAAACGGTCTACTTAGCAAAGGCTCATATCGCAGCTAGTTAATATCTACATTACACATGAAATTTGCGATAAATACCCTGTGTCACTCCTTCTTTGGATTGCTCTTTCTTCTTGCTTAAACTTTCTGGTAAGTTTCGCAAAACGGCAATCAGCTGAGAAAAAAAACAAAATCCAGAATGTGCGTTAAGTCCAAGTGAAGAAGAGATTCTCCTTCTCATAAGCCCGTGATGGCGAACCTATGGCACGCGTGCCGGACGTGGCACACAGAGCCATCTCTCCAGGCACGTGAACCGGGGCGCCGGCCAGCTGGTCTTCACATGCGCAGGAGCACCAGAAAAGCAGCCGCTCGGTGCGCGCACACCAGGCGGCTGCTTTTCCAGTTTCCGGCGCATGCATGCACATGGGCCACCTGGTCTTCCCGGGGCACGCATGCGCACTGGGTGGCTGCTCTTCCAGTTTCTGGCATGGGCGCACGCACGCTCCCATTTTGGCACTCAGTGCCGAAAAGGTTCGCCAACACTGTGATAAGCACTGATCGCCAAGAGGCAGCAAGTGACCAGTTCCATCCTTACTAGGACTGATCCGAGCCAGATTTTATTCTACGAGTTCTGTGGTAGCCAGATCTTATTCTATGAGGTTCAAACCCTCTACTGGAAATGGAATTTGTGGACTTTTGCACTTTAGATGGTTACAACCAGTGAAATAGCTTCAGGAACTATCCAGGTCCTGGCGGGGGGGGGGGGGGGGGGGGGGGTGGTCGGCCCCGCGTCGTTGGGGGGGGGGGGGGGGGGGGGGGGGG
>WNWU01000044.1:3814580-3826149 GCA_012654045.1 Ptyas mucosa | reverse complement strand
AGGGCCTCCTCAGGGTGCCATCAGCCAAACAATGTAGGCTGGTGACCCCCAGGGGGAGAGCCTTCTCTGTGGGGGCACCTACCCTCTGGGACCAGCTGCCCCCTGAGATAAGGAGAACTCAAGACCTCAGTGCCTTCCGCCGTGCCCTCAAAACACATTTTTTCCAACAAGCCGGGCTGGCTTAGGAAGTAATTTTAGACGTTTTAAATTGGTTTGTTATTTTTTATAATTGGAGCCAAATTTATATATATTTTAATCGTCTTAATATTTGTATTGTATGTTTTTTAATTCTGGCTGTTCACCGCCCTGAGTCCTCAGGGAGAAAGGCGGTATATAAATTGAAAAATAAATAAATATATGACACAGAGAAACATCACAGTCTAGTTTGGATGTATACATGTACATGGCAAGAAAAATGAATCTTGTGAGTTTATCAGACGGATGGCCTAGGGAACAAAGCTGTTATAGAATCTGGTAGTCCTGCTAGAAAGACTTCGAAACCTCCTCCAAGAGGGGAGCAACAGAAACAGACCGTGAGTGTGTGGGGTCTCTAACAATGTTTCAAACTCTAAGCACATAGCGCTTATAAGCAGCATCCTGAATAACGAGAAGCGAGCTTCCTATAATCGTCTCTGCTGCCCTCACCACTCTCTGTATGGACTTTCTATCGGAGGCACCGCTGCCACCAAGTGATGCAGTTTTGAAATAATAGCAAATATTTATAGCTCAGGTTTTAGATTTTGGCAGTGGTTTGCTGTCCAAGCTTGTTTCAATTTAGTTGACGCAGTTTGTTAAAACAGTCTCAACCATGCCTCTTCAGAAAGTGGTCCGGACAGAAAGAGAAAAATGAGCTCTCCTCATCCGATGCAGGAAATGCAAATGCTGGTTTGAACACTTCACTAAGGATAACATATGAAGAGCCCAACTGTTAGTTATCTGCACCCCCAGATACTTAATATGTCTGACCACCTCCACAGGTGTAGCAACCCATGGAGATCCTTTAAAAAGACTTAAAATATTAAATCTACTATTTTAATTGGATTGCCAAAGAAAGATGGGAAGCTATATATAATCACAATGAAGTGCTTATTTTAGGAACCTTTATGAATTTACTTGTAAATGTAGGAGACCTCACATTAGCTATTACTCAGACCCAGGGTTTAATGGAGTTTCTATATTCAACGCAAGTGTTCCCCATACTGAATTTCAGTTCTGTTCCTATCTGTGCTATCCAATGACCTTGTCAGTGGCTTATAATTCTGCCACTGACATATTGCCTTTGCTCTTCAGGGATATGAGGGTTTTCAGGCCATATTTAGAGCATGCATTATCACTGTGAAGATTTTAAGTTCTGTATCAAGCATCTTCAACTGAACAGAATCAAGGCTGTTGGAGAAAAGGAAACCTTCTTGTCCATGACAATTAAATTAGCCAATCGTGGGATTAATGGATAAGCAGCTCTGTCAGGTCTAAGTCAGCATCCACAGTTCCCTCCTATGATTCAAATACAGCCAGGCAAAGATTTTCTTATGCAATCAATCATACCTCTCTAACTTGTGTGCTTAACTAGTATAACAAAATCACAACTGGGTGGGTGGATTCACTCAGGAAAATACTATGGTTTATAAGGCTTTTTTGCCTCGTTGGATGAAACACCAACTCAAAAATCCAACCAATAATGTGGTTTATCCATAGGAGTGAGTCCTGTCAAAAAGTTAAGAGTCACCTGGAACCGCCAAAGTTAGCATCTCCTTTGGGCCAAGCTTATCTCCCAAATCAACAATAGCAAAAAGCTGCAAGCGATTTGCTATTGTTTTCTTCCCATCCCAACTTAAAGTCGTGCATTTGCTGATGTTCTTCCATCTCCTATTGTAGCCAAATTCAACCCTGCTGGGCTGATAGGAACCAGCCAAGGTTGGTCAGGGGCTACCGCCTGCTGTAGATTTGGCACCCAATCCCTGGATCTTCCTATTGATTCATCTCATTTGCTCTCCATTTATAAACTGGTTTAAGAATAAAAGGGGGGGGGATTTTGATTTATTAAGCTAAGCAGGTTTTATGGCACTCTTATTGTGTTGACTCCACTCAACTGCTTCCAGCACTGTTTCCCAACCTCAGCAACTGTCAAGAGGCTGGAAACCAAGATGGAATTAACCAGGATTAACCTGGTTAATAGAATTAACCACTTGTCATCTAAGCAGGTGGCTTGGTCTTTGTGTCTATGGAGAGTTCTCAGTCATCCAGGTCAGAGGTGGGTTTCAGCAGATTCTGACCAGTTCTGGAGAAATTTTGAGTAGGTCGGAGAACTGGTAGTAAAAATTCTGACTGGCCCCACCCCCATCTATTCTCTGCCTCCCCAGTCCCAGCTGATTGGGAGGAAATGGGGATTTTGCAGTAACCTTCCCCTGGAGTGGGGAGGGAATGGAGATTTTACAGTATCCTTCCCCTGCCACGCCCACCAAGCCACGCCACGCCCACAGAACCGGTAGTAAAAAAAAATTTGAAACCCACCACTGACCCAGGTCATGGTTGTCCCAAAAGTGCTTTTTCCAAAAGGGCAACTGGACTTTTGTTTTCCCTTGAAAGACGTTTTGCTTCTCATCCAAGAAGCTTCTTCAGTTCTTCTTGGATGCTTTCAAGGAAAAACAAAAAAAGAAAAACCAAGAAAGTCCAGTTGCCTTTTGGAAAAGCACCTTTGGGGTGGGGTGGACTTCAACTCCCAGAATCCCCCAGCCAGCCATGATTGACTGGGGGATTCTGGGAGTTGAAGTCCTCACAGCTGCTGAGGTTGCGGGGTGGGGGACTAAGCTTGGAGTGACCCTCAACATTCTCCCCCCCCCCCCCCTTTCCCATTCCCCCCCCCCCCTCCCCCCCCCCCCCGCGAAAGACCCACCGGGCTGCCTGGAGCGCTCGGAGGATCTCTGCGGAGAAGTGGTCGGTGCCAAAGAAGAGGACTCGCCAGGGGGGCTTCTCGCGCCTCGGGGCCTCCCCCGCGGGGGTCGCATGGCCCCTCCCGCGGCCCCGGCCCCACCCGCCCCGCCAGGCTCGCAGGAACCGCGCGCTCATCGCCGCCCCGGATCCCGCTTCCGCAATCCCCCTTTCTGGACGTCGCGCCCTGATGACGTAGGAATAGTTGAGCGACCATTCCTGAAACCGTAGTAGTCCAAGCGAGCTCGCCGCGAGGGCTTTTGGGATTGCCTCGAGCCCCGGGGCTTTGCCGAGTAGCCATAGCAACCAAGGAGTCGCCGTATCCATGGCGACCTCTGGGCGCCTTTGCTAGGGAAGGCTTGTCGGGTTGCGCGTTCAGACAACTCGCTTAAACTAGTGATCAACACACACACACCACCTCTTTTTTGGATTCCCACAAAGATTATGCAGCAGTTGCTATTGTTCAGCCAATAAATACAATCAGCCACAAATGAACTAACCAGGGTTAAACAGGAAACTGGTTTAGCCTGCAGACTTGCCATTGGTTAGCAGAATGGTGGGAATCCAGCTGGAGTGTTAATGCCTCTTTGCAACATGTCAATGTCAATGCCTCTGTCCAAATGCTTGCATTGCACTGCAGGCAGAAATTCAGCAGGGAGAGCTTTAGAACTGAGCATACAATGCTTGCTGGGAGGAGATGCTGTCTGCTATTCCTTCCTAAAAGCTTAACAACCTGCAGGGATAGTTTGCAGCATTTGGATTTTCTGCATCAAGGAAGGGTTTGATCCACCCCCACCCCAGTTTAAAAAGAAATTGCTTTGATTTAGATCAGGGGTCTGCAACCCTAAACACTCAAAGAGCCATTTGGACCTGTTTCCCACAGAAAAGAAAACACCAGGAGCCACAAAACCTTTCTCGTGCCTGACTATTTCTTGAGCGGCCACAAAACTAGCATATGTAGTTGAATTAAATGTTCTGTTTTCTTCTGAAACTTTTCATTTCTTGCATTTATCCATGGTTGGCCTACCGGGGGTTGAAAAGCTCAATAAATCATGTTCCGGTGGGTGTCGCACATTGGCAGTTATGACACATATTTTGAGTAATAGGGAGCCGCAGCAGAGGGGTGAAAGAGTCACATGCGGCTCCAAAGCCTCAGGTTGCAGACTCCTGATTTAGATAGATGGCAGTGATGATTATGGTGAATCTTGAAGAGGAGTAGATATTATAAAGATTTATATCCTGTGTTTAATTTTGGTGTACCTGCATTTAAGTTGTAGGTCCATTTAAAACGTGTTTTTTTTTAAAGTTTCATGCCGATAAGGCATTGAGAACCAGAGTAAAAGCTGCAAACTTTATGATTTTATTATCTCTGCTTTTTTAAAACATTATTTTCTAAAAGAAAACGATCACACTGCAGATCTTTGGGAACTATATGTAATCTTAAGCATAAAAAAAGCTTGAACTGCATTTTGAAATTGTTTTAAATTACCTGGCAACCTATAAATGCATTATAAAACTATAGTTCAAAACTGTTGCTTATCTCCATTATAGAATGCCAATGTCTCTTGGATTATAAATGAATAAAAGAAACAAATGAATTCATGTAGATTTCTTATTTTTTTAAAAAAAAAGATAATGTCAAAAGACGTGACCTGAAGTGCATCCTCAGACATAAAAGCTACTGAGTATGATGCATATATGATTGGTTACTCTGTAACCAGGAGCCTAGGTTAAAGACCCTGCAAACAGAACAGTTTCAAGGACTGATAAACCAAAGTAAATATACTAAATGCAGATTGCACTTTCTTTTGAGGCATACCAAGGGCAAAAGTGGACTGAAATAAAACCACCAAAGATGTTCTTGGCAGGATTCCTGCTGCTTACTCAAGTAATAATGAAATGCAGGGCAGAATTGGTAGCAGGCTCTTTGTTGAACCTGAGAAAAATAGAAGGAGAAATGGATCTAAATGCAAAGCGCATCAGGGAAAAAGACTTACCGTAACTGTGCTGTTGAATATATGTATCTCTATGCTGATGTCACAATCACCCCTTTGGCAATTTGAATCAGAAATAAAGGCATTCAGCAAAAAGATATAATCTTTGGTGGTTGATTTGAGGGTTTGAAGGTTGACTCAGCCTTCCATCCTTCCAAGGTGGGTAAAATGAGGATCCAGATTGTTGGGGAAAATATGCTGACTCTGTAAACTGCTTAGGGCTGTACAGTTCCATGAAGCGATGTATGGGTCTAAGTGCTATTGCTATTTGCACAGTGGCCTCATCCTATCAAGTCATGAAAAGCATAGCAGGGAAATTCTTCTATCCAGCTTCCTGTTTTTTAAAGGAAGGCCTTGGTATAGCCTTTATTCAGGGATGAAATCCAGCAGGTTCTGACAGTAGTGGAAATTTTGAGCAGTTCGGAGAACTGATAGCAGAAATTTTGAGTAGTTCGGAGAACCGGCAAATACCACCTCTGGCTGGCCCCAGAGTGGGGTGGGAATGGAGATTTTGCAATATCCTTCCCCCAGGAGTGGGGAGGGAATGGGGATTTTGCAGGATCTTTCCCCTGCCACGCCCACCAAGCCATGCCCACCAAGCCACACCAAGCCATGCCCACATAACTGGTAGTAAAAAAATTTGGATTTCACCACTGCCATGCACCCATGGAAAATGATGGCTGGTTGGATGAAGATAGACAAAAGTAGAGGTAAAGATAGAAAGATGATAGGAAGAGAGTGCATGTGTCTAAAGAAATGCTTGTGAAGAAGGCACAGAAGAGGCTGTACTTCCTGAGAATGCTCAGGAAGATAAATCTATCTCAGCATCTACTTCTGTCCTACTATTGCAGCACTATTGGGAGTGTCCTGACATACGGCATTCTTGCATGGTATGGGAGCAGCTCTATAGCAAACAAAAAAGCTCTACAGAGAATCATTAAAACTGCCCAGTTTTAATGATCGGGCTCCAGCTACCAGCCCTGGACGACATCTTCAAATCTGGCTGTTTGAGGAAGTTGTATAACATGCTCAGAGACTCTTCCCATCCTGCTTACAATCTTTTTGGACTGTTGCCTTCTGGCAGAAGATACAGAACAATTAAAACTCAGACCACACGTCTTCTGAATAGTTTTTATCCCAGAGCTATAATGGCACTCAACCATGAACTAAAGGGCCACCATCAGTGATTTGTTGGACAGCATTACTTGGTCTGTTGTGTGGATGTTTGGGTGGTTTAGGGATGGGGAATTGTGGGGGGTGGGAGTGTGTTTGGGGATTGTTATGTGTGTTGGACCTGGTCTTTGGGTGTTCAGTGAATTTCGTTATATGGGCATACTGTGTATACACATACAATGACAATAAAATTATTAAATGGAGATATTTTTGTCACATAAAATCTAGCAGCTTGTTCTGGAGCATCTTAAAAGAGAAGTTGAAATAAGTCTCACAGGAAAGACTACGTGTCTAGCTATGGACCGGTGCTATGCTTTCATTTTTTGACCATGGGGAAAAACGTCATTGGTAATAATGGCATTTGGATTCATTCAAGAAAAACGTTGAGAAGAGGGATGGCCTTTTCTGCGTGGGGCATTTTCTGGACCAAGACAGAATCACGAGTTTCCCTTTTGACAAGCAGCCAAGAGGCTCCAATTGGGGAAAAGTTCATTCACCTTTGGCGGAAAGTTGATGGGTGTGACGGGTGCAGAGATTTTCAAAATGCCTTTTCCCTGGGTTACAAGTTCTCTTAGCTGCAAGGGAGGGCAACGAACGACCGCATCCTGTCAGTTGCAGTATCTGAAGGGGTGAATGCCATGGTTCTCCCAACCTGCCAGATGTTCTGAATGCTGCACAGGATCTTGCTGTCTTCCATTCATCTGGGCCAAGCTACGCGTCTTTTGGTAAGTTTTTTTTTCTTCAAGATTGGACGAGTAGAGCAAAAGGAAGCTAAGGAAGTTTATGGGGGCCAGGAAAACAATGACTGGATTTTAGAAGAGGGTGGGTGGGTGGGTGGAGAGGGAAGCGTAACTTTTGTGCCAGGTGTGTGAAAAGTGCTGAGGAGGAGAGCTTTTGGGTTCACTGCTCATGCTCGGAAATACTTTTGGTTTCCTCTCCTTTCGCTTCTGGGTCTGTGACTCTGTCACTTGGGTGGAATCTGTCTCCGTTCAAATTCAGATTCATCCCTAGCCCTAGGGCATACGTCTGTGTTTGCTTGCACACGCATCGGTGTGCTTCGGTACATGCTCCTTAGAGAAGGAATACTGTAGGTACAAGGCACATTCATAAGCATCAGCTAAGTGATTGAAAGACCAGGTAAACACCTAGTAAGCACTGTTCACCAGCTGCAGATTTTCCAAGGGGAAAATGTATAAATACCTCCCTTCCACTTTTAATATTTGGTTGATCTTCTTTTGGGTTTTGGGATTTTCCTCTCCTCCCTCCCTCCCTTCTTCCTTCCTTCCTCCCTCCCTCCCTCCTCCCCTCTCTTCCTTCCTTCTTCCTCCTCCTCCTCCCCTTCCTTCCATCCTTCCTTCTCCTTCCCCCCTTCCTTCCCCCCTTCCTTCTCCTTCCTTCCTTCCTTCCTCCTCCTCCCCTTCCTTTTATCCTTCCTTCCTTCCTCCTCCCCCCTTCCTTCCTTCCAACCTTCCTTCCTCCTCCCCTTCCTTTCCTCCTTCCATCCTTCCATCCTTCCTTCTCCTTCCTTCCTTTCTTTCTTTCTCTTCCTTCCTTCCTTCCTTTCTTTTTCTGGTCTATGTGGGTGTTTCCACTTCATTCAAAAAGGAAGGAAAGACATTGAGAATATAAGTTCTGTCTAGGAAGAAGCTCCAGAGCAGGATCAGATACTGTATGGAAAGGAAGTTTGCCCCTCAGGAAAATGTAGGGAGGCAGGGCAGATCAAGTCTAATAACATTTGGGTGCATTCATACAACCAACCTTGCTTGATTTTCTTTTATTTTTCAGGTTTCTGCAATATATTGAATCAGACATAAGTCAAATCTGTAGTCTGCCTTACATGCTCAGACAGTGGGAAACCCCCCCCCCAAATTAAGATAAATTATATTGTATACTGCCACTTAGCATAATGTATACTGTCTTTTCAGCTCTTTACCTGACTGTGCTGTGTTACACTGGATATGAACTTATGGGCTGTAAAGGTAAACCAGTGGAGTTGATATTCAGGGTAAAAGGTATTCTGAACATCATCCTTGCAGATGACAGTGCTATAAAAATGCAATGAAGTAATGCATGAATTAGAGCTATACTAACAGGGAAAAAAAAAGAAAGAGAACATCTCGTACCTCCTTCGGTTCTGGTTTTTGTCCAAGGGTCAAACTTTTAATCGTGCAATCTGAACTTTGAATTGTAAAGAAGGTAAAGGAGAGGAATGTAGCAAGAAAGAAAGTGATTACAGAAGCCACTAACAGACAAGACCTTTGGCTTCATGCCCAGGCAGCAAGACTGAGATTGGGGGAAGAGTGCTTGAAAGGCATCCCAGGCAGAATTCGCACTCAGAGCAGTGAGGAGGGAATTGGCCAGCTGCAGAAAGAATTGCTCCTAAAGCAATTGCCAGAAAAACAACTTCAACACTCTCCTTCTCCCCCCACCCTTTCTTGTCTATCTCCTTCACACTTCCTTCTCCTCCTTCTCCTTCTCTTCTCCTTCTCCTTCTCCTTCCTCTTCCTCTTCCTCTTCTTCCCTTTCCCTTTCTCCTTCTCCTCCTCCCTCTCTTCCTCCTCCTCCTTCCTCTTCCTCTTCTTCCTTTTCCCCTTCCCCTTCTCTTTCTCCTTCTCCTTCTCTGTTACAACCCAGAGAAAAGGTTGGCACATTGATTGTGTTAAACCATCCTGCAGTTGGTTTGGGTATGGGCTAAATTCAATGTACCCTCTTGCCAATGCAGTTAATTAACTGGGTGAAAGTTCTACAAGACTTTAAAACTTTCTCTCTCCCTCCCTCCCTCCCCCCTTCTCAAAAAAGTGATTTTACAAAGCTCTATAGGACTTAGAGCTTGCCACTTTTTTTGCACACAGAGCATAAAGAAAGTCCTAAGAATTTTCACTGGTTAAATATTCCACCGCAAGCTTCTGCCCGTGTTGACTCTGTGTGTGTGCAAGGGATTACTTTTAAACCTCATGTTCAGGTTCAGCCACCTCCTCAGCCCTTTTCTCTCCAAAATCTTCTAGTTCTAATTTAAAGCCCAATTAAGAGTCTAACCATTTCAGACTTTTTCAGAATGCTGTGTGGTCAGGCCATGTAGGAAACTGCCTGCCAACCAGGGAGAGCGGTAGCTGAGTGAAGTATTAATACCACTTTATAATACCTTGATAAGACCACACTTGGAATATTGCATCCAGTTTTAGTCGCCATGATGTAAAAAAGATGTGGAGACTCTGGAAAGAGTGCAGAGAAGAGCAACAAAAATGATTAGGGGACTGGAGGCTAAAACATATGAAGAACGATTGCAGGAACTGGGTATGTCTAGTTTGATGAAGAGAAGGACTAGAGGAGACATGACAGCAGTGTTCCAATATTTGAGGGGCTGCCACAAAGAAGAGGGGCTCCACCTATTCTCCAAAGGCAAGACAAGAAACAATGGGTGGAAACGTATCAAGGAGAGAAACAACCTTGAACTAAAGAGAAATTTCCTAACAGTGAGAACAATTAACCCGTGGAACAGCTTGCCTTCAGAAGTTGTGGTGCTCCATCACTGGAGGTTTTAAAGAATAGACTGGGTAGTCACATGTATGAAATGGTGTAGGGTGTCCTGCTTGAGCAGGAGGTTGGACTAGAAGATCTCCAAGGTCCCTTCCAACTTTGTTATTCTGAGAGCACAGATTTGTCAGCCAATAAGGGCTGAACTGCCAGGGATTGGCCAATCCTGGTTTTTTTCCCCCCAATCCTGCCCCCCTCCTGTGCTTGGCACCCCAAAGAAAAGGTCAAGTGAGCCCCTGCTTATTGAATTTGCCCACATGCCATGATAAGTCACTAACAATCAGGATTGAATTTACACAGCCATGAGCGTCCATGTGGGGTTGACAAAGTTAAGATGGAAGCTCTGGCTGTATGATTGAAACCCCAACTAATTTTTACATGTGACACGCACTGTAAAAGGCGCAGGGCTTTGATAGCACTTCCATCACCACCGCTTTTGATTTTTCTTTTTGACACTTCTCTGGATGTCCCACTCCTTCAGCCCAGATGAAACTGTTGCTGGTGGATTTTTGGCACCGTCCTTTCTGTAATAGATGGAGCGTTTAATGTCTGCCTGAAAAGGAAAAGCTATGTTTTCTGTTAAATGATCATGCCGCGAATCACTTCAAAGATTGCTGGATTGTTTATGCCTGCAATATGGACATCCTAAATTACAATGAATTGCTAGAAGAATTATCCTTCTAGATTCAGTTCTAAGTGGGGAAAAAAGACACTGGAAACATGGAGACTCCTTGGAAAGATGGTTTAATGGTGGACAGGATCACATGGTTTGAGTTTCTGAACAGAAAAAGGGGCTGAGATGCTGCGAGTCTCCAGGTTTTATGCCCTCTTTGAGCTTTAAACTTCCTGGGGCCCAGAAAGAGTATCCTGATTGGTTGCCAGACTCCCAGGGAGGTGGGGGTCTTAGCTGGCCTTGCTGGTAATCTTCCCAGGTGCCATGTGGGGAGTCTCTGTTGCTAGATGGGTCCTATTGTGTTGCAGATGATGGTCCATTGACAAAGGATTGGGTTTCTGCCTCTGGCCCATTGACAAAGGTTGGGGCAGGAAGAAGGGAGCTGCTTCGTCTTTAAAACATGCTTCTCTATTTCTCATCCAGGGAAACATAGTATTCTGCCTTTTTAATATTTCCTAAAATATTTAATTCTTCTAGGAAAGGGGTGGATGCTAACTTCCTACATAATATTGATATTTTTTTTCTTTCTGTTTTCAATGCTTTAAGCTATCTAATCATCGCTAATCATATTGTATAAACATCACTGTATTGAACCAATACAATCTAGCAAGATTTATAACACTGTTTTAAAAAAAAGGAAAAATAAATAAAAGCTTTAATTGCAGCCTATTTCAACAGTTAGCTCTAAGTTTAAATTTGACTCCGGCATGGCGGCCTGCAGTCTTTCAACACAACAGCAGCAACAACAACACAACGAATGCAGCATTGGACTGCAAAAACAAATGGAGCCCCATCCCCCAATTAAGAGAATAATTAAGAGGATTGCTTATGACATTGTGTAATGCATGCGTAGAAAGGGTGGGTGGGGTTATGTTATGTCAATACAATGCTGTTTGCTCCAGACTGATCTGTTTGACTCCTCAGAGGAAGGCTACCGGTCTCTTTCATATTGTTTTATTTTATTGGGTATTTTATATGATTTAAAAATTAAAAAATCATGCTATTAAAACTGTAATTTTTACAAGGGAATCTATATTTTCTGCCTCTGTTGGATCCTCTCCGTCCTCCTCCCCCTCTTCCCCCTCCTTTTCCCTCTCTTCTTCTCCTCCTCCTCCTCCTCTCCTCCACCACCACCTCTTCTCCACCTTCTCCTCTTCTTCTTCTTCTCCTCTCCTCTCCTCCTCCACCACCTCTTCTCCACCTCCTCCTCTCCTCCTCCTCTCCTCCTCCTCTTCTTCTCCTCCTCCTCCTCCTCCACCTCTTCTCC
>WNWU01000044.1:3791773-3808455 GCA_012654045.1 Ptyas mucosa | reverse complement strand
TTCTATTCTATTCTATTCTATTCTATTCTATTCTATTCTATTCTATTCTATTCTATTCTATTCTATTCTATTCTATTCTATTCTATTCTATTCTATTCTATTCTATTCTATTCTATTCTGCAGTCTACAGAACAGCATGAGACAGAAATGGGACATTTGTGACGCCTTGGCTCAATCTGAGCCACCATCCAAAGCCTTCAAATTGTGTACAAGATCATTCCTCCTCTTTTCAAACTCTAGATCTGCTCTGAAGTCGCTGTTCTTTTCTTTCCCCCACAGCGAGAGCTTTTCGGGAAGGGCCTCCAGCTGTTTTGTTGCCAAGGTTGCTCCATTTTCACTGAGCTATTAAAAATTCAGGAATCTCATAAATCCTAGATAGATTCACGAGGCTCCTTATCAAAGGAGTGAGTCTGTCAGAGTTTGTTGCAGCACACACAAGCAGACTATAAAGCAGGATTCAAAACTTCTTTATATACATAAAGAATATATACATAACAACGCATAAGACACACAATACACCCTTGTAGGTTTTCCCACATTGTAGAGAAGAGAAATAGCAAGTACAAACACAGCACAAAATGGAAGTGCAAAACGGAGAAGGCAAAACGGAGAAGAGAGAAACTAGTGCCCTCAAGCTTATGCAGGACAGTTAAGCCACGCCCAGGCTCCAAACTGTCTCTTATGGCCCCATACAACAAATACTATGTTTCAGTTACCAAACAGCCCTCATTGGCTGACCTGTTGCTATGTCCTATTCCAGTTCATGACTATACTGATAAGAGTTTTATTAAGACGATAATTCAGAGCTCAAAAAGCAGATCACTCTTACTTTAGCCTGCCAGGTTTCAACAAGATGCTAAGTCTCATTCAGAGGCGGTATTCAGCAGGTTCCGACCAGTTCTGGAGAACTGGTAGCAGAAATTTTGAGTAGTTTGGAGAAACGGTAAATACCATCTCTGACTGGCCCCGCCCCCATCTATTCTCTGCCTCCCGAGTCCCAGCTGATCGGGAGGAAATGGGGATTTTGCAGTAACCTTCCCCTGGAGTGGGGAGGAGATGGAGATTTTGCAGTAATCTTCCCCTAGAGTAGGGATGGAATGGAGTTTTTACAATATCCTTCCCCTGCCATGCCCACCAAGCCATGCCACACCCATCAAGCCACGTCCACAGAACTAGTGGTAAAAAAATTTGAATCCCACCACTGGCAATATTCAATTAAATAAAACCTGTGATGTTTGGAACAATCTTCAAGGGTAACAACTGGATTTCCCCATCCTACCTTGTCACGTTTTAGCTTAGGCTGGCATGTTATGTGTGTCCATAGTAGCGCCATCAATACTCACTGTCTCCTGATTTCTAACCTAGCATTGAACACGGACCTGGGCGTCCTGGCTATCACGAGCTCCCTGCCCCAGGAGGACTCAGAAGGCCCTGACAATCCTTCAGAAGACACCATCTCTCCAGAGATGCTTCAGGAGATGCTGTGGCTTTTCCGAAGAGAAGACCGTAAGTTCTACCAATGCTTTAACCGCAGAATTTGCTTGGATTAGGCCGAGTCCTCTTACTTCAGGCTTTGGATCTTCAAGCTTTGATGCCCCCCATAAGTCTCCTTTATGCCTTCATGCCTTTAAAAAGGCATGAAAATGAAGAAACTTTCCTAGAAAAGAATCTCTGTAGCTCAGGGTTGAAATGTGGAATCCTTGGTACCCTCTGAGCTTTTTTCTGACCTAGGCCTCCCAAGATCATGAAGCTGAATCCTCATCCTGATAAAACCCCCTTTATTTAGTTTAAAGGGAAATTCCTCTCCAGCAAAGTCCTGGCCAACAGTCTTTCAAGAAATTTCACAGCTACAGACCTTTATCAGGCTTGGAGAGCTGCCAGGACGATATCTTCCAAACGCCACGCTGTAGTTACTTGGCAAGTACAGTACAGGAACAGATCTTCACCCTAATGAATTGAACTTATTGTCTCCTGCAAACTCCCCTCCCCTTTCGCTCCTCTTTATTCCCTATGGGAGGGGCCATTCACCGTCCACCTGGGGTTTTACTCCTGAGTCGGCCCTTGTTCCTTAGCTGTTCCCTTCTCCTGGCAGCTCTGTGCATGAGCACACTGGGAAGAGGCTCCAGCTGTTCTTCTGCCTCACTGATGTCTGACTCCGAAGGCAGCTGACAACTGTCAGACAGCCCTGGTCCCATCTCTGCCTCTGATGCACAGCCCTCGTCAGAGCCTTCCCCAGACTCCAGGACTGGCCCATGTTCCTCCCCAACCTCCTCACTGTCTGAATCTGCTGCCAGATCTGCTGGCGAGCCGCAACAGAGCTTGGTTCTTTTCTTGCAGGGTTTTCATTCCCCATCTAGTAGGTCAGTGCCACCAACTTTTTGGGCACCAGAGACCGGTTCCATGGAGAGAGATTTTTCTGTGGACTGCAGGGGTGTGGTTTTGCATCTTGCCTGCATCCCATGGATGGGGCTTCACTTGTTTGCTCAGACTAGTTGCTGACATGCTGGAGCCAGTCCACGGACCAAGAGTTGGGGACCCCTGATCTAGGTAACCTCATCACTGCTGGTTAGTGTGGGGTTTACTCCCAGTTTATATAGAAGAGCTTGCCCTGCTGATGCTGTGATTTTCTCTGAATAATTCCTTGATTCTCCCTGGTACCGTGAGGCCTGGTGCGCACAGTGGTTAGAGTGCAGTACTGCAGGCTACTTCTGCTGACTGCCGGCTGCCAGCAATTCGGCAGTTCGAATCTCACCGGGCTCAAGGTTGACTCAGCCTCCCATCCTTCCAAGGTGGGTAAAATGAGGACCCAGATTTTTTTTGGGGGGGGGGAATATGCTGACTCTGTACACCACTTAGAGTGGGCTATAAAGCACTATGAGGTGGTATATAAGTCTAAGTGCTATTGCTATTGCTACTTCCTTAATCAAGAACACTACAAAGGATAAATCCATACCTTCACCAGGACAAGTCAGGAAAGAGCCAGCAGAAGGAATACAAGAATTCTATTTTATTGTTGTAGGGTATAATAACGCAACCTTGAAAGCCTAATAGAGTTTTCCTCTGCCCCCTCTTATACTAAGCGGAATCAGGGTGCTGTTCTTTTGAATCTTCTTGATGCCCTCCCTCCTTTCCCAGGACTGAAATGTCATTGGGTGTCTCTTATCTGCTAACAATTAACCATTGAATAAAGAACAAGTAACCAATGGATTGACTTGTCTCCAGAAGCTGTGAGTGCTCCATCACTGGAAGTTTTTAAGAAGAGATTAGACAGCCATTTGTCAGGAACGGTGTAGGGTGACAGGGGGCTGGACTAGAAGACCTCCAAGGTCCCTTCCAACTATGTTACTCTGTTATTCCTTTACCGACTTTAACTATGTGTTCCTTTATAAGGAGCAAGTCAAATAGTCAACACGGTGGCTGCAGTTGTGTAATTGAAGCTTCACCCCAGAAGGTTGTCGTTGCAGCTGCCATCTTGACTTTTGTGATTCCCTCCTTGCCTTCCACAGGGACACGGTGGCTCAGTGGCTAAGACGCTGAGCTTGTCGATCGAAAGGTCGGCAGTTCAGCGGTTCGAATCCCTAGTGCCATGTAATGGGGTGAGCTCCCGTTACTTGTCCCAGCTTCCGCCAACCTAGCAGTTCGAAAGCATGCAAAAAATGCAAGTAGAAAAATAGGGACCACCTTTGGTGGGAAGGTAACAGCGTTCCGTGCACCTTTGGCATTGAGTCATGCCGGCCACATGACCACAGAGACGTCTTCAGACAGCACTGGCTCTTCAGCTTTGAAACGAAGATGAGCACCGCCCCCTAAAGTCGGGAACGACTAGCACATATGTGCAAGGGGAACCTTTACCTTACCTTGCCTTCCACACATGCTCTAAAAAGTTGAGACAAAACTGGAGATGAGAAGATTATATAAGTCTCCTTGAGCACCTGGACAATAAGCAAGGACATTTAACCCATCAACACAAATTCCTTCTTATTTTCTCTTTCAGCATCCGCATGGAATTACTCTATCCTGGGCCTTTCAATTCTTGTTCTGCTGATTGGTGTTGTGCTCCTGGGAGCAAATATTAGGGCCAACAGGTATGAAGAACTCATCTTTCAGAGTGGTAATATCGGGCCTTGGCTTGGCACCCAGTATGTCTCCCTACCTCTAAATACAGGACTCCTTAGTGGCCAAACAAATCCAATTCTGAGTTTGCTCAGTGTATTAAACTGCATTCAGTTTTGGTCACCACGATGTGAAAAAGATGTGGAAACTCTAGAAAGAGTGCAGAGAAGAGCAACAAAGATGATTAGGGGATTAGAGGATAAAACATATAAAGAACAGTTGCAGGAACTAGGTATCACTATTCTAGTGAAGAGAAGGACTAGGGGTGACACGACAGCAGTCTTCCAATATCTCAGGGGCTGCCACAAAGAAGAGTGGGTCAAGCTGTTCTGTAAAGCACCCGAGGGCAGGACAAGAAGCAATGGATGGAAACTAATCAAGGAGAGAAGCAACTTAGAACTAAGGAGAAATTTCCTGGCAGTTAGAACAATTAACCAGTGGAACTACTTGCCTCCAAAGGTTGTGAATGCTCCAACACTGGAAGTTTTTAAGAAGAGATTGGACAACCATTTGTTTGAAGTGGTGTAGGGTTTCCTGCCTGAGCAGGGGGTTGGACTAGAAGACCTCCAATGTCCCTTCCAACTCTGTTATTCTATTTCTATTTCTATTTCTATTATTTCTATTTCTATTTCTATTATTTCTATTCATAATTTAATTAGGTAACTTGGACTAACCTGGCCAACTCTGCTTATTTTCACTGCAGACATCTGTGGAGATTTTCAATCATCAACCAGGTCGTAGTTGTCTCAAAGGTGTTTTTTTTTCTTTTTCGAAAGGCAACTGGACAGTTTTTTTTCTTTGGGGAAGATGTTTTGCTTCTTAGCCAAGAAGCTTCATCAGTTCTGGCAGGATGGTGTGGGTGATGGAAGGATTGGAACCATTTCCTCAAGGGAAAAACAATGTAGTTGACTTTTGCAAAAAACACCTTTGAGATTTCACTGTAGAGCCTTCTTCTTCTTCAAACCACATATATCTCCAGAAAGCATGAAAAATTATAGTTTGAGAGGAACCCAGTAAAAATGGATGAACATGAGAAAAGTCAGCATATTCAACTTCTTCTGAACTGGTTTAGTGTAGGGGTTAAACTACTAGGCTAGACTCTGGGAGATTGTGAGTTCTAGTCCTGCCTTGGACACAAAGCCAGCTGAGTGACCTTGGGCCAGTCACTTTCTCTCAGCCCTAGGAAGGAAGCAATGGCAATCCACTTCTGAAATCTTGCAGGGATTAGCCCAGGCAGTTGCCAGGAGTCAAAAACTAACTCCAAGGCACACAAGATACGTAAAGGGCATGTCCCAAAAATGTTTTTTTTTTCAAAAGGCAACTGGACTTTGTTTTTGTACTTTTTCCTTGAAGACGTTTCGCTTCTCATCCAAGAAGCTTCAGAACTGAAGAAGCTTCTTGGATGAGAAGTGAAACGTCTTCAAGGAAAAGCAAAATAAAACAAAATCCAGTTGCCTTTTGAAAAACTACTTTTGGGACAACCGTGACCTGGATGGCTGAGACTCTCCATAGACATAAAGAGCAAGCCAGTATTATATTTCTGGTGTGATTAGGTTTAAGTGACTCCTGGTTAATTCCATCTTGGTTTCCAAACTTTCTCCAAGCAGAGTTCATGTCTTTGCACGCTTATTTTGAGAGACTTTTAGGTCCCCCTAACTGCCTGCTATCATATCTGGAGGGCAACACTCTGAAATAGTTGGCTGAAAAAAACATTGTTTTTTTTCTCCACTCCACAGAAACCAGAAGGTCCTATGCAAAGACGGCTATGAAGTCACCCTGCCAGATGAGGCAGAAGCGAAGCAAGCATTTGTGTTGCTAAACAAAGAGAATCCGGATCAAGCTGGAGACAATTTGCTTCCCGAAACACCAATCGTGGGAGACGTGATGGTACGCTGGAAGGATGGGAAAACCTCACCCCTCTATGCTGATGCCAACGAAGCAGAAGCATAGCACCTAATATCCATATTTTGGCTTTTTTGAAACGTGGGAGGATTTCTGGACTATTGACATTTTTGGACAGCAGGTCTCAAAGACAAGTTCATTAAGCGGAATCGAAAAGCCAGCAAAAAGCAAACACATACTGACTGCCTTTGAGTTGTACAAGATCAATTCATCAATTCACCATCAATTCATCAATTCAACAGTTCATCAATTCAACAATCCATCAATTCATCAATTCAACAATTCATCAATTCAACAATTCAGCAATTCAGCAATTCAGCAATTCAGCAATTCAGCAATTCAGCAATTCAGCAATTCAGCAATTCACCATCAATTCATCAATTCAACAATTCATCAATTCAACAATTCATCAATTCAACAATTCATCAATTCATCCACCAATTCATCCACCAATTCATCTGTGATATGTTGAACTAGGTTGGCCTAGTGGCTTCCTTCACACAACATGCTAAGCCTGGTCAGTTGGTTCCTGTTAGCGTTAACCTTGATCAGTTTTGTTTTGTGTCCTAGTGTAGTGTCACTGGAGCATTCACGGGGGTCAAACAAAGCTGTGACAGGCCGCTCAAAACAGCCAGAACTTCAATCGCACAGTTGGGGTTGCCATCTTGGCTTGGCCATCTGTGGGGAGACCCCCAATGCCAACCTACCTCAATGACTTGAGTGGTGGATGAACCCAGAAAAAGGGCTAATTCAAGAACCAATTAAGGATATTGTGTGAAGGTCGTTGCCTTGCTATGTTGCGCTGACCTACAAAAAAAAATTTGTCAGATTATCTGGAAATATGTTCAAGGTCTCCTGATTTTGATTTTGCCCTGGATCATTTGTGATTGCATGTTTAAAAAAAAGGGTGGGATTTGATCAATTGATCATCTGGATGTATTTGGACCAGGGGTGAAATCCAGCAGGTTCTGACAGATTCTGGAGAACCGGTAGCAGAAATTTTGAATAGTTCGGAGAACTGGCAAATATCACCTCTGGCTGGCCCCAGAGTGGGGTGGGAATGGAGACTTTGCAATATCCTTCCCCAAGAGTGGGGAGGGAATGGGGATTTTGCAATATCCTTCCCCCACGAGTGGGGAGGGAATGGAGATTTTGCAGTATCCTTCCCCCAGGAGTGGGGAAGGAATGAGGATTTTGCAACATCCTTCCCCCAGGCGTGGGGTGGGAATGGAGATTTTGCAGTATCCTTCCCCCAGGAGTGGGGTGGGAATGGAGATTTTGCAATATCCTTCCCCCAGGAGTGGGGTGGAAATGGGGATTTTGCAGTATCCTTCCCCCAGGAGTGGGGTGGGAATGGAAATTTTGCAACATCCTTCCCCCAGGAGTGGGGCGGGAATGGGGATTTTGCAGTATCCTTCCCCTGCCACGTCCACCAAGCCATACCCACAGAACCAGTAGTAAAAAAAAATTGAATTTCACCACTGATTTGGACCTTTTCTGTGGACGCCCTTGGTGATTCTGTTATGCCAATGTTAGCTGCCTTATAGAAGGTAATAATTTGAGACAGTTGGGAGCCTTCAAAATTTGAAACAAGGAAAAGGGATGGGGGAAGGTTAGGCTATGATGAGAACTTTGGATGATATTTGACCAGCACTGGGACTTCCAAGGAAACCAGGTTAATATTTTCACCATCAGTTCAAGCCAAAGTCCATTAAAAGGCTTTTAAAGGCTGCTACATCTCTAGATCTATCTTTATGTAATATAATGCCAATCTTTCTGATGAAAACCAGAGAGATTCCTTGGTCTTTTCTGTGATGCACTTCAACCTAATCCAGATATTCTCCAGATGTCTCAACGTCAACCCTCCGAATTCTTTTTGGAACAATTAACCTGGCTGCTGTAGGCTGTTTCATGTGTGTAAAGCAAGGAAAGGAAAGGAAAGGAAAGGAAGGGAAGGGAAGGGAAGGGAAGGGAAGGGAAGGGAAGGGAAGGGAAGGGAAGGGAAGGGAAGGAAAGGAAAGGGGGATGTCCCAGGTTTTCTGAAATCGTATCTGCCCCATGACTAAATTTATATAGGTTGATTGTAATCTCCCCTATTCCTAAAGGTGCTTTTTCAAGAGGCAACTGGACTTTCTGGTTTTTCTTTGAAGGTATTTTGCTTCTCATCCAAGAAGCTTCTTCAGAGCTGGAGTAGCTTCTTGGATGAGAAGCAAAACGTCTTCAAGGAAAAGCAAAGAAAGTCCATTTGACTCTTGAAAAAAGCATCTTTGGGACAACCATGACCTGGATGACTGACAATCTCCATAGACGCTCCCCTACTCCTAATTTTAGGGCTGAAGTAGATCAGATCAAACAAGTTTTAGGGTTGGTGGTTTTTTTCCTGGTCCTCTAAAGAGAACTCAAGCAGTTATGTGAACATCACGGCGATGTCCAAGGAAACCAAAGGAATATTTTTACCATCAGTCTAAGCCAAAATCCATTAAAAAGGCTTTTTCAAGACCCCTAGATCTCTAGATCTATTTGTAGGGGGTCGAATGCCATTCTTTCCAATGAAAACCATGCCTTTGTCTTTTCGGCAATGCCCACCAATACATTCAATGGAAAATACCGTATTTTTCGGAGTATAAGACGCACCTTTCCCCCCCCCCAAAAGGGGGTGAAAATTTAGGTGCGTCTTATACACCGAATGTAGCCCCGCCCACCCACTCGGCCCTCACCCTTTGGCCTCTGCCTTGCAGCAGTTACCTCCTTGCAAGCAAACAGCAAGAAAAAACAGCTTCTTTCAACTTCAGCACAGCCTAATTAGCACAAGTTGATTGGATCGGTCTCCCGACTCTCAGCTGATTTGCTCTCAGCTGTTTTGCGCAGGGCTTTGCTGCTTGCTGCAGAATTTTACTGGAGCAGTTTTTTTTCCCCTTGTGCTAATCAAGTTATGCTGAAAATGAAAATGAAAGTAAAGCAGCTGTTTGCTGTTTGCTGCAAAGAGGCAAAATTAGGCGGGGCAGAGGCAGATTTCTTTTTCTTCTTTTCCTCACCAAAAAAGGTAGGCGCGTCTTATACTCCAAAAAATACGGTAAGTAATGTGTCTGTAGCTGCGGTGGTGCAGTGGTTAGAATACAATACTGCAAGCTCCTTCTGCTGGCTGCCTGAAATTTGGCAGTTCAAATCCCACCAGGCTCAAGGTTGACTCAGCCTTCCGTCTTTCCGAGGTGGGTAAAATGAGGACCCAGATTGTTGGGGGGCAAGAGGCTGACTCTGTAAACTGCTTAGAGAAGGCTGTAAAAGCACCATGAAGCAGTGTATAAGTCTAAGTGCTATTGCTATTGCTAGGGATACAGTAAATCAAAATCTGAAGGATGCCACACACAGCCCCTGATCGTGCCAGGGTTACTCTGCATCACCCCGACCACCACCAGAAGAGGTGGGCTTTATTGCCATGCCACACCTGTGATCCTCCCAATTTGGGGCAGCTGCCTTGCTTCTCCCTTCCTTGCATGTTTTGATACGGTGTCCTTTTCTCTTTCTGACTCTGGTTGAATTTGTCCATGAGCCATCAGTTTAGCTAGGCTTTGTTTAATTGGCTGGGGCCTGGTTGACATTTACTACAAAAGTAAGGAGGCTTGGCAGTTGGGGTCAAGCAGGCAGGTTTGGGGTTCGGAGGAGACATCTTAGATTGGCAGGAGGGACTGAGCCTGCTGTGCCCAAGACAGGATCTGTGCAAATCATGGGTGCTACAATAGTGAACCCAATGCCTAACCATGGATCGTGATTCAATGCAGGCAGTTTTTTCGCATTGATTAGGACAAATGATTAGGACTCTATAGACTGGGTGAAACCAGGCTTAATCGCAGTAACTGCGAGAGGGAACTTGGAGTCTTAGTGGACAACCAGTTAGATATGGGCCAGCAGTGTGTGGCGGCAGCCAAAAAAGCCAAAGCAATCCTAAATTGCATTAACAGAGGGATATCATCAAGATCAAGTGAGGTAATAATACCACTCTATAAAGCCCTAGTAAGACCACATCTAGAGTACTGCATCCAGTTTTGGTCACCACACTATAAACAAGATGTTGAGACTCTAGAAAAAGTGCAGAAAAGAGCAACCAGGATGATGAGGGGACTTGAGGCTAAAACATACAATGAATGGTTGCAGGAACTTAGCATGGCTAGTCTAGTGAAGAGAAGGACCGGGGAGACAGGATAGCAGTCTTCCAATACTTGAGGGGCTGCCACAGAGAGGAGGGGGTCAAGCTATTTTCCAAGGCACCCAAAGGCCAGACAAGGAATAATGGATGGAAACTGATCAAGGAGAGATTCAATCTAGAAATAAGGAGAAGTTTTCTGACAGCGAGAACAATCAACCCATGGAACAGAAGTTGCCTTCGGAAGTTGTGGGAGCTTCATCACTGGAGGCTTTCAAGAAGAGGGGGGACTGCCATTTGTCAGAAATGGTGTAGGGTCTCCTGCTTGTGTGGGGGTTGGACTGGATGATCTACAAGGTCCCTTCCAACTTTTGTTAATCTGATTATCTGACTAATCAATTTGAATTGATTAGGAGAAATTAGCACAAAGGACAAAGGACAAAGGACTGAAACTGTTTCATTATCTGTCCAGGAACACTAGAGGGCGCTGTGCATCTACACAATCTACATTTTGTCAATCCAAGGGGATCATCATAAAACCCATTATTGGTGCTCGCAGTCATATTCCCTTTGCTTGTGCTTCTGTGTGAATTTGTCCATTTTGTGCTTTCCCCCTTTGTCCTTCCTTTATTTTCTTTCTACAAAGTGCTCCTCCAAACATAGGGGGGGGAAAGATAAGGGAAGTATATTATTATTTCTTCCGCTGGTTGAACAATTCTGCAGTTTTTGTTTTTCCAACCATCTTTCTGTTATTGATGGAAGAAGAGAACCTAAAGTAGGAATTAAGAAAAGACCATTGGTGAAATCGTGACGCGGAGTGTGGTTTATCTTAACCACTTAGGGACATGGAAAACATGGAGCGGGTATGAATGTCCAAATTTTCAAATATCCAGAATTCCAAAGCACTCAAAGGCAAGACAAGAAACAACAGGTGGAAGCTAATCGAAGAGAGAAGCAACCTAGAACTAAGGAGAAATTTCCCGACAATTAGAAAAGTTAATCAGTGGAACAGCTTGTCTCCAGAAGTTGTGGGTGCTCCATCACTAGAGGCTTTTAAGAAGAGACTGGACAGCCACCTGTCTGGGATGGTATAGGGTCTCCTGCTTGAGCAGGGGGTTGGACTAGAAGACCTCAAAGGACCCTTCCAATTCTGATATTCTATGTCTTCTCTTTCATGGTAGAATCCTTCTTTGGCTGGTGGTAGCTTCTCTGGCTTCCCAAATCTCTATTCAGTCCCAAGAAAAGACCTCAAGAGCAAACTCTTTCCATGGGATTCTTCCATCGATTGCTCAAGCAACGCGCGGCAGAGTCCTTCACATGTTTATGACCAAGAAAAAGGGATTTTAGAACCACCTTCCCCACCTGGTGGCTTCATCCGTAGTCAATTCATGGTCTTTTCCCAAAATGCTTTGCTGCATTCTTAGCCGGGCCACTTGGGCTGCAGGAAAGGCCAAGAGATGGCTATTCAAAATGACCCCATTCTTGCATGGGGATTCAAGAACCCATCCCAGCCACAGCTGCGTTCCTTGTTCTACCTTGGAACTGCCTTGCATAATGCCCGTTTAGAATATCTTAAACCCCTTCAGCAAAGTCAACGCTGGAGCCTTCCTCTTGCTTTGAGCTCTTGAGGATTTGACCGTGACCAGCTTGGCCCGGGCAACTGAAGGGACCTCTTTGTAGTTGACAGTGGAGAGGGAATTGTAAGTGGAGGCAATGGTGGCGGTTGGGACCAGGTGAGCCGAGGGTTTTTCTTCAATGATGAACAAGGGCCGGACTGCCAGAGGTCTGTCCGACTCTCTCCTCACTTCCCGTACCGCCTCGTGGAAAATGTGCTGCACAGACTCGAAATCCAGGCATGCCGAGACTTCATGGAAGGAGGAGCCGTACTTGGTGGCAAGAGACATCCCTTCGGTTTTGGTGACCTGTCTGGGAGGAGAAACCGGGAGAGAATATCCCATATGAAAAGAGGCAACACGAGGAACTGATAAGCCATGTCTATTAGCTATTAGTTTTTTGTTTTTTTTTTAAATTTGATTTATATGCCGCCCTTCTCCGGAGACTCAGGGCGGCTTACCATGCGTTAAGCAATAGCCTTCATACTTTTGTATATTTATACAAAGTCAGCTTATTGCCCCCACAATCTGGGTCCTCATTTTACCTACCTTAGAAAGGATGGAAGGCTGAGGCAACCATGAGTCTGGTGAGATTTGAACTTGCAGTAATTGCAGGCAGCTGAATGTTCAGGGGTGGGTTTCAAAAATTTTAGCAAGGGGTTCTCTGCCCAGTTGCTGGCTGGGTGCGGCCATGGTGGGCGTGGCCTAGTCTGCCTCCTGTACCATGGGGGGGGGCATTTTTGCCCTCCCCAGGCTCCGGAGGCTTTCTTTGAGCCTCTGGCAGGGCGAAAACGCCCTTCCCAGGCTCCAGAGGCACTCTGGAGGCTGGAAACGGGCCTGTTTCAGGCCTTCCCGAACTTCCGGTAGGCCCAGTTTTTGTCCTCCCCGAGCCTCCATGTCCATCCTGCACTTACCTGCATCCAAAACAGGCTGTATGGGGACTCCTGGGAGGGGTAGGGAGGGCTGGGCAAGGCCAGCCAGGAATGGGATTTGGGGGTTCTCAGAACTGCACAGAATCTTAGCTAGAGGTTCTCCCAAAAGGGCCGTTTTTGCCCTGCCGAGGGCAAAAATGCACCATGATGGGGGGGGGGCTTTTTGCATTCCCTGGGCTTTGGAGGCTTTCCTTGAGCCTCCAGGAGGGTGAAAATGGCCTCCCCCAGGCTCTGGAGGCCCCCTGGAGGCTGGAAACGGGCCCATTTCCAGCTTCCACGAACTTCCGGTAGACCTCTTTTTCGCTCTCCCCAAGCCTCCATGGGCGCCCTTCACTTATCTGCATCCAAAACAGGCTGTGTGGGGACTCCTGGCAGGGGCAGGGTGAGAGGGACCATCCAGGAGTGGGATTTGGGGGTTCTACGAACTGCACAGAATCTTAGCTAGAGGTTCTCCCGAACTCCTGAGAACCCCCAGCAGCCCCACCCCTGTATTAGTTGCCAGATGCAAAGCACTAGAAAATGAAGTTATAGTTTAGCAATGCCTGGCTTATTCTTTCTTTAGTCGATAAGAAGTCTGTGTTTTGGGGTTCACCTACCCATGCAAAATCCTTGAGTCTGTGCTTCTATGGCTGACATGAAAGAGCACGATCCCAGTTCAAAACGTTATCTTAGTAACATGGCTGTTAAGTGAATTGGGCTTCTCCGTGGACTTTGCTTGTCAGAAGATCGCAAAAGGGGATCAAGTGATCCCGGGACACTCTGTTCTGACCTAGGCTTCACAAAAGCACGCAGCAGACTCCTTGTCCCGACAAAACCCCTTTTTATTAAGCTAATGTGAATTCCTCTCATTCACATCCAGCAAAGTCCCGGCAAAAAGTCTTTATGGGTGAATTTACAACCACGGACCTTATCAGGCTTGGATAGCTGCCAGGCCGATATCTTCCAACCGCAATGCTGTACAAGAAAAGACGTGGCAAGGAGTGTCTGAGAGTCACGAACAGATCTTCACACTAATGAAATGAACTAATCGTCTCCTGGAAACTCCACTCCTCTTTCGCGCCTCTTTATTCTCTACGGGAGGGGCCATTCACCGTTCACCTGTGCCTTTACTCCTGCTCTGGTTCGCCAGCAGCCTGCGGAGCTGGCAGCAGAGTCGGACAGTGAGGAGGCTGGGGAGGAACATGGGCCAGTCCTGGAGTCTGGGGAAGGCTCGGATGAGGGCTCTACGTCAGAGGCAGAGATGTGGCCAGGGCCATCTGGGAGTTATGTGCAGACTCCGGAACCTCCAGAGTCAGACATCAGAGAGGCAGAGGTGAAATGCTCCCGGTTCGGACCGGATCGCCCAATCTGGTAGCGATGGTGGCGGGTGGTTCAGAGAACCGGTAGCAAAAATCTCTGCACCCCTCCCCCCCCATGCCCAGCTGAGCCACGCGATCATCAGAGGCTTTTTTTTTTGTTGGTTTACTTTTAAAAGCATTTTTTCTAAAACCTCTTCGGCCGAAAAAATGCTTTTTAAAGTTAAAAAAAAAAAGCCTCTGATGATCGCGCGGCTCAGCTGGGATCGTCAGAGGCTTTTAAAAGCATTTTAAAAAATGCTTTTAAAAGCCTCTGACCATCCCAGCCGAGTTGCCTGATTGTCGGAGCCTTTTAAAAGCATTTTTTTTACAATCTCTTCCGCCGAAGAGGTTGTAGAAAAAATGCTTTGAAAAGTCAAAAAAAAAAAAAAAGTTGGCCACGCCCTCTCAGTCACATTACCCCCCACCAAGCCACACCCACAGAACTGGTAGTAACAAATTTTACATTTCACCACTGCTGTGCGTGTGTATTTACTGGGGCGTAGAGGACATTCCAATCCGGCATGACTTTAAGAGGGTTATGTTCCAATCTAGTGGTAAGAAGATTAAAATAATAAAACAGGATACGAAAATAAAAGAGCTGCTACAGCACGAACCATCACAGAAGATTCCAAAAGAGATTAAATGTACATGGTAGCAAAATCCTGGTTTGAATTCTCTATTTCTACCATTTAATTTGTCAGTTCATCTGACGCACCAAAGTAAAGTCTGGTCTCAAGAAATAATCTAATTCTAATGAAGAAGAGTTGCTGTACTTGTTTACAGCCATCTCTCTCTCTCTCCCTTCCTCTCCACGTTGGCTGAGAATTATGGGAATTGAAGTCCCCAGGTTGGGGATATCTGTGGTCAAAGAATTCTACAGTATAGTGCAATATCGGGTTTTCAATTTTAATTATATAGGATGTAAAGGATGTATGTTTATGTTTTTATTTTTATAGTTATAATGTACACTGAAGATGGCATTTAAATTAGTTGTACCATGTGCAATGACAAAGTCAAGTCAAGTCAAGTCAAGTCAAGTCAACTCAACTCAACTCAACTCAACTCAACTTAACTGTTGACCATTATCTGGTGCCAATTTAGAACAGAACTTTAGTTGACTAGATTCTTGTATGCAGGCTTGAGTGATTAAGTGTCTGAATTGCAACTTAACATATGGGCCCGATCCTTTGCACCTAACACTAATCTAGTCAACTCTAGTACTAAATTGATGCCAGCTAAGGGTCGATGGAATTCAAGAGGGATTGGACTTGGACCGTTTGTGGCAATGTAAGGATTCTAAGCTGATGGTGTGCTTAACTCCATCCCTTGCTCTTCTCCTAGAGGATGCTCCCTTTCCCCAATGATATGAATCAATCCATCCCCTCCTTTGGCTGAGCTCTTAGCCTCTCCTTACCTGTACTGTTCCATATCCAGCTTGTTCCCTATCAGGAGAACGGGAGTTTCATGGAACGTGTTCTTCAAGTGGAGAGCAATGAGATCCAGGTACTGCTGACATCCTTCAAAGCTCTTTCGGTTTTCAATGCTGTAGACTACCAGAAAGGCATGGGCCCAGTTCAGATACCTCTCACAGCCCACTGGTATGTCCTGAAAGAGAAACATGTGGGAATCGGTTAGAAGGCCCGGCATCAGAACAGTTTTTCCCCCGAACGCCATCGTTCTGCTAAACAAATAATTCCTTCAACACTGTCGAACTATTTACTAAGTCTGCACTACTATTAATCTTCTCATCCTTCCCATCACCGATATCCTCCAGGGGTGGGTTCTACTTACCTTTACTACCGGTTTGCAATGGGACCGTGTAGGCGAGCTTGCTTCACTCGTGCGCCCACTTGCGCTTCTGCACATGCGCATAAGCTTCTGTGCAAGCGCATATCACCCATGATGACATCGTGGTGGGTGGGCGGAGCCTCCCGCCGGTTTTACTACCAGTTCTATAGAACCGGACCAAACTGGGAGCAACCCACCACTGATCTCCTCCCACTTATGACTGTAACCTTGTTGCTGGTATACTTACGATTTATATTGACTGTTTCCTAATATGTTTTGATTGCTTATTTGTTCCCTATGACTATCATTAAGTATTGTACCTTATGATTCTTGATGAATGTATCTTTTATGTACACTGAGAGCGTATGCACCAAGGACAAATTCCTTGTGTGTCCAATCACACTTGGCCAATAAAGAATTCTATTCTATTCTATTCTATTCTATTCTATTCTATTCTGTTCTGTTCTGTTCTGTTCTGTTCTGTTCTGTCCTGTCCTGTCCTGTCCTGTCCTGTCCTGTCCTGTCCTGTCCTGTCCTGTCCTATCCTATCCTATCCTATCCTATCCTATCCTATCCTATCCTATCCTATTCTCCTCTATCCTTCCCTTCCCTTCCCTTTCCCATTCTCTATTCTATTCTATTCTATTCCGTCCTGCCCCATCCCGCCCCGCCCCGCCCCGCCTTACCGCACCCCACCCCACCCCACCCCACCCCACCCCACCCCACCCCACTCCACTCCACTCCACTCCATTCCATTCCATTCCATTCCATTCCATTCCATTCTATTCTATTCTATTCCATTCTATTCTATTCTATTCTATTCTATTCTATTCTATTCTATTCTATTCTATTCTAT
>WNWU01000044.1:3772424-3789545 GCA_012654045.1 Ptyas mucosa | reverse complement strand
TAAAATGAGGAGCTGGATTGTTGGGGGCAATAGGCTGACTCTGTAAATTGCTTAGAGAGGGGTGTAAAGCAGAGGTGGGTTTCAGCAGTTCTGACCAGTTCTGGAGAACCGGTAGCAGAAATTTTGAGTAGTTCGGAGAACCGGTAGTAAAAATTCTGACTGGCCCCGCCCCCATCTATTCTCTGCCTCCCAAGTCCCAGCTGATTGGGAGGAAATGGGGATTTTGCAGTAACCTTCCCCTGGAGTGGGGTGGGAATGGAGATTTTACAGTATCCTTCCCCTGCCACACCCAACAAGCCACGCCCACCAAGCCATGCCATGCCTACCAAGCCACACCCACAGAACCGGTAGTAAAAATTTTTGAAACCCACCACTGCTGTAAAGCACTGTGAAGCGGTATATAAGTCTAAGTGCTATTGTTCTTGCAATTAAATCTTATTTTCCCAAAGCAGTGAGGATCTAACCAAAATCAAACATCAGGAGAATTGATTGGATTTGCCTGGAAATGATCCTCTACTGATAGAAGAGGCTCTTGCTGATGGGTCTCTTCTCATTTGCAGCTGGTAAAATGTTACCTGCTCCTTTCACCTGTGGTATGAAGACCGTATTTGGAAATGCCGAGATTTCATTGCAATTTGTCCAGTGGTATTTTGTTCTTAGTGCCGTTATCTGATCAGCTTAAAATCATGGCAAGTGGACCAAAGTTTGTTTTGTTACTCATCCAAGTAACTTTAAAAAAAAAAATAATTGACTGATGAAGTTACTTGGATGAGTAATGAAACATCTCAGAATAACAAACTTTGGTCCACTTGCCATGATTTTAACCCTTTAAAGATACTTTTGGACTGGGTGGTTGAGCTGTTATTGACATACCTGATCGGCTGTATCCATCACCTTGAGCAAGACAGGGTGTTGGTCTACTATCTCTTCCGAGGCGTAAGTGTCTTCTGCAAAGCAAATGTTTTAAAAGTTGGTAGATCATTTGGGGAGAAGTCAGTATTTTTGTACCCCTAAACCAGGGGTCTGCGACCTTAAACACTCAAAGAGCCATTTGGACCCGTTTCCCACAGAAAAAAAAACACCGGGAGCCACAAAACTCCTCCCGTGCCTGACTATTTCCTGAGCAGCCATAAAACTAGCATATTTAGTTGAATTAAATGTTCTGTTTTCTTCTGAAACTTTTCTTTTCTTGGATTTATCCATGGTTGGCCTACTGGGGGTTGAAAAGCTCAATAAATCGTGTGCTGGTGGGTGTCGCACATTGGCGGTTGTGACGCATATTTTGAGTGACATGGAGCCGCAGCAGAGGGATGAAAGAGCCACATGCGGCTCCAGAGCCGCAGGTTGCTGACCCCTGCCCTAAACTAAGCTGGGACCCTCAAAGGAGGTGCTGATTGTGTCTCGCCTTCCTCATGTAGAGCAACAGGCCTTTTAGATTACTACCGGATTTATCATCATTATCATTTAATGACCCATAATCCCTTGCGGGGTGGAGTCTGGGTAACCGAATGGAGCTAGCGGAGCATTTTAATGTCCGGATGCCCTTCCTGTCACCAATGCAGAGCTTTGTTGAGCAGATATATTCTTATTGTGCCCAGAGAGAGAAATACCTGCCTCTACCTAGGTAAGTATTTCTCTCTCTGAGCACAATGAGAATATATCTGCTCAACAAAGCTCCGCATTGAGCCCTGGTGGCGCAACAGACTAAAGCACTGTTATTAACTTCGGCTGCCTGCAATTGCTGCAAGTTCAAATCCCACCAGGCTCAAGGTTGACTCAGCCTTCCATCCTTTCTAAGGTAGGTAAAATGAGGACCCAGATTGTGGGGGCAATAAGCTGACTTTGTATAAATATACAAAAGTATGAAGGCTATTGCTTAATGCATTGTAAGCCGCCCTGAGTCTCCGGAGAAGGGCGGCATATAAATCAAATTAAAAAAAAAAAAAAGGAAGGGCATCCAGCCATTAAACACTCTGCTAGCTAGGAGGGACGCCGTGGCTCAGTGGTTAAGATGCTGAGCTTGTCGATCGAAAGGTCAGCAGTTCAGCAGTTTGAATCCCTAGTGCCGCGTAACGGGGTGAGCTCCTGTTACTTGTCCCAGCTTCTGCCAACCTAGCTGTTCGAAAGCACGTAAAAAATGCAAGTAGAAAAATAGGGACCACCTTTGGTGGGAAGGTAACAGCGTTCCATGCACCTTTGGCATTGAGTCATGCCGGCCACATGACCACGGAGACGTCTTCGGACAGCGCTGGCTCTTCAGCTTTGAAATGGAGATGAGCACCGCCCCCTAGAGTCGGGAATGACTAGCACATATGTGTGAGGGGAACCTTTACCTTTTACCTTTACCTAGATAACATCGAACTCACAGGTTCCCAATTGTGAGGAGAGAGCTCTACCTCTAGGTCACCACACCATTCTGTTAGATTGCCACTGGACTGAAATGAACAAATTTCATACACGTTCTGTTGAATCCAGAAACTCTTAAGATACCGCTCCAACTATTCAAGCAAATTCCTTGGAAATTATGCTCAGCTCAAATCTATGCAAAGGAGACAGACGGCAAGAGACCTTATCCTGCCACCTATTTTTAAACGTTAAAATAATAAAAAGGCAATGCTAAACCGACTATCACATGCTTGTCCCTCATCCGGTCACTTTTGCACTGATTGTTCAAAGGGGGGGGGAAGGAACATGGGAATTAGATTGCTACTTCTCACTGAATACCGCTTGTTTAGATATTGCCTGCATAGTTTATTTTGTATGCAGTAATTACAGTAGTGGCCAAAATTGTGGAAACCTTTTGGGAAAAGTGTATTTTTGAGGTTTGATGGCTAATAACACCACTTTTTTTTTTTTTTTTTGAGTTTCAAGATAATCCTATTCCACTGCTGGAATGGCCTGGGAATAGCCCAGACCTTCACCCAATTGAAAATCTATGGAGCCGACTAAAGAAACTGGTTCATCAGAAGCAACCCAGCAATAAAACCCAGTTAATAGAAGCAATCATTCAATCTTGGTTTCACATTAGAACAGCTGTAGAACTAAAAGACTTGGTTCCCTCCATGGGAAGACGGTGTAAGGCCGTAATTCATGCTAAAGGTTACCCAACTAAGTATTAACTGACATGGGGATCATTTTTGTATATCTCGTTTTTTCTATGGTGATAATTTTTGTGTATCTCGTTTTTTCTACGTGTTTCACTTTTTTTCTTTATACTGTAACTGCTATTCTAACAGCAAATCCTTCATAAAACTTATTGCATTACATTCTCAATTAAATTATCTTTCCATTGATATATAATTTTAGGGTACTACTCCAAAAAACAAAAATTGGTATTATTAGCTAGTTTTAGAAAATACACTTTTCCCAAAAGGTTTCCACAATTTTAGCCACTACTGTATTGTGATCACTGGAGCCTTTTCAATGAAAGCCATGGCTTTTGAGAAGAAATCTCAGTAGGCAAAATGAATGGAAAACATCCTTGCAAAAAAAAAAAAAAGGATCCAGAATTTATTCTTCCATGCCTTCCCTGAAAGCCTCCTCTGTCGTTCTTCAACTTCTGGATATGACTCAAAAGAGCTACCTGCCAAGAATTTCCAACACAATTATACCCCAGCTTCTTTGTAGCTGATTGATGAAGTTCCTAGCTTCAGTCTGATTCCTTGCTCATAGCTCTCCCTGGATGCACCGATAAACAGAAAACAAATGGAAATAGATGCCGTAGATCAAGTCATAACCATGGTCTAACTCATTGGCGGAGCCCTCCAGGATTTCAAACTGTGGTTTGTCTGGGGATGGAAAGACTGCAAGGTTGTATGATGGTTGCTACTGTTCTAGAGTCTCTTTGGGGGACCCAGGAAATGGTCCATCTGAACACCACAACCACCTGACTTAGTGTTGTTCACACTAATAGCAGATTCTCAAGAACAACTTGCTTCCAGAAGTTGTGCATGCTCCAACACTGGAAGTTTTTAAGAAGATTTAGAATAGGATAACAGAGTTGGAAGGGACCTTGGAGGTCTTCTAGTCCAATCCCCTGCCCAGGCAGGAAACCCTACACCACTTCAGACAAATGGTTATCCAACCTCTTCTTAAAAACTTCCAGTGATGGAACACCCACAACTTCTGGAGGCAAGTTGTTCCACTGATTCATTGTTCTAACTGTCAGGAAATTTCTCCTTAGTTCTAAGTTGCTTCTCTCCTTGATTAGTTTCCACCCATTGCTTCTTGTTCTACCCTCAGGTGCTTTGGAGAATAGCTTGACTCCCTCTTCTTTGTGGCAGTCCCTGATATATTGGAATGATGCTATCATGTCTCCCCTAATCCTTCTTTTCATTAAACTAGACATACCCAGTTCCTGCAATCGTTCTTCATATGTTTTAGCCTCCAGTCCCCTAAGCATCTTTGTTGCTCTTCTCTGCACTCTTTCTAGAGTCTCCACATCTTTTTTTACGTGTTGGATAACCATTTGTCTGAAGCCGTGTAGGGTTTCCTGCCTAAGCAGGGGGTTGGACTAGAAGACCTCCAAGGTCCCTTCCAATTCTGTTATTCTATTATTCTAAGGTTTCAGACTAGGGTCTTTTAAACCCTATTTTGAGAAGCCAGGGGCTAAACTTATAACTTACAGAAAACAAAAACAAAAAATAGTGACACTGAACCTCACAGAGTTCTAAAAGAACAACAAGGTTCCAAGTCAAGTTGCCAAGATTACTCAGTCAAAATTCTCTTTCTTTCAAGGGATGGGTTTGCACAACCCACATAGACACAGAGAGGAGTAAAAAAAAAATCAGGTTGGTGGCCACAATTCTCATGATCTATGTCACCTTCTCTTCATGGATCATGGATCTCCTCAATCATATTAAAGACAATGAGGTAATTTTACCCAACCAGCTAAACTTGATTCATTGTAACCGTGGTTGGGTTGCTTGTGGCTTAGACTTTGGGATAAATTCACTTTGGCTGGTTGGCTCAGTTTATTGTGCAAAAGAAGAAAATATATAAATTCAGGGAAGAAGTGAAATCTGTGATGCGAATCCAACCAGTCTCTCATTTTCTCTTTGTTTAGGCTGGGCATAGGAACTGGAGAAAATCAGAAAATACAAGGAGAATGGAAACAACCATGGCAAAAGAAAGCAAATATAATCCCAATAATGTCAGGTGTAAAAGGTAAAGGTAAAGGTTCCTCTCGCACATATGTGCTAATCGTTCTTGACTCTAGGGGGCGGTGCTCATCTCTGTTTCAAAACTGAAGAGCCAGCGCTGTCCGAGGATGCCTCCGTGGTCATGTGGCCGGCATGACTCAACGTCAAAGGTGCACGGAACGCTGTTACCTTCGCACCAAAGGTGGTCCCTATTTTTCTACTTGCTTTTTTTACGTGCTTTCAAACTGCTAGGTAGGCAGAAGCTGGGACAAGGAACGGGAGCTCATCCTAATTCTTTTCTAAACTTTCTGAGCGACTAAACCCACCAGTCCCTGTTTCACAAAGCTCCAATAAAATTGGACCATAAATCTGAGATCCCATTAAGCGGGACTGGATTTTAAAACAACATTTTGGCTCAGTTCACACCAGGGGTGAAATCCAGCAGGTTCTGACAGGTTCTGGAGAACTGGTAGTGGAAATTTTGAGTAGTTTGGAGAACCGGCAAATACCACTTCTGGCTGGTCCCAGAGTGGGGAGGGAATGGAGATTTTGCAATATCCTTCCCCCAGGAGTGGGGAGGGAATACAGATTTTGCAGTATCCTTCCCCTGCCACGCCCACCAAGCCATGCCCACCAAGCCACACCACACCCACCAAGCCACACCCACTGCACTGCTTCGGTGGTGCAGCGGACTAAAGTGCTGTTAAGTAGCACTTAGCTGCCTGCCATTACTGCGAGTTCAAATCTCACCAGGATCAAGGTTAACTCAGCCTTCCATCCTTCCAAGGTAGGTAAAATGAGGACCCGGATTGTGGGGGCAATAAGCTGACTTTGTATTAAAAAAAAAAAAGAACACTGCCGAAAGCCCTACTAAGCAGGTATATACAAAAGTATGAAGGCTATTGCTTAATGCATTGTAAGCCGTCCTGAGTCTCCGGAGAAGGGCGGAATATAAATCAAACCAATAAATAAATAAATAAATTTTAAAAAATTGGATTTCACCACTGGTTCACACCCGGTCCTCCTCCAAAAAGCAAATTCTGACATCTCACACGTAGTGATTTAAAGATGTCTCCTTTAAACCAAACCTTCATTTCAGAATGTTTACCAGAGAGAGATGCAAGTGATAAAACACATGATGTATAACCCAATACAAACATTTTTTCCACAGTTCCAAGCAAAGCACTGTGGTTCCAGTGTCCATTTAGCCGAGACTAAAAATGCCACCACTTAAATGCTCTGATTTTCCATCCATTAAAAACCCTGAGTAAAACCACGGCTGGAAGACTGCATCCAGCTTTGATCACCACATTACAAAAAAAGATGTTGAGACTTTGGGAAAAAAATGTGCAGAGAAGAGCAATAAAGGAGTCTAAAATATGAAGAACGGTTGGAAGATTTTGGGTTTGGCTAGTCTGGAGAAAAGAAGGACTAAGGGTGACATGATAGCAATATTCCAGTATTTGAGAGGAGGAGAGAGTCAACTTATTTTCCAAAGCACCAGAAGGCAGCAGGACAAGAAACAATGGATGGAAACTAATCAGGAAGAGAAGCAACCTGGAAGTAAGGAGAAACT
The DNA here is from genome assembly GCA_012654045.1 of Ptyas mucosa. Classification (NCBI taxonomy): domain Eukaryota; kingdom Metazoa; phylum Chordata; class Lepidosauria; order Squamata; family Colubridae; genus Ptyas; species Ptyas mucosa. Next base: position 3,782,828 of record WNWU01000044.1, on the reverse strand, counting down.
TCCTAACAGTGAGGACAATTAACCAGTGGAACTGCTTACCTCCAGAAGTTGTGGGTGCTTCATCACCGGAGGTTTTTAAGAAGAGACTGGACAGCTAGCTGTCTGAAATGGTATAGGGCAGGGATCTTCAAACTTGACAGCTTTAAGACTTGTAGACTTCAATTCCCAGAATTCCTCCTCCAGTCATTTTAGCTCAGGAATTCTGGGAGTTGAAGTCCACAAGTCTTAAAGCTGTCGAGTTTGAAGACCCTTGGTATAGGGTAGTGATGGCTAACCTTTTTGCCATCACGTGCCAAAAGCGGGGGTCGCGCGGGAGGTGTGTGTTGCACATGTGCATGCCCACACTCATAACTCAATGCCCCTCCCGCGCCCCACCCACCCGCGCATGCGTGCGTGACCACCCCCCGCACTCCCCCTGCTTTTGGCATGTGACGGTGAAAAGGTTACCGGTAGGCCTGTTTCTCGCCCTCCCCAGGCTCCAGAGGCTTTCTTGGAGCCTGGGGAGGATGAAAACGTCCTCCCCCTCCCCTGAGGCCCTCTGGAGGCCCCTCCAGTGGGCCTGGAAGACCCAAAAATCAGCTGGCCGGCACGCTGCAGCTGAGCTAGGGCAACTGTTGCGTGCCCACAGATATGGCTCCATAGGTTCGCCATCACGGGTATAGGTCTCCTGCTTGAGCAGGGAGCTGAACTAGAAGACCTCCAAGGTCCCTTCCAGCTCTATTCTGATTGAGAAATCCAGGAAGCAAATCCATGCTGAAGAGAAGGACAGCAAAAAAAAAAAAATCTTTTAAAGTCATGTGGTCTTGGCTCCTTGCCATTTCAAATCAAGGGGATTTGTGGGTTGACAAGGGATCTGCATCACAGCTCATTAACTTTCTGGAAGGTTGTTTTTTTTTTTTTAAAGTCCAGAAGCCTCTGCTTGCCCTCCTAGGCAATCATTGTTTTCCATCTCTATTTTCCTTGGTATGTGCTCTAAATTTGGCAGCTTGTTTTGAAACAGCCATGAAGCACATTTGCAAGCAGAACTTGGAAGAACTTAAAATACCCTGCAGCATGTTTCGAATTAAGGAAAAAAAAAAACCCTCCTGAAGAGGGCTGACATTTTCCAGGGACCCAAAAAAGGGGATCCATTTGTCTGCTTGCTGGGAGATTCCTTTTCCTTCCACCCTCCTTGCATTTTGCTTTGTGTTGGGTAGGTGGGTGGTTGCTGGTGGCCTCTGGGATCTGAGCCATTTCTTGCAACCCAAAGCAGGATTATCCTAGCTGACCGATAATCGACCTGAAAAATCTCTCTTTGGTATCCCAACTTCCAGTATCTGTTCATGGGGATGCACAGATCTTTCCAGTGTGTTTTATCTGGATTAAACCTGGATTGCAAGTGGTTTTCCCAAACAGGTGGCGGGCTCTGGTTGACTTGATCTGGGATCAGAAGCTAAGCTGGTCCAAAGCTGTTTAGTCGGCATGGAAAACTCATCAGGGAATCCTGACCGAGTTGAGATTGCAAAAGGGCAACATTGGAAGCATGAAGGAGACACATTCAGACTTACCCAGATTAGGGTCGTATTCGCTTATAAACCTCTTGGTAAGAAACTTCACCGTTAGCGCTGCAAGAAAAGAGAGAGGGTTACAGTTAACTTCTTCTGCACGGGTCATCTCCATTTGTAGGACTTTTTGCTAAATCAGTTTCTCCTTCAACTAATTTGAGATTCTTTCTCGGCAAAGCCCCTTAAAAGAATATCCAAAAGCTTCAGGTGGTGCAAAATGTGACTGCGTGGGCAGTTATGAGTAGGAGGGTTGGATTAGAAGACCTCCAAGGTCCCTTCCAACGCTGTTATTTTCTAATTCCTAGAACTGCAGAAGTTACACCTCTGCTCTGCAAGCTGTACTGGTTGCCAGCTTCCTTCTGGGTTTAATTAAGGATACTGGTTTTTAACCTTAACCAGTGTATCAAAGGTGCTTTTTCAAAAAGCAACTGGGATGTTTTTCCTTGAGGAAGAATAAGAGTACTTATCCTTTCATCCCCCAACCATCGCAACTGATGAAGCTTCTTGGATGAGAAGCAAAACTACTTCTCCTTCTCCTCCTTCTCCTCCTTCTCCTTCTCCTTCTCCTTCTCCTTCTCCTTCTCCTTCTCCTTCCTGCTCCTCCTCCTCCTCTTCTTCTTCCTTTCTTCTTCTTCTCCTCCTCCTCCTCCTCCTTCTCCTTTTCTCCTTCTCCTTCTCCTTCTCCTTCTCCTTCTCCTTCCTGCTCCTCCTCCTCCTCTTCTTCTTCCTTTCTTCTTCTTCTCCTCCTCCTCCTCCTCCTCCTCCTTTTCTCCTCCTCCTTCTCTTCCTCCTCCTCCTGTTGCCTTTTGGAAAAAGCACCTTACAGACAATTGTGACCGGGATGACTGAGAATCTCCACAGACACATTAACCTGTGTGTTTTATCAGCCCAAACAATCAAGTTAATTGAGCAAACCATGATCAAGTAAATAATTGGTAGGCAGATACCAAGTCTACTTAAGAGTAGATGATGAAGCAGTGTCTTCTCCTGGACTCCTGGACTCACCCTCAACCTGGTTTTCTCAAGACGTATTGCATTTCGCTTCCATTCCTTCCAAATTGCAAAATAGTGGATAAGGACAGTCAAAGCTACAAAGAACCATCTTCAGATTGGTTCATGGTTCAGGACTGAGATGCTGCCCCAGAAGGAACGGACTTGTCTCCTAACCTGATTTCCCAGATCCTTGGCAGCCCAGGATGGCCACGTTGCACTCCTGCAGAAGGTTTGGGAGGTGGCGTTCGTTCCCCCAGGGGACAGTTCGAGGTTTGCCAAACATGGAAGACATCTTTCAACTCTGCGAATAAAACCCAACAATGAATAAATTCCCCATTGAAGGGAAATAGTATCAAGTTCATGTGAAGTGTTGGTACCACTTTATATTGCTTTAGTCAGACGAGACTAGGAGTATTGTGTTCAGTTTTGGTCACCATGATACAAATGAGATGTTGAGACTATAGAAAGAGTGCAGAGAAGAACAACAAAGCTCATTAGGGGACTGGAGGATAAAATATATAGTTGCAGGAACTTGGTGTATCTAGTTTAACAAAGAGAAGGACTAGGGATGACAGATTACAGATTAACAGAGTTGGAAGGGACCTTGTAGGTCATCTAGTCCAACCCCCCGCCCAAGCAGGAGACCCTACACCATTTCTGACAAATGGCAGTCCAATCTCTTCTTGAAAGTCTCAAGTGATGAAGCTTCCACAACTTCCGAAGGCAACTTCTGTTCCATTGATTGATTGTTTTCACTGTCAGAACATTTCTCCTTATTTCTAGGTTGAATCTCTCCTTGGTCAGTTTCCATCCATTATTTCTTGTCTGACCTTCAGGTGCCTTGGAAAACAGGTTGACCCGCTCCTTTCTGTGGAAGCTCCTCAAATATTGGAAGACTGCTATCATGTCTCCCCTGGTCCTTCTCTTCACTAGACTAGCCATGCCCAGTTCCTGCAACCGTTCTTCATCTGTTTTATCTCCAGCCCCGTAATCATCTTGGTTGCTCTCCTCTGCACTCTTTCTAGAGTCTCAACATCTTGTTTATAGTGTGGTGACCAAAACTTGATGCAGTACTCTAGGTGTGGTCTTACTAGGGCTTTATAGAGTGGTATTAGTACCTCACTTGATCTTGATTGTATCCCTCTGTTAATGCAATTTAGGATTGCATTATAAGACATGATAGCAGTCTTCCAATATTTGAGGCTGTCTTAGAGAAGATGGGTCAAGCTATCCTGAGGGCAGGACAAGAAGCAATGGGTGGAAATTAATCAAGGAGAGAAGCAACTTAGAACTAAGGAGAAATTTCCTGACAGTTAGAACAATTAATCAGTGGAAAGACTTGTCTTCAAAAGTTGTGGGTGCCACTTGCCTGGAAAGGTATAGGGCCTCCTACTTGAGCAGGGGGTTGGACTAGAAGACCTCCAAGGTCCCTTCCAACTTTGTTATTCTGATTTTTTTTCCCTTTTGTTGTCAGTATCCACTGCGCAGATTAAAACAGCGCGTTAGCACTTCTCTCTAATTCAGAGACAATTCTGATTTTGGCAAAAATTCTTCCATGTCTGGTTTTGGATGGAGTGGCACTGCCGCCAGACAGTCCTGGCGAGCAATCTGGGCTTCCTGCTGGATTCACTTACTAAAAAAAAAATCTTAAGAGTTGAACAAAATTGGCTTAACATGAATCAGGAATTCAGCCACGAAATAAATAATTGATGGAATTTAGTGTTAACTAAAGTCTCAGCAATTTGGGTTAGAGTTTGCCCCTCCCTAGCCAGAAATGAGTCAGAATTCCTGAACATAACCAATGACTCGAAGACAAAATTATAGGGTATTTTTTTAAAAAAACTAAGCACAGCAATAGAAAGACTTAGCAATATAAATTGGAATGGAATGGAATAACAGCATTGGAAGGGACCTTGGAGGTCTTCTTGTCCAACCCCCTGCTTAGGCAGGAAACCCTACACCACTTCAGACAAATGGTTATCCAACATCTTCTTAAAAATTTCCAGTGTTGGAGCATTCTCAACTTCTGGAGGCAAATTGTTCCACTGATTAATTGTTCTAACTGTCAGGAAATGTTTCCTTTGTTCTAGGTTGCTTCTCTCCTTGATTAGTTTCCACCCATTGCTTTTTGTCCTGCCTTCAGGGGCTTTGGGGAATACCTTGACTTCCCTCTTCTTTATGACAGCCTCTGAGATATTAGAATGTGCTATCATGTCTCCCCTAGTCCTTCTTTTCATCAAACTAGACATACCCTATTCCAGCAGCCATTCTTTATATGTTTTAGCCTCCAGTCCAGTGATGGGATTCAGCCAGTTCGCACCTATTCGAGAGACCCGGTTGTTAACTTTCTAATCAGTTCGGAGAACCGGTTGTTGGAAGAAATCTTATTTTGTTTTTTCCCCCACTTTACAGGGCTAATCCTGTAAGGAAGGCAGGAAGGAAACATTCTGGTGTTGTTTCTAGCCTAATCTTTATTGCCCTGCTTACAGAAACTGCCTCTCTGGTTAACCCTTATTACATTGTAACAGCTAAGTGAAGCGCTCATCAACATGAGTGATGTTGAGTTGGCCACGCCCACACGGTCACATGACCATCAAGCCACGCTTACCCAGCTGGTCATTAGGGCAGAGAACCAATTGTTAAATTATTTGGATCCTACCACTGCTCCAGTCCCCTAATCATCTTGGTTGCTCTTGTCTGCACTCTTTCTAGACTAGAGTCTCAACATCTTTTTTACATCGTGGCAACCAAAACTGGATGCAGTGTTCCAAGTGTGGCTTTACAAAGGCGTTATAAAATGGCATTAACGCTTCACGTGATCTTGATTCTATCCCTCTGTTTATGCAGCCCAGAACAAAGGTAATTCACACAACACCGAAGAAAAAGTCTCTAGTTGGGCCTTCAAATAAAGCAGTACGCCGAGCTATCAGTCTTGGTTTATAGACCACCCAATACAGTAAGCCAAACTCTGCAAATGACAGGATGACATGGGGCATGCTGCCAGCTCAGCTGAAAGGAAGCAGTTGTCTGGCTTTGGGAAAAAATGCGATTTTTTTTTTTCTCAAGCTACTTTCACTTTGTCCTCTTGAAGCTGAAGAAACCATCAGGCTCCAAAACTTTTAGCAAGGGGTTCTCTGCCCAGTTGCTGGGTGGGCATGGCTATGGTGGGCGTGGCCTAGTCAGCATCCTGCACCACGGTGGGGCGGGGGGCGTTTTTGCCCTCTCCAGGCTCCTGAGGCTTTTTTCGAGCCTCCGGGAAGGTGAAAACGGCCTCTCCAGGCTCTAGAGGCCCTCTGGAGGCTGAAATGAGCCCATTTCAGGCCTTCCTGAACTTCCGGTAGGCCTGTTTTTTGCCCTCCCCGAGCCTCTGTGTGCATCCTGCACTTACCTGCATCCAAAAGGGGTCGCATGGGGACACCTGGGAAGGGTGGGGAGGGCTGGGCGAGGCCAGCCAGGAGTGGGATTTGGGGGTTCTCAGAACTGCACAGAATCTTAGCTAGAGGTTCTCCCAAAAGGGCCGTTTTCGCCCTCCTGGAGGCTCGAGGAAAGCCTCTGGAGCCTGGGGAGGGCAAAAATGCCCCCTCCCCCAATGGTGCAGGAGACCGACTAGGTCATGCCCCCCCATGGCCACGCCCACCCAGCAACCAGGCAGAGAACCACCTTGCTAAAATATTTGAAGCCCACCCCTGCAGAAGACGCGATACCATTCTGTACAAATGGCTGTCCAGCCTCTTCTTGAAAATTTGCAGGGATGAAAACTCACAGCGTCTGAAGGCAAGCTGTTCCATTGATTAATTGTTCTAATTATTGAGGAACTTCTCCTTATTTCCAGGTTGAATCTACCTCTGAGAAGCTTCAACCTATTTCTTCTTGTCCTGCCTTCGGGTGCTTTGGAGAATACATCAACCCCATGTTCCCTATGATAGCCCTTTATGTATTGGAACATGGCTTTTATGTTCACCCTTCAGCCTTCTCTTCAATAAGCTAAACATACCTACTCCCCTTCTCTGTCCAGACTCCCGATCATCTTTGTTGCTCTTCCCTGAACTTTTTCTAGGGTCTCGCCATCCTTTTTGTATCATGGTGACCAGCACTGGACACAGTATTCTAAGCGTGGCTATCACTTATAAACTGACTCATCTCCACACGAGAGGAAAAAGCAAGGGGCTCCATCATTATTTCATAACGGTATCAAGCCTGCAGTTTAGGGATGAAATTCAGCAGGTTCTGACAGGTTCTGGAGAACCAGCAGTGGAAATTTTGAGCAGTTCGGAGAACCAGCAGCGGAAATTTTGAGCAGTTCGGAGAACCAGCAGTGGAAATTTTGAGTAGTGGGAATTTTGGGGTGGGAATGGAGATTTTGCAATATCTTTCCCCTGCCACACCCACCAAGCCACACCACACCCACCAAGCCGTGCCCACAGAACTGGTAGTAAATAAAATTGGATTTCACCGCTGCTGCAACTTAATGGAAAGGGACCACTCCTGACATCATTCTGCCCATTGAGAAGTCAAGAACAAATCCAGTTCCCATCCTTGGTCAAGATGCAATCATAACCATTGAGAAGATGATTAGGAGCCTGGAGGCTAAAACATACGAAGAACGGTTGCAGGGATTGGGTATGTCTAGTTTAATGAAGAGAAGGACTAGGGGAGACATGATAGCAGTCTTCCAATATCTGAGTGACCGCCACAGAGAAGAGTGGAGGTCAACCCATTCACCAAAGTACTAGAAAGCAACACAAGGAGCAATGGAGGGAAACTAATCGAGGAGAGAAACAACCTCGAACTAAGGACAAATTTCCTGACAGTGAGAACAATTAACCTGTGGAACAGCTTGCCTTCAGAAGCTGCAGGTGCTCCATCCCTGGAGGCTTTTAAGAATAATAATAATAATAATAATAATAATAATAATAATAATAATAATAATTTAATTTGTATCCCGCCCTTCTCCCAGAAGGGACTCAGGGCGGTGGACAGCCAGAATTAAAATACATACAATACAAAAATTAAGATAAATTAAAAGATATTAAATCGATCGGCCTCCCAATTTAAAACCCCAAATCTATAAAATTCAAAATCCCAATTTAAAACCATTTAAGCTAGGCCGGCTTGCTGGAATAAGTAAGTCTTCAAGGCTTTGCGGAAGGTACGCAGGTCTGGGATCAGTCTTATTCCAGGAGGTAGCTCATTCCATAGGGCGGGTGCCCCCACAGAGAAGGCTCTCCCCCTGGGGGCCGCCAGCCGACATTGCTTGACTGACGGCACCCTGAGGAGGCCCTCTCTGTGAGAACGCATTGGCTGGTGGGAGGTTATCGGTAGCAGCAGGCGGTCTCGTAAGTACCCTGGCCCTAAGCCATGGAGCGCTTTAAAGGTGAGAACCAATACCTTAAAGCGCACCCGGAAGACCAACGGGAGCCAATGCAGCTCGCGCAGGAGAGGCGTTACATGGGAGCGCCCCGTCGCTCCCATAATCACCCGCGCGGCCACATTCTGAACCAGTTGGAGCCTCCGGGTGCTCCTCAAGGGGAGCCCCATGTAGAGAGCGTTGCAGTAGTCCAGGCAAGATGTAACGAGGGCGAGTGGACAGCTATTTGTCTGAAATGGTGTATGGTTTCCTGCAGCAGGTTGGACTAGAAGACTTCCAAGATCCCTTCTGACTCTGTTATTCTGAGAAAAATGGCGCTTCTCCCAATCAACTCCATCTGGTTGACAAAGATGGAGTACCTCTGGGCAGAAGAGAACAGAATGAATCCATCATATTTTTGAATCAGAGCATTTTCACCAGGTAGAAGGTGATTAGGACTCTGCACATGTCCAGATGCATGGTTTGCTTTATCATCTCTCGATGGAATTCTGTAGCAATCAAATTTTTTTATTTCAGATCATTGAGACTGCTTGTTTTAATCGCTAGGACTTGTAACCTGTATCATTGTTTGCTGTTTTGTAATTTTATGGTTTGATTGTATGGAATGCTATTGCTGTAAACAAGTAGGACAAGGTATGAGCTGCTTCTTTTAAAGACAGTGTAAGGTAAAGGTAAAGGTTCCCCTTGCACATATGTGCTAGTCGTTCCTGACTCTAGGGGGCGGTGCTCATCTCCATTTCAAAGCCGAAGAACCAGCGCTGTCTGAAGACGTCTCTGTGGTCATTTGGCCGGCATGACTCAATGCCAAAGGTGCATGGAACGCTGTTACCTTCCCACCAAAGGTGGTCCCTATTTTTCTACTTGCATTTTTTAACGTGCTTTCAGACTGCTAGGTTGGTAGAAGCTGGGACAGGTAAATGGGAGCTCACCCCATTACACGGCACTAGGGATTCGAACCGCTGAACTGCCAACCTTTCGATTGACAAGCTCAGCGTCTTAGCCACTGAGCCACCGTGTCCCCTAAAAGACAGCGTAGGCATATTTAAAATAAAAACACAAAATAGAGCTCTATGCATTGCTGAGCTCTGGGGTCAAACTTAACTTCCAGGGCCTATTAATCCAGGTTTGGAATGGGGTGGAGGGGTCTATTTGGAGTTGAGCTACTAATGTGCATCTTTTCTGCTTTAAGCTTTTTAGCACATCTGCTTTTGATTCAGAGGGCCCTGAGTTAGGATAAACACAATTTTGTTCACAGGAAAAAAGTCAGAAGGGCTTTTGAACTGTAAGCAAGATAGGCCAGAAGAGAGGAGAAGAGGGGGAAGGTGCTCCCAAGTAGCAAGAGACAGCTGGGCTTCATGTAACTCAAGTAATGTGCTACTGAGGATCAAAGGTAAGAGTCCTGCAGCGTTAAATAAAAGCTAGTTTGTACAGCATGCTAGTCTAAAATCTAGACGGGTTAACTATGGCTTAGTGCAGGAGTATCCAACCTTGGCAGCTATTAAGACCTGTGGACTTCAACTCCCCGAATTCTGGGAGTTGAAGTCCACAAATCTTAAAGTTGGCAAGGTTGGACACCCTCGGCTTAGTGTGTAATGCAGATCTGAGTGGGCTGATAGTTTGGTGAGTTGTGTTATTTTTTTTACCAGTTGGGTTAATTTGACCGTAGTTGGGGAAGCCAAGCAGTGGTGGGTTTCAAATATTTTTACTACCGGTTCTGTGGGCGTAGCTTGGTGGCTGTGGCAGGGGAAGGATACTGTAAAATCTCCATTCCCTCTCCAATCCAGGGGAAGGTTACTGCATTTCCTCCCGATCAACTGGGACTCGGGAGGCAGAGAATAGATGGGGGCAGGGCCAGTCAGAGGTGGTATTTACCAGTTCTCTGAACTACTCAAAATTTCTACTACTGGTTCTCCAGAACAGGTCAGAACCTGCTGAAACCCACCTCTGAAGCCAAGATTTAGGGGGATCTTTGCAAACACAGCCCCCAAAGATTAGCATTGTACTTTTATTTAGCACTTCGACCTAAGCACAATAGAGCATGTTTTCCTTCCACAAACAACATCCATCCAGGTAAGCTGAGTTAAAAGAACATCTGGTTTCAACTCCTCTGAGAAGCTTCTGTAGGTGAAGAGGAGCTAGAACCTGAATCTACCTGCTCTATCTAACAAAATGAAATTCAAGGGTGAAAAAAGTAAGGTTCTACATTTAGGCAAGAAAAACAAAATGCACACGTACATTATATGTGGTACCTCGCTCAATAGTAGTAACCGTGAGAGGGATCTTGGAGTCCTAGTGGACAACCATTTAAATATGAGCTAGCCGTGTTGCAGCAGCTGCCAAAAAAGCCAACACAGTTCTGGGCTGCATAAACAGAGGGATAGAATCAAGATCACGTGAAGTGTTAATACCACTTTATAAGGCCTTGGTAAGGCCACACTTGGAATGATGCATCCAGTTTTGGTCACCACGATGTGAAAAAGATGTGGAAACTCTAGAAAG
>WNWU01000044.1:3754193-3767424 GCA_012654045.1 Ptyas mucosa | reverse complement strand
ATAGAATAGAATAGAATAGAATAGAATAGAATAGAATAGAATAGAATAGAATAGAATAGAATAGAATAGAATTCTTTATTGTTCAAGTGTGATTGGACACACAAGGAATTTGTCTTTGGTGTATATGCTCTCAGTGTACGTAAGAAGAATAAAATACATTCATCAAGAATAAAAAGACACAACACTTAGTGATAGTCAAGGTTACTAACAATTTATCAAATTGTACTAGGAAGCAACTAAAAACAATATAAATTGAAAGATACAAGCGACATGGTTATAGTAATAAATGGAAAGAGATAGATACTAATAAGGAAGAGAATAATAATAATAGTAATACAGTCTTAGTAAATGATTTGACAGTGTTGTGGGAATTAATTGTTAAGCAGAGTGATGGCATTCGGGGGAAAAACTGTCCTTGTGTCTTGTTGTTCTGGTGTGCAGTGCCCTATAGCGTCGTTTTGAGGGTAGAAGTTGAAACAATTTATGTCCAGGATGTGAGAAATACACCCACGGCTACCTTCAAAAGGGAAATATTTCCTCCTCAGTCTTAACTGCCATGAACTAACTCACCTTCAGCTTACAACAGGAGCCCCATCAAAGAATGCTGGAGAAATTCAGCCCAGGTTAGACATCCATCCATCCATCCAGGCTAAATCGGTGTCCAGCTGGCAGAAAAGCTTTCTCTAAAACTCTGGGGACCGACATGGAGGGGTGATGGTGGAAAGAAGAAAGCCTGAAGCCAGGTCTCTGCAGCGAACAACCAAAAGGCAACCGCTCACTCTGGACAGCTGCCGGTCGCCTGGATCTGACTTGAATGAATGAGGCTGAGAGAGGGAGAAGTCCCTTCCCCTGGCAGTGTTTGCCAGCTGAGCTCCAGCCAAATTCCTTGTAAGGAAAGCTGCTGCGGTGTTTTTGGCCTGGGATGGACACGTTTTCCCATCAACAAGAGGGCAGGGCAGGAGCGAAGGCCTTTCCCGCTGGAGGGGGTGAGGGGAACGTCAAGGATGCCCAGAGACAAGTGGGGAGAAAGCAGAAAAAGCCAATGTGTAAGGATGCTTCCTGGCTTTACTCCTCAAGTGTGTGTGTGGGGGGGGGAATGAGTTGCAAATCTGTCCTGGGTCTCCTTTAGCTGGGGATCTAAATAGAATAGAATAGAATAGAATTCTTTATTGGCCAAGTGTGATTGGACACCCAAGGAATTTGTCTTTGGTGCATAGGCTCTCAGTGTACATAAAAAGACAAGATACATTCATCAAGAATCATAAAGTACAACACTTAATGATAGTCATAGGGTACAAATAAGCAATCAAATCATATTAGAAAACAATCAATATAAATCATAAGGATACAAGCAACAAAGTTACAGTCATGCAGTCATAAGTGGGAGGAGATGGGTGATAGGAACGGTGAGAAGACTAATAGTAATAGTAATGCAGACTTAGTGAATAGTTTGAAAGTGTTGAAGGAATTATTTGTTTAGCAGAGTGATGGCGTTCGGGAAAAAACTGTCCTTGTGTCTAGTTGTTTTGGTGTGCGGTGCTCTATACCGTCGTTTTGAGGGTAGGAGTTGAAACAGTTTATGTCCAGGATGCGAGGGGTCTGTAAACAGCCACCAGTTTAAAAACTGCCCCCCCTATGGGCAAGGGCTGCGGGTTTCTCTGTGGGAATGCTAGTATAATCCTGCTCTTGGGATAAATATAGGCATCCAGAAACATCTCTTTCAAGAGGCCCTGCTGGCACCATATTTGGCATCGTCAAACAAATGCTAGTGACCTGGACTGACCCCCTAACTTGGCACCTTTCTAGTTTTACCGTCCACCCCAGCCTGGATCTTTGATTTGTGATACCAGGGATGGATGCAGGATCCTGAAGTCTTGCATATAACCCAGAACCCCTCCAAACATTGAGAATCAAAAGAAGAAACATGGCATCTAAGAGGTTCCCCTAAAGGTCTTGAGATGACCTCAATCCTGCACCTATGGAAGGTCTTGTCTAAAACATTGGACCACTGTCTCTGATAGAAGAACCCAGATTAATTTCTCGCCGTTCTGGGTAAGAGGTAGGATTCAGCCAACCACACATCAAGCTGTTGTTTGTTTAATTGTGTTGTATTGAATGAACCATAACAGACTGGATTCACTTTAGACCAGTGGTGAAATCCACATTTTTTTACTACCGGTTCTGTGAGCGTGGCTTGGTGGGTGTGGCTTGGTGGGCGTGGCAGGGGAAGGATACTGCAAAATCTCCATTCCCACCCCACTCCTGGGGAAAGGATATTGCAACATCTCCATTCCCACCCCATTCCTGGGGCCAGCCAGAGGTGGTATTTGCCGGTTCTCCAAACTGCTCAAAATGTCCGCTACCGGTTCTCCAGAACCTGTCAGAACCTGCTGGATTTCACCCCTGCCTTAGACACCGAAACATAAATCATGGTGGAGAAACCACTAGAGTGGATTAATTAACCTTTTAACCCACACCCTAGCAAATGACATGATTGCTCAGAAATTGCATGAATCCATCCACTGTGGCTGTGGAGATTCTGAGTCATTCAGGTCATGGTTGTCCCACGAGTGCTTTTTTTCAAGAGGCAACTGGACTTTCCTTGTTGTTGTTTTTTTGTTGAAGAGGTTTCACTTCTCATCCAAGAAGCTTCTTCAGTTCTGAGTTCAGTTCAGTCAGAACTGAAGAAGCTTCTTGGATGAGAAGAGACATGTCTTCAAGGAAAAAAAACAAAAGGAAGTCCAGTTGCCTCTTGAGAAAAGCACTCGTGGGACATCCACTATGCCTTTTCCTTGTTCTTCTGCTTGGCTGTTTGTATGAACCTCGCTAAATTGTATGATCCTTTGCGATAATCCCTTGGTAGAAGCCATGGCAAGCACACAGAGCTTTTCCATGGAAAGTGCAGATGTTCAAAGGGGAATCCAATCCAGTGTGCTTCAGACCAACTTGTATATTCTTTTCCCTTCTGCCATTGGCCTGTTTAAAAATGACAGGCAGTCCCGCTGATCAATTAGAGAAGGCTTTCTGTTGAGAATGATTAAAACGAGATGTGTGTGAACTGCCATAATTCCCAGGCTAAGGATAGTAGACTTATGACAAGACTTAGAGTAAGTTTACTAACTGTAATTCCCATCTATTACTGTAGGATTTATGGCATGCTTTTCCAGTAATGATGCTGGTTCTCTAATGGCATTTGTTATATTCGCGATGGGTAGGGAGAGGAGAAATGTTGCGGAAAAGGGCTGTGCGTGTGAATGTCCGAACTTTCTTCTAAATAAAAAAAATATGTTGAAGACTCTTGCATTGCTTTGCGGCTTGGCAGCTTTCTGCACGCATGCCGATGCACACGGAGACATGAAACGTTAGAAGTTCAAGTCAGGTTGGCAGGAAGGGTTTTTTGTTTTGTTTTTTTACATTAATAATACTGGATTCTGGATTATCCTTTTCTTGTTTTCAACACAAATCTATGATACAGATGCAAGGGCCCTTCGAAATTCAGCTCGTGATCGTTCCAGGAGGCACAAGAACCAAGAAAGAAATATTGCAGCCAAATTTGTAGGGTAGACTTAAAAAGTTTTTAAAAAGTTAAAAAGAAGGGAGGGAAGGTGGGAGGAAGGAAGGAAGGAAGGAAGGGGGATGGAGGGAGGGAGGAAGAGAGAGGGAGAAAGAAAGGAGGGAGGGAGGAGAGGATGGAGGGGGAGGGAGGGATGAAGACAGAGAAATAGAGGAGGGAGGGAGGAGGGAAGGAAGTGGGAGGGCAGAAGAGAGGGAGAAAGAAAGGAGAGAGGGAGGAGAGGAGGGAGGGGGGAGAGGGAGGAAGAGAGGAAGAAATAGAGGAGGGAGAGAGGAGGGAAGGAAGTGGGAGGGAGGAAGAGAGAGGGAGAAAGAAAGAGAGAGGGAGAAATAGAGGAGGGAGGGAGGAAGGAAGGAAGTGGGAGGGAGGGAGGAAGAGAGAGGGAGAAAGAAAGGAGAGAGGGAGGAGAGGAGGGAGGGGGGAGAGGGAGGAAGAGAGGAAGAAATAGAGGAGGGAGAGAGGAGGGAAGGAAGTGGGAGGGAGGAAGAGAGAGGGAGAAAGAAAGAGAGAGGGAGAAATAGAGGAGGGAGGGAGGAAGGAAGGAAGGGGGAGGGAGGGAGGAAGAGAGAGGGAGAAAGAAAGGAGAGAGGGAAGAGGGGAGGAAGGGGGAGAAAGACAGGGAGAAAGAGAGGAGGGAGGGAGGGAGGAAGATTCTATTTGGACTTTATGTGTTCATTCTGCCTTGGGGCAAAAACTGCAGATCCAATGTGAAAAGAATTCTTGCTCGAATTCTTTCACCTCTGAACACCTCTGAACACCTCTGAACACCCAACTTCATGTGTTCAGCAGCATCCTGAGCATTCTTCACTTACCTTTTTAAAGGACAGCTTTCGACCTGGGTAGTGGATTCTTTGGATAATCTGACTCCGGCTCAGCTACTGCGTGCACAAACACACATGCACACACATACCTGTAATAAAGGAGCAAGGAAATTCGATGGGTTTCAGAGTAAACGACATACGTGGAAGCCGATCCGAATGGGAAATGAGAAAATTACAGGTCTTCATTGCGTACTGTACTTTAATTTTTGTAAACTTGGGGTCTGGCAAACGTCCATCCTTCTAAACAGGAGGCCAAACATCGGGAGATTTACATGAGCCTGTGATCAGGTTGCCATCAAACTTTCTCGTATGAAAGAGGTGAAGTAGGAACACTTTATCTTTTCCATGCAATGAGAGTTTGGGGAAAGACGGGGGGAAACAGTGTTGTGGAGTGGGGGTGGAGAAACCGAGCACAGTTGGTTCATTTGCACCCTCGGCATAAAATCTGGATAGAGCGAAGGAGCAGAAAAGTTTGCAAGTTCTGATTCCTTGATTTTTTTTCTTTCTTCCTTAAGCCAAGATTCTTCACTAGCGAAACGGATCATGGCAGAAGAGGCTGGAAGGTGACTGCTTCGTGCTGTCTTCTACTTTCTAAGGGTCGAGGGACAAGGGTTCGCAGGAGAGAATTTTGGTCTAGAAATCTTCTACTTTGAAAAGCTTTTTTCCTAGGCAGGAACCACAGTAACAAGAGAAAGGAGTTATGTTTGGAAACGTTATCGGCAGGGGTGGGTTCTACTTACCTTTACCACCGGTTCGCAACGGGATTGCACACTTCTGCACATGTGCAGATCGCTGATGATGACATCTGGGGCAGTGGGTGGGGCCTCCCACCGGTTTTATTACCGGTTCTTGCGAACTGGTCTGAATCGGGGGCAACCTACCGCTGGTTAGCGGTAAAAGGAAAACAGGCCACCAAAGAAAACGATGGCTGGAGACCATCAAAGCGGACACCTGCCAGAGCATAGAACAACTCAAAGAAGTACCTGTTTCCCTGAAAATAAGGCCCAACCAGAAAATAAGCCCTAGTATGATTTTTTTAGGATGCTCGTAATATAAGCCCTATCCCCAAAATAAGTCCCAGTTAAGATCGTCAACCAGATGGAGGCAGTGGTGAAATCCATTTTTTTTTTTACTAATGGTTCTGTGGGCGTGGCTTGGTGGGTGTGGCAGGGGAAGGATACTGCAAAATCTCCATTCCCTCCCCACTCTTGGGGGAAGGATATTGCAAAATCTCCATTCCCACCCCATTCCGGGGCAAGTCAGAGGTGGTATTTGCCGGGTCTCTGAACTGCTCAAAATTTCCGCTACCGGTTCTCCAGAACCTGTCAGAACTTGCTGGATTTCACCCCTGGATGGAGGCGTTTAGTACTGTATTTCCCCCCCAAAAAAACCTAAATGAAAAATAAGCCATAATGCGTCTTTTGGAGCAAAACGTAATATAAGATCCGGTCTTATTTGGGGGGAAACATGGTATGTCCCAAAGGTGTTTTTTCAGGTGGTCACTGGACTTCTTTGTTTTTTCTTTTGAAGATGATTCGCTTCTCTTCCAAGAAGCTTCTTTGGCTCTGAGCTTCTTGGATGAGAAGAAAAACATCTTCAGAGAAAAAACCAAGGAAGTCCAGTTGCCTCCTGAAAAAGCACTTTTGGGACAACTATGACCTGGATATCTGAGAATCTCTACAGACTCAAAGAAGTAGTGCAAGATTGTGTGGAAGATGTGGAGAGACCTGCCCCACACAATTGCCAAAAGTCGGACATGACTGAATGGATATCATCATCGTCGTCGTCGTCGTCGTCGCCGTCACAATAACAGAACCTTGCAAGTCTGAATGTGCTTCCTCCCTCCCTTCCTTTATCATTGTGTGAACTGTGAACTGCCTGAGACGAGTTTTCTCAAATTATATTATTTTGTTGGCCCAGGCTTCACTCAGCATTTGTTTATCTGACCGCTGCCTTGGTAGCAGCTCTTCCTCCTGACCCTGTAGAAGACGAAGTCATTCCCTTGTCTTCTACTGGGGCCTCTACAGGATGTTGGGAAGGAAGGTCAGGATGGGCCATGATGGTGCAACCAAGTTGTGTATGAAATACATAAAAAAAAAAAGAAGAGCTTTGACTGAGCGACTGTGGCTCTCATCTTGACTTTTTTCCAGCCCTACTCTGGTCTTGCTCAACTGCTAAAATAGCTAATATTTTTTTTAAAAAAAACAAAATCAGTTCTGGAGAATAAGCCTTCGTGGAACTGATTGCAAAGTCCTTGCTATCCTTGGTGCTCCTGAATCTTCTGTTATCAGCAGGAAGCCAGATTCACTCAGCCCTTGATGTAGATTCCTCTGGCTAAATATTTCTTTGCCGCAGCAACTTTAAGATGGATGGACTTTGACTCCTCTTAATGGCTGACTGGGGAATTCTGGGAATCGAAGTCCATCGGTCTTGGTTGCCAAGTTGGGAAACACGGCCCTACACAACAGTCCAAATTTTTTTACTACTGGTTCTGTGGGCGTGGCTTGGTGGGCATCGCTTGGCTTGGTGAATATGGTAGGGGAAGGATACTGCAAAATCTCCATTCCCACCCCACACCAGGGGACGGATACTGCAAAATCTCCATTCCCTCCCCACTCCAGGGGAAGGATACTGCAAAATCCCCATTCCCACCCCACTCCAGGGGAAGGATACTGCAAAATCCCCATTCCCACCCCACTCCAGGGAAAAGATATTGCAAAATCTCCATTCCCACCCCATTCTGGGACCAGCCAGAGGTGGTATTTGCCGGTTCTCCGAATTGCTCAAAATGTCCGCTACCGGTTCTCCAGAACCTGTCAGAACCTTCTGGATTTCACCCTTGTTACACAATTCTTGAAGGCAATGGCAAAAGCCTACAAGAGAAGGTCTTGTGTCATTTGGAAATTCCTTCCCCTCAAGGTACAGACCCCACTGATCTTCAAAAGCTGTATCAAATCAGCAAGTTTTGACCTGAAAGGGAGAAGAGATTATTAAATAGGTAGCTGGATATGAAAAGAAATTTAAGTCAACCTTAGCTAGGACATAAACCAATTGGAATCAAATGTAGTATTTGTCCTGTCCACCCCCATCCCCCACCCCCCATCAAACACTGCCTGCATTTCCGAGTGTGACCTCTGGCATGCCATCCACAAGCCAAGTGTCCTTGAACCACCATAGAAAACGGGGCATCCCCATTCTAGAAGGCAGTGAGGGCCATCATGCTCAGCGCTGTCATCACCTTAGGTTGAAAGTGGCCTCTGAAGATCTGTCTGATCCGAAGAGGGTATTGCTTTGTTTTGTTTTAGCTGCTCTTCTTTCTCACGGAACTGAAGAAATGCTACTGCTATCAGCTTGCAAATGGCATTGGAAAGATCTGATCCTGCTCATGTTGCTGTCTCCTCTGGTCACATGGAGGCCGGTTATCTTTAGAAGGGAAGTATTTATATATAGAGCGTGCAAGCATACCTTAGCCGTTCGAAGCCACCACAGGAGGTTAGAAGTTTAACAGGGACCGCTGCTTTGTCCCTGGCCACACACACTGGGGTGGATGGACTTAGGGAGAAAAGCGTTCCTGTCAAAGAAGACGGGGCCATGCAGTCCCAGCTCGTGGATCATGTCCGGATCCAGGTGGAAGACGCCTTTTTCTCAGTGGACAAGGAACTCCTGGTGGAACACAGTGAATATTTCCGTGCTCTCTTCCAGTCCGGCATGAAGGAAAGCACTCAAAAGGAGATCCAGATCAGGAACCTGAGCGCCGCTGGATTTTGCGTCCTGCTAAAAGTTCTGGAAGGGGACCATCCTCTGCTGAGCTGTGAGGAGAACCTCAAGGCGGTGGAATGCGCCTCCTTCCTACAGGTGACAGCCCTGGCCAAGTATCTGATTGCGTCCATCAATTCTGACAACTGCATCATCCTGTACCAAGCTGCGGCAATGTTTGGCCTTCTGGACCTTTTCCACAAAGCTGCCCTCTACATCAGAGATAGTTATTCCGATCTGGAGGAATATCTGGACTGTCTTTCTCCAGATCTTCTGGATTATGTTGAGTCTCTTCTCCCTAGTAGCTTTGTGGCTGTGGGAGCTCACACACCCACCTTTGAGTTCCTGGAGGACGTCTCGCGCTCTGTTTGCTACCTGGATGAGGAAACCAACACCTGGAGGACTCTTTCTTACTTGCCGCTCACCGCCAGCACCTTTCTGGCTGGCATGACGACCCTGGATAACAAAATTTACATTGTGGGCGGGGTCTACGGGTACAACAAGCAGATTGTGGACCAAAGCTTTTGCTACGATCCAGTAACCAACGTCTGGAGTGAATTTCCTAGCCCTCAGCAACTTCGGTACGATATCACCCTGACAGCCCTGGAAGATACTCTTTATGCTATTGGTGGTGAATTTGAGAAGACACCGCTGAAGTCTGTGGAGAAATTCAACCTGTCCACCAACAAGTGGAACTTCCTGTCAGATTTGCCTCAGCCAGCAGCGGCCGTACCCTGTGCCCAAGCCATGGGGAGGATCTTTGTTTGTTTGTGGAAGCCTCTGGACACCACCATTGTCTATGAGTATCTGCCCCAGAAGGATGAATGGCTTCCCATCTCGACCCTGACTCGGTCTCAGAGTTATGGCCACTGTATGGTGTCTCACAGGGACAATCTCTACATCATGCGCAATGGGCCTTTTGATGACTTCCTGCGATGTATGATAGACTGCTTCAATCTCACCACGATGCAATGGACTTCTTTACCTGGACAGTACATGAACAGCAAAGGAGCGCTCTTCACTGCTGTCATCAAGGGGGACACGATTTATACGGTCAACAAGATGCTGACCTTACTGTACACCATAGAGGACAGCACGTGGAAGTTCAAAAAGGAGAAAGCGGGCTTCCCAAGAAGTGGATCTCTGCAAACCTTTCTTCTCAGGTTTCCGAGAACAGATCACAGTATTGCAACATAAACGTGGCAACTCCATGGATTATTGGGTGGTGGCCGTCTGACTTTACCTGGATAGTCCGCTTTTTAATTGTTCCAGACTTCCTGTGATCTAACCGTTATGAGATCATGATGGTTCATGCAAAGTGAAGAACGTCTCAAGAAGGTGCTTGGGGCAAGCTTCAGCCATTGCATGAACCACATCTTATCTTCTTGGTACTGTAGATGGCTTTGAGGCTTTATGAATGGTGAGCAATGAACTTTTCATCTACCCGTTTGTGGCAACAAGATTATTCTAGGCCAGGTCTCGTAGAGGTAGTAGATGGTTCTGACCTATAAGCAGAAAAGGCCAATAATCCATCAGAAGTCCAGGGATGCCCAGGGGAAAAATATGGAGAGAGAAAGAGAGAGACAGAAAGAGAGACAGAGAAAGACAGAGAGAGAGAGAGAGAGAGAGAGAGAGAATGAATGGAGGAAGGAAGGAAGGGATGGTTTGAAGGAAAAGGTCCGTGTGTGTGTGTGTGTGTGTGTGTGTGTGTGAGAGAGAGAGAGAGAGAGAGAGAGAGAGAGAGAGAGAGAGAGAGAGAGAGAGAGAGAGAGAGAGAATGAATGGAGGAAGGAAGGAAGGAAGGAAGGAAGGAAGGAAGGAAGGAAGGAAGGAAGGGTTTGAAGGGAAAGGTGTGTGTGTGTGTGTGTGTGTGTGTGTGTGTGTGTGTGTGTGTGTGAGAGAGAGAGAGAGAGAGAGAGAGAGAGGTAATATATTTGGGATAATGTTTCCTGAAATTTTGCCCAGGTTTGTTTAGTCCCATCACCTGGTAAACAGAAGCTGGCTAACACTGGCTGGGTTCAGGCAACACATTTAATTTGTTTGTTAAATTCATCTATTTTCTAGGTAGGCATAATAATGAATGAGAAATTAAACAAATAGGCTGGATTTGCGCATCTCTCTAAATCATAAAAAAACGAAGCAAAAATTAACCATTTAATATGTGTGGAGATGCAAAGTTCTCTTTTCCTGGCCTATCTGAATTTTAAGTATTTTTTTTTGGCTTAAGGCGACATTACGACATTACGGTAGGGTACTGAGAATGCTCTGAACTGGTAACTACTGATCTCCATTTAGCACGTAGTACCAAACCCAGGGGAAATGTTGCATAGGAAATACCTTAGGATACATCATACGGTGCCACTCCCTCTCCCTGAATCTTTCTGGGGCTTCAAGAAGGAACATTTCCAGATGCTGCTGACGATGCTAGGGGGTTGATCCTGAGAATTTTGCCTGCCCAAAACACATTCCACCCCTGAAGGACACTGAGAGTGAGGCCTCCACCTTGCTACATAGGTTTTACAGAGAAGAGACCTTTCTGTTGTGGCCCACCAGCGGCCAGCGGATCTGGCAGCAGATTCAGACAGTGAGGAGGTTGGGGAGGAACATGGGCCAGTCCTGGAATCTGGGGAAGGCTCTGATGAGGGCTCTGCATCAGAGGCAGAGAGGGGGCCAGGGCCGTATGCCAGTTATCAGCTGCCTTTGGAGTCAAACATCAGTGAGGCAGAAGAACAGCTGGAGCCTGTTCCCAGTGTGCACATGCGCAGAGTTGCTACACGAAGGGGACAGCTAAAGAACAAGGGTCGACTTGGGAGTAAGGCCACGGGGGGACGATGAAGGGCCCCTCCCAGAGGGAATAAAAGAGGAGCGACAGGGGAGTGGAGTTTGCAGGAGACAATTAGTTCATTCCTGCATTCTTGCCAAGTATTACGGGCGTCTGAAAGATATTGGCCTGGCCACTCTCCAAGTTTGATAAAGGTCAGTAATTGTGAACTATCTTGAAAGACTTTGTTGGAGAGTAAATTAAATAAAAGGAGTTTATTGGGATGAGGACTTGGCTTCGTGGTGCTGGGGAAGCCTAGGTCAGAACACTTCCTTCCTAGACAGGCTAAACTTCTCTTGATATGTTCTCCAAACGGAAGGATGAAAGTCCTTAAAGTCAGGGAGAAAGTGCCTTCTGCAGACCACAGATCTCTCTGTCTCAGTAGAGGAAACAGCTGTTTTTCAGTCACGGGCAGGAAACTTTCCTGACTCTACCTGTGGGATTGAACTTCTGACCTTCTCCATGACCTTCTGCATCTGCTGAAAAGTGAGATGGATGAACTGCCCTGGGTTATCTCACCACTGAACCGCACCAACATTAACATCCTGCTTTGAGAGCTCAGGCATTTCAACCGGAGCACAGGAAATGTAAAAGGTTAATTAAAAAAAATAATAATAATAACAAATTAAAAGTGTACCAGGAAGAAACCGGCTAAACTTTAAGGGAAGTTAAACTGGTTTTTATTCCCTTTGAATGCAGTGTCGGACTTCAGTTCAACGCAAAGTATTTAAGTCTCATTGCTTTTTAGAGGAACAACACTTGCCCTTCCACGGTGCTGAGACCTCTTGCCAAATTTGT
Organism: Ptyas mucosa; assembly: GCA_012654045.1. NCBI lineage: Eukaryota > Metazoa > Chordata > Lepidosauria > Squamata > Colubridae > Ptyas > Ptyas mucosa. The sequence goes on along the minus strand of WNWU01000044.1, from coordinate 3,755,654 downwards.
TCTTTCAGCTAGCAACCCGTTTCCTGTGGTGATATAAACAAGTTCTGTGTATGTGTTTATAGAATTTATATTCTCAGCAATTAAAGCTGAGACAGGCTATAAATAGACCCTTGGTAAGGGACTAATGGCTTCAAAATAAGTGCAGATTGAGCCGATTTGAAGATGGGTTTTTAACAGGGTTTATTCTTTTGCACTAAATGATTTTGTTTTCAATCCGGACGGCCTTGTTTAAAAGAACATGGCTCTAATTCTAATCAGCGTCTAATGCAAGGGCAAAAGCTGGAATCGTAGGCTAATCAGAGATAAGAGGGATCTAATCATGGCATGTGACGCTTCCATGGGAACCTTTTAAGCCAGACTTGCAGTAGAAATAGGTGTCTAGCTCAGGGGTCTGCAATCTTAAACACTCAAAGAGCCATTTGGACCCATTTCCCACAGAAAAGAAAACACCGGGAGCCACAAAACCCTTCCCGTGCCTGACTATTTCTTGAGCGGCCACAAAACAAGCATATGTAGTTGAATTAAACGTTCTGTTTTCTTCTGAAACTTTTCTTTTCTTGGATTTATCCATGGTTGGCCTACCGGGGGTTGAAAAGCTCAATAAATTGCATGCTGGCGGGTGTCGCACATTGGTGGTTGTGACGTATTTTTTGAGAGACAGGGAGCCACAGCAGAGGGGTGAAAGAGCCACATGCAGCTCCAGAGCCACAGGTTGCTGACCCCTGGTCTACCCTATCGAAGAGGCTGGTCTAGCCTTTCTGACGGTGAGAACAATGGAATAGCTTGCCTCCTGGAGCTGTGTGTGCTCCATCACTGGAGGTTTTCAAGAATAGACTGGGCCACCATTTGACCAGGATGGTGTAAGGTTTCCTGCCTAGAGCAGGGGGTTGATCTAGAAGACCTCTGAGGTCCCTCCTAGCCCTATGATTCTAAATACCCAAATTAAGTGCCCAGCGTGAGCACAGCCCAAGAAACTGGAAAATATCACGGTGTTGTTAAATGACTAGGATCCAGATTGGTGAGATAAGTGGCATTTAAATTTAATAAATAAATAAAAATCAATCGAAGCATCCCATTTCACCTACATTGGTGGAATAATTAATATCACAGAGAGAAGGTTGCACTCGTAAGAACCACATCTGGTGCTTCATCACTTGAAGGTTTTTAAGGACATTGGGCAGTCCCTTGTCTGAAATTGCATAGGATCTCCTGCTTGAGCAGGGGGTTGGTCTAGAAGACCTCCAAGGTCCCTCCCAGCTCTATTCTAATTGGTCATTTCAGGAAAGAGTACTACTACCATACTTACCTGAATTTATTCCTTACTTGTTTTTTTTAAAAATTGTTTTAAAATGTTAAAGTGTCAGCTTGAAATGTTTGATAAAATGTTTGATAAAGGCTCCAGGCTGACTCAGCCTTCCATTCTTCCGAGGTGGGTAAAATGAGGACCCAGATTGTTGGGGG
>WNWU01000044.1:3704188-3754183 GCA_012654045.1 Ptyas mucosa | reverse complement strand
AGAGAGGGCTGTAAAGCTCTATGAAGCGGTATATAAGTCTAAGTGCTACTGCAATTGCGATGATGATGATGATGATGTCATATCCAAAAAGTAATGGGAACATAAAGTGGAAAAAGTTATAGAAAATGAGAAGGTGAAAATCTTGTGGGGCTTTCGAATACAGATGGATCGTCACTTGAAACACAACATGCCAGATATCACAGTTGTCGAAAACCGAAACGTACAATTTATTGACATCGCGGTACCAGGAGATGCCAGAGTCGGAGAAAAAGAAAAAAATCATGAAATATCGCAACCTGGCCATCAAAACTACACGGCTATGGATGAAACATGTAACCGTGATACCCATTGTCATCGGGGGGTACCATGTCCAAGAATTTTACAAAACACATCAAGAAATTGCAGCTTCCTGCAATAACACCAGCGGAACTGCAAAAAACTGTGCTACTTGGAACATCATACATCTTAAGAAGGTACTTGGTTGATACCTAGGACGCTGGCAGCAACCCCTATCAACCGTTAGCACCAGCCAATGGTATTTGTGATGCATTTTTGAATGTTCAGTTGACTGAGTTTCATGTTTATTGAATAAAGTTAATAATAATAATAATAATAATAATAATAATAATAATAAACAGGTACCATATGAATCAACTAGAATCACATCATTCATGCTGGTTTGTACATCCCCATGTTTATCCAGGGATAGTTCAATAACAAAGAGCTTTTAAAAAAAAATGATTAGAACAAATCACAAAGGTGAGCTTTCCAAATGGTGATTAAAGAGAATCATAGGATAAAGGTTTGAGAGAGTACAATATTTAAAGGCTCGTTTGGGAAGGGGAGGAGAGAGGAGGGGAGGGAAGGGGAGGGGAGGATGCTAGGCCATTTTCATTGGTTTTGTGTCATGAGCTCCTCTAGGGCCCTGTCTCGGTGGTTTTCACACAGCAGGAGGACTTCTTTGATGTCAGCTTGTTGGAAGCCCATGTCGTTGAATTGGGCTAGGAGGCGAAGGAATTCTGATGCCTGTGATGGGAAGGAAGCACAGGAAGAGTGAGACCCAGGGGTGAAATCCAGCAGGTTCTGACAGGTTTCTGGAGAACCGGTGGCAGAAATTTGGAGTAGTTTGGAGAATTGGCAAATACCACCTCTGGTTGGCCCTAGGAGTGGGGTGGGAATTGGGATTTTGCAATATCCTTCCTCTGCCACGCCCACCAAGCCACGCCATGCCCACCAAGCCACGCTCACAGAACCGGTAGTAAAAAAAAAATTGTATTTCACCACTGGTGAGACCACTGTGGGAATGAAGTGTGCATTTCCACGAGTCCTGTGAAACCCCCATAAGACAGAAACCCAGTTTTATAAGATCATGAGGACTAGCTCTGCAGAGTAAAAGCATAGTGATTAAAACCAGCTGCCTGCAATTACTGTAAGTTCGAATCTCACCAGGCTCAAGGTTGACTCAGCCTTCCATCCTTTCAAAGGTAGGTAAAATGAGGACCCGGTTTGTGGGGGCAATAAGCTGACTTTGTATAAATATACAAAAGTATGAAGGCTATTGCTTAGCGGATTGTAAGCCGCCCTGAGTCTCCGGAGAAGGGCGGCATATAAATCAAATTTAAAAAACAACAGCAACAACAACAAAAAAACCCCTAGAACCTTCAGGATTCTAAACAAGTCATTCATGCTAACTTGTACATCCCCATGCTTATCCAGGAATGGTTCAATAACAAGGAGCTTTTTCTTAAAAAAACAACAACAACCCAAAAATCGAATATTACACCGGAGACTGTATCTCTCCCAGAATACCAATCTGTACTGAAAGACAAGTTTGCTAAATGACAACCAGGTTTTTGTTTTTCTTTTGAGCAGAGAACTGATCTGTAACATCAGTGAATCATCAATAACCAAACATGGAAAAGCATAAGCCACATCATGGCTAAAAGGAAGAGATGCTGGCAATTGGCTTTCAGCAAGTTGTGTTGTGTTTCCCCTTCCCTACTTCCAAATTCCTGCATTGTGTTTCTAGCATTCCCATAAAAAAAGAACTTGCTTTAAACTCGGGGACATCTCCAGACTGTTAGTTCTCCAACCACCTGCAGCCTCCTTGGCTTCATTACATTTAGAAGTACCGTGTTTTTCACAGACCGAATATTGCCAAAGCCGCGCTCACCTGCTAGCCATTTTTTGGCCTCCACATGCCCTATTTTCAGGCCTTTTAAAAGCTTTTTTCAGGCCTTTTGGGGGCCGTTTTTGGGGCTTTTTTCAAGCCATTTTTCAGGCTTTTTCCAGACTGTATTCAAGGCTTTTTGGGGCCATTTTTGAGCCATTTTTGAGGCTTTGGAGGCCATTTTTGAGGCTTCTTTCAGCCCGTTTTGAGGCTTTTTTGACCAGTTTTTTCTTTAAAAGATGAGCCGAAAAAAGCCTTGAAAATGGTCTGAAAAAGCCTCAAAAACAGGCCAAAAAAGTCTAAAAAATGGGCCGAGAAAAGCCTTGAAAACAGGCTGGAAAAAGGCTGCAAAAGGGCCAAAAAATGACCCAAAAATGGGGCTTGCAGAGGCCAAAAACTTTTTTATTGTTGTTTGCCTCTTCTAAATTTAGGTGCGTCTTACAGTCTGAAAAATATGGTAGTTGTCCTGTGGTACCTTCTGCACTTTGAAAAGTGTGGGCAACCAGGGAGGCTGCAGAATGATGGAGAGAAGAAAGAAAACAAAAACAAAATCTCCCTCCAAGACTTCCTAATAACACTACCTTTAGATGCCTATGTAGATACACCAATCATCCAGGTCAGGCTTGTTCTCAAAGGTGTTTTGAGCCAATGTTGAAAACATTTCACTTCTCATCCAAGAAGCTTCTTCAGTTCTTCTGATCTTCCTTCCTTCCTTCCTTCCTTCCTTCCTTCCTTCCTTCCTTCCTTCCTTCCTTCCTTCCTTCCTTCCTCCCTTCCCTTCCCTCCTCCCTCCTTTCTTTCTTTCTCTCGCTCTCATTTCCTCTTCATATTAGTTTTTAATGCTCTCTAACAACTGATAATAACATTCACACACATACAAAAAAACCCGACGCAGGTGGAGACAGCTATTCAGCCCCCCTCCCCCCCCAATTCATTTGGTCAACTTTTCAACAGAAGTTGGGCTCTCACCTTTTTCTCTGAATTCTGGAACATTTCCATGGCTTCTATAACCTGGGCCTCATCGTAACCCTGTTTCAGAAGTCTGTCGCAGGCACTGAGATAACTGAGAAACTGTTATGGGAAAGCAGAAGAAATTGAAGTGCTGTTAATTAACCGAGCACGATTTCAGCAAAAAAGCACCAATCCACTTCCTAAACCAGGACCTTTCCCAACACAACCCCTCCCTTACTTTGTAGTACCAGTAATATGATCTGGAATCCTGGGATCATCACTTGCAAAGGGCAACCAGATCCATGCAAGCAAACTAGTGATGGCAGCCTTCCTACAGAATAGCAGACAAAGCTGGAGGTGTTGTGGCCCGTACCCAGCCTGTGCAGCTAGTAGCTGATTCAGACAGCGAGGAGGCTGGTGTAGTGCTGCACCAGCAGCCTGTGCAGCTGGCACTCGAGTCGGACAATGAGGAGACTGGAGAAGATGTGGTACCAGAGGCGGAGATTCAACCAGGGCCTTCAGAACCTCCGGAAGCTCCCTTAAGTGAAGAGGACAAAGAGGAGGAGCCTCTTCTCGATGCACGGGCGCGCAGAGCTGCCAAAAGGCAGGAGCGGCTCCTCAGGAGGAGGTCTCCTTGAGAGTAAGGCTTGGGGCTAATTGGCCACTCCCTTAGCCTATTTAAGGAGGAACGCCGACTGAAGCAATTTGCAAGGAACAACCTTCGTGTCTTATCATGCTTATCTTATCAGCTTCCTGCAAATTGCTTCTGGGCATTCTGCCAACCACAGTAAGCTTTTAGTATTATTCTTTGAATTCTTGGCGGCTGTTAATGCAGTTAATTAACAGCCATTGTTGTAAAAAACTGGTTTATTTAGTAAACTAAGGTTTAAACTGACTTTGTGTCTGCTGCATTTTTTGGGGTCCATAGCTGGGGCAGAACAGAAGGAGGGAGATGAAGTTAAATGATTCATTAGCTTAGAGTCCTTACGTTCCTAGAAATGATCTACGTCCAACCCCTCTTGAATTCTGTTGACCCTTGTTTTCTGAATTGCAACTTAACTATGGTCCTGATTCCTTGTGATTGACACTTCCCAACCCAAATAATTATATTGGTTGCATGATGAGGATAATGGGAATCACAGCCCAAGATATCTGGAGAATACCAAGCTGACCGGTTGACCAAGCTTAGGAAGTAGGTAAAAGGTGACCACGATTGCAGCCATAGGAAGGCACATTCCAGTTGAATTAAGAACAAACTTCCTGAGTCTAAACGCAGTTGGAGCATTGACCTGGAGAAATGTTACGGTCCCCTTTTCTGCCTGCGTATCTTTTTAAGATTATTTGAATTCCGATTCTTCCAATAAGCAGAATTCTCCTCCATTATAGTTCCGTTTCAATTACAATGTCATCAAAACTCCTCACTTTCCAGAAATCTGCTTCGTGGCAGCGTCACTTCCCTTGGGATATTTTTTATGAATACAAAATGAGAAAGGGAGAACTAGATGGGCTGCGCTGAGCTCTTCTCAAGAAAATGTGGGATAACCGCTTTCTCTGCAAAATAAATTCTCTTCCACTGGTGCACTTGGAAGGTTTTTTCTTTTAAAAAAAGGGGGAATTGTCTTTTTAGACTAACTCTGAAAAGGCGAGACTGCATTCAAAGCCACCACTGTAGAGATAGAAGAGTCCATCATGTGGCAATCAAGAATTTGGGGGAGCACAGATGCAGAACCCCCTATGTCACACTCAACAACTCTTTTCTAGTGTCACTAGTGATCACTTTCACATTTTTAAAATATTTCTGATTAGTTCCTGCGCAACGGTGCTGGAGTCTATAGGTACTGTGGGATCCTTGGTGCTCTATAAGCTTGGTGTCTTCCCTTGCAGATATTTAATTACCAAACTAGATAATATCATCACTACTAGAAGAGGATTGGGGTTTGCTGTCTATTTTAGCACTGATGATATTACCTAGTTTGGTAATTAAATGTCTGCAAAAAAAAAAAAAAGGTTCAGAGAGCACCAAGGACTCCACAATTCAACCTCGTGCTACAAATATTCTCTTCTATTCAGTGGTGAAATTCAGCTGGTTCTATCTGGCTCGAGCGAACTAGTAGCGCCGGCGGCAGGAGGCTCCGCCCACCCACCCAGACGTCATCATCATGTCCTGTTTTTGACCCTCTGCACATGCACAGAAAGCTCTGCACATGTGTGGAGGAGGCGCGCTCACATTTGTGAAATGGTAGCTTCTATTGCTTCTATTGTATATAGAATGTACCATATTTTTCGGAGTATAAGACACATCTTTTTCCCCCTAAAAGGGGGTGAAAATTTAGGTGGGTTTTATACACCGAATGTAGCCCCGCCCACCCACTGGCCCCCACCCTTTGGCCTCTGCCTCGCAGCAGTTACCTCCCTGCAAGCAAACAGCAAGAAGAAACAGCTCCTTTCAGCTTCAGCACAGCCTAATTAGCACAAGTTGATTGGATCGGCCTCCCGACTCTCAGCTGATTTGCTCTCAGCTGTTTTGCGCGGGCCTCTGCTGCGTGCTGCAAGGAGGTAAATTGCTGGAGCAGATTTTTTTTTTCTCCTTGTGCTAATCAAGCTATGCTGAAAACGAACATGAAAGTAAAGCAGGCTGTTTGCTGTTTGCTGCAAGGAGGCAAAATTGCTCAGAGGCAGAGGGAGATTTCTTTTTCTTCTTTTCCTCACCAAAAAAGGTAGGTGCGTCTTATAGTCCGGTGCGTCTTATACTCTGAAAAATACAGTATATAGAATATATATAATGTATATAAAACATTTCTTTCCTTTTTTTTTTTTTTGGCCTTCAAGTCTGTGGACTGCTTGGCTATGCCCTATGGTTTTGTTGGCAATCATTTTGGAAAGAGTTGCCCTTGGCTTCTTCCTAGGATTAAGAGAATAACTTGAAACAAGATTTAAAGATTCATGCATACCATGGCAATGGTCAACTAATAAATTTCTTTCTAGACTTCAAGGTGTTATCAGTCTCTTTCATCTTGTTTCAGCAGGAAAAAACCCCCATGAAGTGTATTATATCTTTGAAATACTCATGTTTCCCTGAAAATAAGACCCTGTCTTATATTTTTTTTGAACCCTGAAATAAGTGCTTGGCCTTTTTGCCATGCTCTGAAAAGCCCCATTGGGCTTATTATCAGGGGATGTCTTATTTTGGGGGAAAACAGGGTATTATATATCTTGAATGCAGAATATCCGAGAATCAGGATTACAAAATTCACAGCTGGCAATGAGAGAAACAATTTCTTGAATTTCTGAAGCAAAGCTCCAGGATTTCACCATCGGGGGGTCATGTAAAGTAAACATTTGGCTTTCGTGTAAAATTTTAACGGGGGGGGGGGGAATTAACGCAACCATAGGAAGACGCATGCAGAAGCTTTTTAAGTAGTGCAGTTGTATCACAATAGCTGAACGAGCTCGGCTATTCATACATTACAGGCTGTGCTCATTTGTCAAATTAATCTTCCGTTGTTGAATAAGCCATGTTTGGCAAGGTTCACCCACATGGACTAAGGTCTAAAATATGTCTACTGAAGTGTGAGGAATCTGAAGACTGGCACATTTGCTGATATAAATCTAATCACCGCTTCCTGTAACGCACATGCAAAATCTTTACAGATTTTGTTCAGTTTTGCAGGGCGAGGCTCTTGGAGAAAGCTAAGGCTGTTTGTCTATGGAGATTCTCAGTCATCCAGGCTCGTGGTTGTCCCAAAGGTGCTTTTTCAAGAGGCGACTGGACCTTCTGGTTTTTCCTTGAAGACGTTTCGCTTCTCATCCAAGGAGCTTCTTCAGCTCTGACTGGATGATGGGGGAACGGAAGGATTTATACTCCTTGTAGACAGCTGGTCAAATCTCCAAGTGTCCTCAATAACTTTCTAAAAAGGATGCAAATGACCAGCTTTCTGCAAGGAGTATAAATCCTTCCGTTTCCCACCATCCAGTCAGAGCTGAAGAAGCTTCTTGGATGTCTTCAAGGAATGTCTTCAAGGAAATGTCTTCAAGGAAAAACCAGAAAGTCCAGTTGCCTCTTTGGGACTAAGCACCTTTGGGACTAAGGCTGCTTGGATGATTAGATGACTCTCCAGATCTAAGAAAGCTTAACTCAGCATCTCGGGAGAGACAAAAGTCCCCTTCTTACGAGTCTGAGAAATGGAGTCTGTCATGGAAAAGCCTAGAATTATTTTTGACTTTATTCTTGGAGAACTGACTGCATAGTTCTCCAAAGCATTTTAAATACCACAGCAGCCTTGGATCCCTTGGGAATCCGTGATTGGCCAGCGAAAGCCTCCGTCCTATTTTTAAAAACCCATTTTCGTGGAAACAGTACGTTCTTCAAGGTCTGAAATGGGTACAGCTAGTGAAGGGACCCAGCAATAGGCCCCAAGATCACAACTCCGCCCTCAGTCCCAAATTGGGATCGAGCGCACAAGGGTCTCATTTTGGGAATTGGGGATTAAAAATCAGCCTTAAACTCAGTGGCTGTCGAGAGGGATAAACATGGAGTTCAAATGGAAGCTAATAAAAATAAAGAGTTTCCAGTTATGCACCATGGAAAATAAACGATGTTGATGTTGGAGAGGAATAATTATTCGAAGGCAAAGGAGAAATTTTAATACAGCTAAAGCATACAACTATTCAGTTAGCTTGGCTTTTCTCCGTTTAATCGCAACCTTGCTTCCATATTTGTTTTTCATTAAGAGGGATGGGTATCCTTTTGAGGGGCATGCAAATGGTGATAGGGTCAAAACAGGGGTGAAATGCTCCCGGTTCAGACCGGATCGCCCGAACCGGTAGGGATGGAGGCAGGTGGTTCGGCGAACCAGTAGCAAAAATCCCTGCCCCCCCCCATTGCCCAGCTGAGCTGCGCGATCATCAGAGGCTTTTTAAAATTATTTTTAAAAGCATTTTTTCTACAACCTCTTCTGCCCAAGAGGTTATAGAAAAAATGCTTTTAAAAGTAAAAACAAAGCCTCTGCCGATCAGGCAAGTTAGCTAGGATCGTCAGAGGCTTTAAAAGCATTTTTTTTTTTAACAACCTCTTCAGCCGAAGAGGTTGTAGAAAAATGGTTTTAAAAGTAAAAAAAAAAAAAGTTGGCCATGTCCACTCAGTCATATTACTCCCCACCCACCCACCAAGCCACACCCACAGAACCGGTAGTAACAAAATTTACATTTCACCACTGGGTCAAAATGTTTTGACCTTCAACCATTTTCCTTTTGTTGCGGTGGCAGCAGAAGGAAAAATGAAACCTTCAGTCTTTTAATGATATGCTGGGTGAAATTTCTACACGAAAAATTAGAAGTTGTTAATACGAACAATAAGCATAAACGTAAATCATGCAATCATAACGATGACCCTGGTGAAGGCAATATTTGGGGAAGCTGATTTTTAGATGCAGGTTTATTTGCAAGTTAGTATTTGTTTGTAAGTATTTATTTGTAAATAAAAGCTGCTCCCTTGAATGAAAGATCATTGACAGTCTTCACCTACTCCCAGTTCCCAGACCCAGAGCCTTTCAAAATGTTTAATGGTTATGCTTCTTGTTAGGAAATGGCTATTGTCTATCTAGTTGGTCAGGCAATATGTAAACTATCAATACATGTTTGTCAAAAGGTATTATATTGCTTTAAGACTGTATTGCATCATCCTGTATCCTGATTGGCTAAGCTCTGTAGCCAATGTACTTAAGGGGAAGCCTGAATCATGGCTTGTGGACACTACACCATTTTATCTGTTTATTTGCTGTTACTCTCTACCTGTTCTCTCTGTATGATCACTGTTTGATCATTGCTACTTGTTGCTTTTTACTATTTATTGAATGTTTTAATACTGAACTTGTTCCTGTTTGAAACTCAAGAAGAACTGTTTTATTGTGTAATGACAACAACTGGTAAGAAGACTTTGTACTTGAAATATCCCTGAATTGATATTTTAACTATCGCCTTATCTATGTATGACTTGGATTGTTATTGGACTTTGCTTTACTTTTTTCTAAAAAGTAAAAGACTATCACAACTCAGTGTGTCAGTATATTAACTGTGGTTATTCACTCTCAGCCGTTTTCATGTGCATACTCAAGGGGTACTCTGCTCAATAACCCATAACATCGGTTATGAGCCAAGAATATCCTTAACACTTCTGACTGTTATTTGTCTAATGTTGCTTATTTTATTGTTGGTCATATATTGATTGTTGCAAATCACCCTAACCAGTGGTGAAATCTGAACCGGTTTACTGGCTGCACACATGTGCTTTGCACCGAACACGCACTGCATGTGCGTGATGTGCACCATGCACCAAATGCGAAGTGCGCATGTGCTGCACACCAAAAGGAGGCATGGGGTAAGTAGAACAGCGCGCAGGCTGTGTGTGTGTGATCAGCTGTGGTGCGCAATCTTTTTTTTTTACTTTTAAAAGCATTTTTTTTAACCACGTATTCGGGCGAATAGATTGTAAAAAAGTGCTTTTAAAAGGTTAAAAAAAGGCTCTGACGATCGCGCAGCTCAGCTGTGATCGTCAGAGCCTTTTTAATTTTTTTTACTTTTAAAAGCAAAAAAAGCAAAACCTTCTGCACATGCGCAGAGGGTACAAAACACATTACTTCCTGGTAAAAACCAGGATGTAACGACAAAGGGGCAGGTGGGCGGAGCCTCGCGCTGCAATCACTACCAGTTCTCCGAACCACCCGCCACAATCACTACCAGATCGGGCGATCTAATCCGAACCGGGAGCATTTCACCCCTGACCCTAACCCAGCTTGACTGGGGTTGTGCAGCATGCATGTCTGGCAAATACAGACGTACATAAAGCTGCACTATCAGAATGTAATGATCTATTGATGATTTTTGATCTCGAGGCATTCATTCATTCATTTCATTCATTCATTCAATTTCTATAGCCGCCCGTCCCAGCCAATGACTCTGGTTTGCTATGCTTTGGGTGGCAAACCAGAAGCGGCTGTGGGAAGGTGTCAAAAAGGTCAAGATGGTGGCCATGATCACACAATCAAAACCCCACTCTTTGTTTTTTTCTTTACACAGAGGGGATGTAAAAGGGGGCAGAGCTTGAATTGTGTGGTTGCCATCTTAACTTTGTTGACTACCTTCCCTACTCCCAGTTGCGTTACATCTCTACCATGCATGGGGTGCTGCTGTTATTTCGAAGCAGCTCAGGTTGTATCTTAGCACAAGGCTGAAAAAAACTGACTAACCCAAGTTACGTTTCCGTGGCCGAGAACTGCTCCATAAAATCTTTCAACAAGGAGCCAGCGACTGTTATTCCTGGAGTCTTTAGGGTTATCACAACAGAAGCCACACTCCCATGGGACCTTAGAGCCCTTCGCCCTATGGCACCATAGGGGGAAAAAAACAACATTCTCCCCTCTGCCCTAAAGCCATGCGCAAACCTCAGCCCAATTCAAGAGTCTGCAGTAAAACTCCAGTTTGTAAAAAAAAAAGAGAGAGAGAGAGAACCATCTGTCTCTCCAGAATTTGAGTTGGCAAGGAAGGAGGTACCGGAGAGAGAAATACATGAAATGGATGGGCCCACCCTACTAGCGTATAATGTATAGTTCAGGGGTCAGCAACCCGCAGCTCTGGAGCCGCATGTGGCTCTTTCATCCCTCTGCTGCGGCTCCCTGTCACTGGTCGGCTCCACAATTGATAGGGCTTTCGGTTAGGACAGGTAGAGGAAAAAGGACGCCATGCTAGGAGGAGACTCTATGGTGGGGGAATCGGAGTTCCGGTCAGCAGAGGAAAAAAGGATGCCATGCTAGGAGGAATCAGACTTCTGGTCAGCATAGGAAAAAAGGACGCTGTGCTAGGAGGAGACTCTATGGTGGGGGAACTGGACTTCCGGTCGGCTCCAGAATTGAATGGGGGCTTCCGGGTAGGACCTTTGTGACTCTTTGAGTATTTAAGGTTGCCGACCCCTGGTATAGTCATACTTTCTGAAGAAGTTCTTCACCTAGACCTAGAGAGTTGGAAACACCTTCAGCTTTGGGGGTGGGTGGGGGGGGAGAGTGGAATTTGGCCCCATCTTATTTGGAGGGGGAAACTGAACCTCAAATCCTCTGCAGATCGTCATCATTCTTTCCACATTTGGCAATCAGGTGCACCCAGGACAGAGTTGTGGAAATCGTGTTGTATCACCTGGAGAGGACACAACTTCTCTGGCACCAACAAAGATGTCCCCTGTTTGGGAAGAGAACCAGTTCCTAGCTCTGCCTGACCTGTCCTAAGCTTTGCCTCCCAGTCTTCTGGAGAGCGAGGATCGCTCGGCGGATCGGATAACCCAAGGCTACCATCGGTTCAATCAGTTCGCGTTCCTCTTGGCTCAGCACCGAGAGCAGGTCGGCGGTGGAGTCCAGGTGAGCTCTGTGGGGACTAAGAGGTTGCTGGGTCTCTGGTGGGGGTGGGAGGCAGGAATACGGGCTGAGAGACTGAAAAATAAAACAAAACAGAGCGTTTAACATCAGTTAACTTGGAGAAATCTTTATGAGCCATCTGCTCTTTCACGAGACTTTTCAGAAGGATGTTGTTCTCCTCTGGAATATGTGCAGCCATTGTGGTTACGCCAAGAAAACGCTTCAGGTCTTTTTGTCATATTAAAATTAATGTAGCCCCAGCCATAAAGCGAGCCAGGAAAATTCCCACAGTTAGAACCATCTTCCCCCACCCCCACACCTATTAACATCCTGTTTTCATTTCTGTTTTTCTGAAGCTGATTCAGAACTATCCTGATTTGGAATAAAGATTATTTTGTTTCCACGGAGATGACAAAGGCTGCTAAAACAATAACGAAGACAGGGAATCTGAGTCTTGGGAAATAAAACATTGACGCTTTTAACTTAAAACGACATCTTCATATCATTCAAAGATATGGTTGATGTGGTTTTGGGAAACTTTTCCCTTGGTGCAGTTTTCAGACGGGGGTGAAGTCCTTCCATAACTGTTTTTTTTCCTAGTCATCATTCAAACCTTCACTTAGGCTGTCTCTGGCTATGACAGTCAAGGTATATTATTCCCAGCAGTTCCCAGCAATTATCTATCTATCTATCTATCTATCTATCTATCTATCTATCTATCTATCTATCTATCTATCTATCTATCTATCAGAACTCCTATCTATCAGAACTACTGTTGCTGGGAACTGCTGGGAATAATATATCCTGACTATCATATATATGCTTCTGGAGGCAAGCTGTTCTGTTGATTAATTGTTCTCATTGTCAAGAAAATTTCTCTTTACTTCTAGGTTGGGTCTCTCTTTAACAAGCTTCCACCCACTAATTATTAATTAATTGATTCCACCCATTAATTGAATTTCATCCAAGCTCTTTTTAGGAACCCTTCTCACATGCTCCTAAACCCCACCAAACTTATTTGACCCGAGTCCAAAGAACAAATTCGGTCCCCATCGTTGCTGAATTTTATACGGCAAGGGTTATAAACAGTGGGGAAATCCATTTTTTTTAACTACAGGTTCTGTGGGTGTGGCTTGGTGGGCGTGGCTTGGTGGGCATGGCAAAGGAAGGATACTGCAAAATCTCCATTCCCACCCCACTTCCCACTCCAGGGGAAGGACATTGCAAAATTTCCATTCCCACCCTACTCTGGGGCCAGCCAGAGATGGTATTTGCCAGTTCTCTGAACTGCTCAAAATTTCTGCTACCGGTTCTCCAGAACCTGTCAGAACCTGCTGGATTTCACCCCTGGTTATAAAACATGCGGGTAATATAATAGTAAACTCTATTTCATTTGGTATGGAGACCTCTAAAAATGTTTAAGAGTTGTTGCTGGAATTGCAATGGAGACATTTGGAACATTAACTGATATGGTCGGATTTGTCTGATTATTGTTACATTTTGGACTTCGATCCATAGGATTGCTAACACAAATTTAGACTGATCTTGGTTGGTAAAAGAATGGCAATGTTTTGCTTGGCTGTACCCCCCCAGCATTTGGAATCTGTCAAGACATTGAGAAATATGGCTCTTTTACGCATGGGAGACAGCCAAAAATAATTATTGTAAAATATTGGAAGGACAAATATGTACCTGACTTGCAGCAATGAGTTGCTGACATGTGGATTTGAGTTAAGATTACTGTATTTTTCGGAGTATAAGACGCACCTTCGTTTTTGGGGAGTCAAATAAGAAAAAAGGTGATTGGCAGGTGGCCTCCTGGAATACCCCCAATCAGCTGTTCCCAGAGGTAAATTTTAGCAACAGGTTCCTTGGTTGTGAGCTCTGTGCCTTGCCTTTTTTTTTGCTTTTTTTTCTGCCTCTGAAACTTCTGAAACTCCGTTTCAGAAAAAACTTGTTTTTCTGCCTCTGAAAGCCTCCGAAACAGCTTCAGAAAAAAAGCCTCTGAAGCTCTGTTTGGGGGCTTCTTTTCTGAAGCTTCGTTTCTGATGCTTTTTTCAGCCTCCGAAACCTCCGTTTGAGAAGCTGGGCGGGGCTACATTCGGAGTGTAAGACGCACCCAGATTTTCACGCTCTTTTTTTGGGGAAAAAAAGTGCATCTTATACTCCGAAAAATACGGTACTTTGATTTTGATATGAAAAAAGGGGCAAGAAAGAGGAATAAGCAATTCCACCAACATCTAAGAGTAATTTTGTGGATGAGATAAATTCCCAAGCTTTTCCCCCTTTCTGTCTATATGATCAGAAACACACACAGTCAAATGGATTTCCTTGATAACATATTTCAAATTTCTAACACTCACTAAGGAATAAAACAGTGGAAGAATTTTACAGAGAGTGACTATTTGCAAAACAGCGTTGGTCGAAGAGAGGCAGGCCAAGGACCTATGCACAAATCAAACCCTAAAATGCAAACACTCTACAAGTGTTTGGATTCTCTCCCTCCCTCCCTCCCTCCCTCTCTCTCAAATACATTTCATATATATTATTTACATTATAGGACTGAAACATTCATTTGTTTATGTTTATTTATAAGTTGTGTTTAACTGGGCTTCAGCTGTCAAAGTGTACACGACTCTTCTGCAAATCTTATACAGCCCTGCGTTCGAAGTAACAACAAGCAATGCAGCCAAACCCTCATCAAATAAAACCACATGAAACAAAACCTCGAAACAAAACGAAAAACAAAAACTTCTGAATGATGGGGCTTACAGAGAATTAAAAACATTCCATTCCGTTCATTCTCCATGCTAAACTGATAAAGAGTCCAAAAGAATTTCATCATATAGTTTGGCACACACGAGTGATGTTTATATTACCTTAAATCACCCTAGTTTAACTCTTGCCTCCTTCTAACTATCCTACAGAGAAATAAGCTATTTTCCTCGGGGGTATTAAATGTCATAATAATATGAGCAGAAAAATAGGAAACTCGTTATGTCTCGTCTAACAAAGAGAAGGACTAGGGGAATATCGTAGCAATCTTCCAATAGTTGAGAGGCTTTCCCAGAGAAGAGTGGGGGGTTGACTTATTCTCCAGAGCATCTGAGGACAGGACAAAAAGTAACGAGTGGAAGATCATTAAAGAGAGATCCAACCAGGGGTGAAATCTAAAATTTTTCCCTACCGGTTCTGTGGGCGTGGCTTGGTGGGGAGCGGGTGGCTTGGTGGGGAGGGGGGTGTCCTGTGACTGAGTGGGCGTGGCCAACTTGATGTCACTCACAGCCATGCCCACTCAGTCACAAGACCTTCTCCCACCAAGCCATGCCCACAGAACCCGGTAGGAAAACTTTTTAAATTTTTATTCTGCCACCCACTCGCCACCCGCTCTCTTTTCGCTTTGGATCGGGGCCAGGGGCCAGGGGCCAGGGATGCGCCATTCCCTGGGGACCTGGAGTCACCGCCTGCTCACCGCCTGCCTTAACCAGGTCAGGGAATGCACCATTCCCCGATACCAGCCTTGCCCCGGAGCCGCTGCCTGCTCTTTCATTGCCAAGCGGTGTGTCCTCACCTTTCTCCTATGGCTGGCTGTCAGGGAAGGCAAGCGCCTGAAAGTTACCAGAGTCACTCAATCTCCTTCTTGAACGTGTCGCCACCATCGCCGCCCTGGTCCACTCACCGGCTGCACAAGCGCACACCCAAACTGCCGCTGATGAGTGAATTAAATAAACGGTGTGCACTTGCGCAGCCGGTGCATGGACCAGAGCAGCGATGGTGGTGGCACATTCAAGAAAGAGAGTGAGTGACTCCGGTAATTTTTGGGTGCTTGCCTTCCCTGACAGCCAGCCGCGGGAGAAAGGTGAGCAGTAGGATACACCGTGTGGCAAAGGGCGAGCAGGCAGCGGCTCCGGGGCAAGGCTAGTATCGGGGAATGGTGCATTCCCCGACCTGGTTGAGGCAGCAGGCGGCAGCTCCAGGGTGGCTGGGTGGGCGGAGCCTCCAGCTGCCATTGCTACCGGTTCTCCGAACTACCGGCCATCATCGCTACCGGATCAGCCGATCCGGTCCGATCCGGTAGCGTTTCACTCCTGGATCCAACCTCGAACTAAGGAGAAATTTCCTGATCGAGAGAACAATTAATCAGTGGAAGTTGTGGGTGCTTTATCACTGGAGGCTTTCAAGAAGAGATTGGACAGCTATTTGTCTGGAGTAGTATAGGTTAAGACCTCCAAAGTCCTTTCCAACCCTATTATTCTATGTTCCAACATAATGTTTAGCGTATACAGAGAGTTTTGAGTTGGGTGAGTTGGGTGAAAGTCTCAAACGTTATACAGATGTTAAGGTGGATGGAGCTAAAATCAAGACCATCTTAAGGTTGTCAAGCCAATTCCTATTTGATGTTTTGCATGAATTGTTTCCGGGTATAATTTAAGAATAAGCCTTGTTATCTGGGTTGGAGGAACCAAGGAGATAAGGACAAGTCAACAAGGAAGCCGTTGCCGATTCAGCTCTTCATTTCTTTTCCAAGATGCTGAAAAAGTCATCCAAATGCAAAGCCTCTTTGAAGCTTTGGAACTGATCTTGTTTATGGAGTTTTGCAAATCGAGAAGGATAAAGGCTCAGGGATAAAGATGACTCATCTGCAGTATCAACGCCTCATTAACGGCTTAAAAAACAGGAAGGAAAAGACCAAGAAACGATATTCCTTCCCTGGGGAAGATTCTTCTTGAATGACATTAATAGGGACTAGATCAGTGGTGGGGTTCACATTTTTTTACTACCAGTTCTGTGGGCGTGGCTTGGTGGGCGTGGCATGGCATGGCACGGTGGGCGTGGCAGGGGAAGGATACCGTATGGGCTCAATTGCGGTCATAAGTTGAGGACTATCTGTACAAATGTTGCTTGAGAACGGTCTCTTGCCTTCCAGCATACCAAGTTCCTGATTTGTTTTGCTTTGTTTCGTTTTATTATTTCTTAAAATAAATGAAAAGAAATTAAAGTCAGATCCCAAGTGAGCACCACTTGGCCTAGGGAATTACTTCAATATATAATTCAGACTGCTTCATTTTATATGCTTCATTATCACATATGCATAATGTGGGTTGATTATCACACAATAGGAAAAGACAAAAAATTGTAATGTATCCTATCTAGTCCAGAGGTGGGTTTCAGCAGGTTCTGACCAGTTCTGGAGAACCGGTAGTGGAAATTTTGAGTAGTTCGGAGAACCGGTAGTAAAAATTCTGACTAGCCCCACCCCCATCTATTCTCTGCCTCCTAAGTCCCAGCTGGTCAGGAGGAAATGGGGATTTTGCAGTAACCTTCCCCTGGAGTGGGGAGGGAATGGAGATTTTACAGTATCCTTCCCATGCCACACCCACCAAGCCACACCCACCAAGCCAAGCCACACCCACCAAGCCAAGCCATGCCCACCAAGCCACACCCTCAGAACCAGTAGTAAAAAATTTTGAAACCCACCACTGACTGTTCATTTTTATTATTTTTTTATTATTATTTTTTAATTTGATTTATATGCCGCCCTTCTCCAGAGACTCAGGGCGGCTTACAGTGCGTTAAGCAATAGCCTTCATACTTTTGTATATTTATACAAAGTCAGCTTATTGCCCCCACAATCTGGGTCCTCATTTCACCTACCTTAGAAAGGATGGAAGGCTGAGTCAACCTTGAGCCTGGTAGGATTTGAACTTGCAGTAATTGCAAGCAGCTGGTATTAATAACAGTGAATTAGTCCACTGCGCCATTATTAAATGGGTATTTTGTGATCAGTCAAACCCAGTGATCATTTTGTGAGATTGAAATGCTCTAGTTGCCCACTGGTCCACAAAGGTTGCCCATCTCTGCCTTTAAGCTACATCCAAGTCAGTTAACACTGAACCCTTTTTAGTACAATACAATACAGATACCATATTCAAGCTAGGCAGTAAACTATAGATCTTCAGACACTTAATCCTTACTCAGCTCTTGGCTAGACTTTTCAGAAAGCTCCCATACATCACTTTTTTTTAAAAAAAACAAACATTTATATCGCAGAGAAGAAGGAAGCCATAACCCAGTGGCTGACGGCCCATATCAGTGCAAAGAGAGCAGAATTTTCATATATCTCCCCTGCAGCTTTTAAGTTTCTTCCTCCTACGCTGCCAAGTTCATTGATATTTGGTGTCTCCCTTGGGCAGCTGAGATGTTTAAACAATGATCCTCTCTAGCCTGGGAATCACTGGTTTTCACATTGCCACTTTCAGCTTTAAGCAGGTCCATTTTTAGTACAAACAGACCAGTGTTGGGTTTCAAATTTTTTTACTACCGGTTCTGTGGGCGTGGCTTGGTGGGCGTGGCATGGCTTGGTGGGCGTGGCAGGGGAAAGATACTGTAAAATCTCCATTCCCACCCCACTCCAGGGGAAGGTTACTGCAAAATCCCCATTTCCTCCCGATCAGCTAGGACTCGGGAGGCAGAGAATAGATGGGGGTGGAGCCAGTCAGAGGTGGTATTTACAGGTTCTCCGAACTACTCAAAATTTCCGCTCCCGGTTCTCCAGAACTGGTCAGAACCTGCTGAAACCCACCTCTGAAGCAGATGTTTTGATTCTAGTTAACCATGTCTTTGCACAACAGGAGCGATGCTAAATCAGGCTGTGATTTAGCCACAGTCTCAACCTAGTATCTGAATTATGAGCTGGCTCATTCATGCACACGGCGTTTGTGAACCCTAGATGTAATCCAGAATGCCCTATACATTTCTCTCACATCGTCTTTAAAGCATTATTTTGAAACGTTAATGCATTTTGGTTTGGCTAGTCTAGAGAAAAGAAGAATTAGGGACGACATGATAGCAGTATTCCAGTATTATTATTATTATTATTATTATTATTATTATTATTATTATTGTTATTATTATTCATATTTCTATGCCACCCACTCTCCGAGGACTCTGGGCGGCTTACATCAAAGACAGTATACTAAATAGCATATTTCCCCCAACAATCTGGGTCCTCATTTTACCCACTTCGGAAGGATGGAAGGCTGAGTCAACCTTGAGCCGGTGAGATTTGATCCGCTGATCTGCAGTCTAGCAGTCAGCTGAAGTAGCTGCAGTACTGCACTCTAACCACTGCGCCACCTCGGCTCTTGTAGTAAAGTATTTGAGAGGTTGCCACAAAGAAGTGGGGGGGGGGGGATCAACTGATTTTCCAAAGCACCAGAAGGCAAGACAAGAAACAATAGTCAGAAACTAATCAAGGAGAGAAGCAACCTGGAATTGAGGAGAAACTTCCTAACAGTGAGGACAATTAACCAGTGGAACAACTTGCCTTCAGAAATCATGGCTGCTCCATCACTGAAGGTTTTTAAGAAGAGACTGGACAGTTGCTTCTCTGAAATGGTATAGGTCTGCGATGGCGAACCTATGGCACGGGTGCCACAGGTGGCACGCGGAGCCCTCTCCGCTGACACGCAAGCCATCGACCAGCTCAGCTCCACCACGCATGTGCGCACATCTCCTGGTGGCCAGCTGATTTTCAGGTCTCTGTCGTGGGGGCTTGACACATGCGAGTGGGGGCACGTGTGCATGTGCGGGGGTTGGGGGAGCGTGGGGGGAAGCGGAGCGGCCCACTCATGGCCTGTTTTTGGTCCCAGGAAGCTTCAGGGAGGCCTGGTGGCGCAGTGGACTAAAGCGCTGTTAAAATAGCACTTAGCTGCCAGCTGCCTGCAATTACTGCAAGTTTGAATCCCGCCAGGCTCAAGGTTGACTCAGCCTTCCATCCTTTCTAAGGTAGGTAAAATGAGGAGCCAGATTGTGGGGGCAATAAGCTGACTTTGTATAAATATACAAAAGTATGAAGGCTATTGCTTAGCGCACTGTAAGCCACCCTGAGTCTCCGGAGAAGGGCGGCATATAAATCAAATTAAAAAAACAAACAAAAAAACAATGGGCTTGGGGGGGGGTGTCACTCATGCGTGCACGGGAGGAGTATGGGGGAGTGTTGCGTGGACATGCGTGGGGGTGGGGAAGTGTGGGGGGTCACGCATGTGCAAGGGAGTGGGAGTGGGGGGGATGATGCGCACATACGTGGGGGGCAGGGCACGCGGGGGGCATTGCATTATGGGTGTGGGCACATGCACACATGACCCCACCCCCGTGCTCCCCCCCCCCTTTTTTGCCACGCGACAACAACCCCCCCCCCGGCCCATTGTTTTTTTTGTTTGTTTGTTTAATTTGATTTATATGCCGCCCTTCTCCGGAGACTCAGGGTGGCTTACAATGCATTAAGCAATAGCCTTCATACTTTTGTATATTTATACAAAGTCAGCTTATTGCCCCCACAAACCGGGTTAGCCATCACTGGTACAGGTTCTCCTGTTTGAGCAGGGGTTGGACTAGAAGATTTCCAAGGTTGTGGCTCCCAGATCCTGTGATTCTGTAAAACACCATGACTCAGGAAGAAAGGGGGGGGGGGAAAGAAGAAAAGAAAGGAAAGATTGTTACTTACTGCCACGGTAGGTTTATGGTGTTGGATGGGACGGACCAGCCCTGCGGAATGAAGCCGACTTGGCTTACCGCAGGAAGTAGGTGGTGGGGATGGGATTAAAGTTTGGGCTAAGCGAGGAGGGGAACCGGCTCCGAATCGGAAGTTCCTGCTGCTTCTGGAGTGCTGGTGGAGAGAGAAAGCTTTCGAAACCAAGGCAGAGTCCGTGGCCGTTCGGTTTAAGGGATGCATGACGGCCAACAGCTTCTTCTTGGCACCTTCCAACTCGTTCTTCACGTTGTTTAAAAAATGTGTGGATTGCCTCTGCTTGCCCAAAAGGGACCTCGGGCAACTGCTTTCCGACGTGGCAGTTAGATGCCCTGGGGAAGTTTTTGGCCTGTTTTGGGGAACATCAAAAAGCTGAGGTAGAACACCGGACATTGGTGCTAAAAGCTCTTCACTGTCAGGTTCTTCAGAGGTGGCTGAGGAAGACTCCTTGCCGTCTGAACCTTCCTGCTCCTCAGGACCCTGGTCTAAATCCTCACTTTCCGTCGTCTTCTCTCTGCTGCCAGGGAAGTGGAGCCTCTCAAACTTGGTGCCCAGATTCATACAGCTTCGGACACGTGTTATTTCTTTGGTTTTGCAATTGGTTGCCTTGTGGCTACCGGCCACGTTTTCTTTAGCGTCCACCAACAGAAGCCAACAAGGAGGGGCTGTGGGATACGTATTAGCGGTCACGTTAAACCAGGGAATCTCTTGCCGTGAGGCCGAGTCGATCCAGTAAAGGACCTTTTTCTCTAGTGAAAAATCATGCTGTTGAAAGGCAAGAAGATGAAATGTTAGCATCTTCCCAGCCAAGCTAAGCACGTAGAGAAGATGAGACAGAATATATGATGTAATTCCTATATCCAATGTCACAACATCTGGAGCTTCTCTTTCCTTGAGCCAAATCCTAAACTATCCTATGTCCATGAAACCCATTGGGGTCATCTTGAAAAGATGACTTTGATAATAAAAGAAAAAAACACCATAAAGGAACCATTTTGACTGAGACCAAAATGTACCTTAAATTCTACTATTAATGGTAATTGTCTTGGGATTCTTACAAGCAGTGGTGGGATCCTCCCAGTTTAACAACCGGTTCGGTGATCGCGCGCTTCGTGTGCAAGCCTGACACGCTCTGCACACACATGCGCAGTTTGAAGAAATCTTCACTTCCACATTTCTTCGAAGGAAAAACAAAGCTGAGGCGTGGCAATCTGCTCTGCCGTGTGAATCAGCTGAGAAGATAAAGGTAGGAAAATAGCGCAGGTGGGCAGGCGGGGCCATCTCAGGGGTGAAATGCTTCCGGTTCAGACCGGATCACCTGGTCCGGTAGCGATGGCGGCAGGTGGTTCGGAGAACTGGTAGCAAAAATCCCTGCCCCGCCCATGCCCAGCTGAGCCGCACGATCATCAGAGGCTTTTTAAAAAATTTTAACAGCATTTTTTCTACAATCTCTTCAGCCGAAAAAATGCTTTTAAAAGTAAAAAAAAAAGCCTCTGATGATCGTGTGGCTCAGCTAGGATCGTCAGAGGCTTTTAAAAGCATTTTTATAGTAGAAAAAATGTTTTTAAAAGAAAAAAAAAGCCTCTGCCCATCAGGCAACTCAGCTGGGATCGTCAGAAGCTTTTAAAAGCATTTTTTCTGCAACCTCGTCGGCCAAAGAGGCTGTAGAAAAAAATGCTTTTAAAAGCCTCTGACGATCCCAGCTGAGTTGCCTGATCATCAGAGGCTTTTAAAAGCATTTTTTTTACAACATCTTCGGCCGAAGAGGTTGTAGAAAAAATGCTTTTAAAAGTTTTTTTTTTAAAAAAAGTTGGCTATGCCGAATCAGTCACATTAACCCCCCCACCAAGCCACACCCACAGAACCAGTAGTGACAAATTTTTACATTTCACCACTGGCGCATCTGGTCATCGGGGGGAACCGGTTCGCTCCCAGCTGATCGTCGGAGCTATCAGTTCGCCGGAACCGGTCCGAACCGGTAGTATCCCACCCCTGCTTACAAGTACAGGTAATCCTCGACATATGACCATAATTGAGCCCAAAATTTATGTTTCTTAGTGAGACATTTCTTAAGTGAATTTTGCCCCCAATCTTTTTTGCCACAGTTGTTAAGTGAATCACTGCAGTTGATTAGTAACACGGTTGTTATGTGACTCTGGCTTCCCCATGGATTTTGCTTGCCAGAAGGTCACAAAAAAGGATCACATGATCCTGGAATACTGCAGCTGTCATAAATATCAGAGTTGGTTGCCAAGCATCTGAAGTTTGATCATGAGATCATGGGGATCCTGCAAGGGTCGTTTGTGCGAAAAACGGTCATAAGTTACACACTGTTGTAAATCTGAATGGTCAGTAAATGAACCTTTAGTAAGTTGAGCCTTTAGATGATGATGGTTCTAATTCATCCAATATCTTAAATTCTTTTGGCAGATTAGAATGTTACTGAAAATATTAACACTTTCTAAAAATATTAAACATAAAAAACAGTAAAATAATGCAATACAGTTTGAATTATTTGCAATAATGCAATATAGTTTGCTCCACTATTAATCAATAGTGGAGCAAACAAAAACTAATAACCCACCACTTCAGTGTAGAGGAGATATCTAAAATCAATCTGAAAATTATTCTTTCTGTATTTATATGTCTTAAATAGGTAGGAATCAAATTAATTCAATGAATGTTGAACTGTAGTTATGTCCCACCTAAGAGAAACTTAAAGCAAATGATTGTAAACAAATCATAACCTAATTTAAGGTGGACTAAATTAAATTCTGTTAGCGGAAAACCAATACTGTAGATATGAAAAACCAAAACACCAACACAGGATCAAATCATCATACTGACACTGCATTTTTATGATAATAAATAAATCTGCTTCATTTAGAAACCTGAGTCAGTTTTTCCCCATCGTTGCAAAGCTCCCAGAATTTGAATATTATTGCAGCTACGTAATTTTTCCCCCTTCCAACTTTACTCAACCTTCTTTCAAAAAAGAAGGTGGCTTTTTTTTCAGGAAAGCTTTGTAGGGTAAATTAAGATTAATAAGTGTTCCAGCTGTAATCACTGGACTTGAACCACTTTGGTTTCTTCTTTGTACTGTTTAGTCAAATTTTGCTCATCTGACTGCAGTTTATTATAGAGAAGCAAATCCCAAATGTTCCAATTCTGCCTTCAAATAAAGCCCTACTCGATACTTTCAATGTTGATTTTTAACTTGAACTGATGATTAATTTCTTTGGGTTGGGGCTTTGAAGATAAATATTTTCCAGCTCCAAATTCACCTGCATAGTTCAACACACAAAATAGATTGGGCCACCCAAAACGCCAGTTCTTTCCCTATTTTGGGCATCTATAGATTTGAGTGTTTTAAATAGGAAGCCTGAGAAACCTAAGCAAATGCACACAGAAAGTGACAATAAGGAGAGGCGTTCTGAAAATGTACACTGCCATAGAGCAGCAAAAAAGGATGTTTAGATGATTTCTGAAGAAGTCTTATTCCAAAAATGCAATGATGCTCTCTGCTGGTGGGAATGCCCCGAAGACACACCACCAGTGGTGAAATGTAAAATTTGTTACTACCAGTTCTGTGGGCATGGCTTGGTGGGGGGTAATGTGACTGGGTGGGAGTTGCCAACTTTTTTTTTTTTACTTTTAAAAGCATTTTTCTGCAACCTCTTCAGCCAAAGAGGCTGTAGAAAAAATGCTTTTAAAAGGCTCTGACGATCCCAGCTGAGCTGCGCGATCATCAGAGGCTTTTTTTTTACTTTTAAAAGCATTTTTTCTACAACTTCTTCGGCCGAAGGTTTTAGAAAAAATGCTTTTAAAAGTAAAAAAAAAAGCCTCTGATGATCGCGCGGCTCAGCTGGGCATGGGGGTGGGCGGGGATTTTTGCTACCGGTTCTCTGAACCACCCGCCGCCATCGCTACCGGATTGGGTGATCCGGTCCGAACCGGGAGCATTTCACCCCTGCACAACACAACAGCAGAAAGAAAAATATTGAAATGTCTAAGCCCAAAGTTCTAAGTTACTAAAGATTGCCTCTATATAGGAGCCACAGTGATGCAGTGGTTAGGATGCAGTAATGCAGGCTAACTCTGCTGATAGCCAGCAGTTCGATTCTGACCGGTTCAAGGTTGACTCAGCCTTTCATCCTTCCAAAGTCGGTAAAATGAGGACCCAGATTCTTGGAGGCAAGATGCTGACTCTGTAAACCGCTTAGAGAGGGCTCTAAAACACTAGGAAGTGATATATAAGTCTACGTGCCAAGTGCTATTGCTAAAGATAGCCCTCAATTTACAACAATCATTTAGTGACTGTTCAAACTTAGAGCTGCGCTGAAAAAAGTGACTTATGACCACTTTCACACTTACAATCCATGGTTTTGTGATCAAAATTTGGATGCTTGGCAACTGGCTCAGTGACCCCCTTCTGACAAGCAAAGTCAATGGGGAAGCCAGCTTCACTTAACAACCATGTTATTAAGCTAACAACTGCTGTGATTCACTTAACAACTGTGGCAAGAAATGTCGTAAAATGGGGCAAAAGTCACTGAACAACTGTCTACCTTAGCAACAGGAATTTTGGGCTCAATTATTTTTTATTTTATTTTTATTTTTATTTGATTTATATGCCACCCTTCTCCGGAGACTCAGGGCGGCTTACAGTGCGTTAAGCAATAGCCTTCATACTTTTGTATATTTATACAAAGTCAGCTTATTGCCCCCACAATCTGGGTCCTCATTTTACCCACCTTAGAAAGGATGGAAGGCTGAGTCAACCTTGAGCCTGGTGGGATTCGAACTTGCAGTAATTGCAAGCAGCAGATGTTAATAGATGTTAATAACAGGGTGCTTTAAACCACTGTACTACAGGCTCTGTATGGTCATAAGTCGAGGTTTACCTGTACTGTGTCAGAAATCTTTTGAGAATAACTAGGGTGGATGGACAGAGAGACAAGCAGATATAAAGGCATTTTATTTTGAAACTGCTATGGGGATTGTTATGGAAATACACTTCAAAAAGGCTCAGGAGACAGTTAATACTTTGCAGATGGACTTGCATGTACAATAGAGAAAAAACAAGAAAAACATACTGCATTGATAGTGATCTAGCAATGGCATTTTTAGGATTAGCTGAAATACAATATTTCTGCTAAGTGAATAATACTTTTGCACAGATTCGTGTCCAATTCCCCCTCTGGTAATTCAGTTCTCTTTTCTTGATTTTAAGGCAAGCCAACACCAACTAGCTTTTTCAACCCCACCAGCTGTGATTCAAGCTTGTTCTGCAAATTACAGCGAGAATCCAGACACCCACTGAGATTTCCACTTCTAGTTAGTACAGGAAAAAATATATTGGTTTGTAATAATGGCGAATATTTGTTGCTTGGATGTAGGAAGAGGGTGAAGCTTTCTTCTCCGAGCTGGTGAATGGCCCATCAGTGTAGTAATTGAAAGGTATTACAGCAGTTAATCTGTTTACCATTGTGCATGTTAAGACCTCTGCACACTCAGGCAGCTCAATCTCCGGCTGGTCGGTCAAGTTGGCATCTCCCACAGGATCGTCCACAAAGCTTACGGTCACTCTGAATGGTACACCTTCCAAGTAGCTCATTACGTCCCCGACTATGTTATTCTAATAAAAAAGAAACCAAAAGGTGTACTTAGGACTTTTTAAGACCCCGTTTAATTGCTACCCGCTATTTCGAAGGACTTACTGCCAGATGTCTAATGCAGAGATTAAATCACTTGGTGCTAACGTGGAAGCCAGGGGGACCGTAGCCAGTTACCATGTGCTGCACGTATATTTTTGTTAACTCGTTCCGTATGCGGTACTGTTGCGTTCCCAGAACATTAGCCATGTGTTGCTCTAACACAAAAGGATTATTAAGCCCGAGTGTCATGGGAAGGTGAGGGACTGAACAAACTAAGCAGGAAGTGGTGAATCACGTTCTTAGTTTGCCCTGTCTTAAGAGTCAGCTAAGGGAGGACAGCCACCGTCAATCTGCTTGCTTTCGCCAGGAGTTTAAATTGTAAATTTCAATATAGACGTGAAATTAAAAAAAATACATATTTTACGTACGGTATCGGGGTCTGCTTCCCATCAGAAATATGGGACTGAAAGTACAACTGCATTCCAGATCATCTATTACTTAACGTTTCTGCATTCTCAATTTGGTTTGTGTAAAAGTTGGAAAAGGAAGTTGTGTACAAGCTCCTTCCCATCTGCAAGTTATCTGTATTTGTTAACAAGCCAAGATTAGACATTCCCAAATTCTAGGCTCCTGGCATGGCATACCATTTCAGAGTAGAGAGACTAATGTGCCACACTCTGCAGTCATTTCTGCAACACAAAGAGAAACTAAGACAAGGAAACCTGTTCTTCTTAAGTCCAGAGAACTCCATATATTAATCTAATTCAGATGCACATGGTACACAAGATCTGTCTTGAGTTAATCGACCGTCATCTTAAGGAACCTTTTAGGCATTAAAATCAGTTAAGATAATTAATGACTTCAGATGGAAGTTATAGAAGATTCAAGGCAATGAAACCAAACTGTCGATTTCCAGAAATCTGTTTCCAGGTATCTATTAAATATTGTAATTGTTTTACAACTGACAACTTTCCTTTGTAAAACATTTAACAAGTAGTATTTTCAGCTCTGATCTGTAAAGCAACACAGAACAGAATTCGTCATATTTCCTCCCAATTCAGCACTACAGTTCCCATAACACCTAACGAGAGCGATGCGAAAGGCATCAAGTTAGGAAAAGGTGCCCCAAAGTAATTTTAGCAGCTGAATATGGATAGATTTAAAAGTGCCAATTAAAATGATGACGGCAATACAATCCTTTTGTTCTGCCAGTTTGAATTAAGGATATAAGATGAAAATCTGAATTAGCAACTCCTAGATGGAAAAAGATAATAGAGTTCATGAACTGTTCAGTACCAGTACTGTCTAGAAAGTTTATGATCCCAGAATCGATCACAACTGGAATATTAGGCACGAGATATTTATCTCTGGTTGCAATTTAAAATGCCAACTTTATGTGTTATCACAGCTACAATTATAATTAAAAAAACCATATATTTTTTTTAAAATAAGGAACATACAAGCAAAAGGAGCAAAAAAAATTAGAAAGAAATCTATTAAACGGAGAAAGGAATTACTAAGTATGAACCTAGTGCTCAGTACATGAACTATTGATAAAAGAAGAAGTACATTAAATTCTTTTGTAAGGACTGGAATCCCTGATCTAAAAAAATTATTCTTTAAAGAAATGTTAGATTTATATCTCTGTCTGTACACAAGAAACCCACCTATGAACCTCTTAAATATTTCTTCAGCTTAACACTCAACTCTCCAGGTTACACACATTTATTTCTTAGGTAAAGGAAAACTCACCTTAGCAAGGAATTAGAAAGGCACTTGCCAGTGGAAGATGGAGGCGTCTTCCTGGCAGTCACCTCTGCTGTTGCAGAGGGAGCCCTGGCCAAGCCTAATGATTAGAGCTGCTTGAATAAGCATTTGTCGTCAGGTTTTCCAATGGGGTAAGCAGCCTAATCAGCTCTAGAATCCATATATAGGTCACTGTGCCCAGTGAAAATATATAACCACGACTGTCTCAACTGAAAACGTCTGGAAGCAAGAAGATGCTTTTGGGGGGTGGTCTGTATTTTCAATGATATTATGAAGAACAATGCGCAACAATTTTGTTTCCCACAGCGGCCACTGCTGCATCTTGTGGCTTTTTGCTTAAGGAGGTTCTGTCCACGAAGGAACCAAAATAAATGCCAGATACAAGCGTTGAAATGCTAATAATTTATTAAGTACAAACAAAAGGCAACATACTTTTATTAAACAGGGCTGTAACTCACTCCGACAATTTAGTTTCCCATTACAGCATCCTCAAGACTTTGTCGCAAACTTTACAAGACAATAAAGCAAGCTTTGCAGATGATTTGACAATTATCTTCCAACAAACGTTTAACAAGTCTATTTATTGCACACATGTATGTACCAAACAAAAGCTATGGTTTGTACTAGCAATTTGGGTACAACTTGCTCTTTTATGCCATTAACAGCCGTGCCTGGGGTTTCAATTTTTCTGCGGGCTGAGAAAAAGATGATTTAACAGGGTTTGTGGGTGTAATTATGCAAATAAAATGTGTTAAAATAATAATAACTTTTTCTTAAAGAAATGCAGGAAAAAGTATGACATTAGAGAACATTCAGTCTTTCCAGTGTAAATAATGCTAAACTAAACCAACTGGTATTAAATACTTAGAACTCAGAAGTAAACAGATCTGAAGGAGCAAGTTAATGTAAAATAACTGAGTATCAAAACGGTATTCGCTGAGCAGTGGAGAAATGTAGCAAGGTTTGGTATGAATACATTTCTTTTGGTCAACAATAGTAATTTCTAGTTTTTGCAATTTATGAATCACAGAATTCATGCAGAATATGTCTTGTTCTCAAGAACTTTTTATAGGAAATCTGTTCGAGCACACAGAGTTCCTGAGCAGCTGGTAATTCACAGGTAACAAAATCTCTATCTGCTTCCTCTTTACATTCGTTCACTTCAAGGAATGAATTGTGTTTCTGCAGTTTGTGTCATTTATTTAAACTGGAAATGTGCCCTTCAGCTAGGGTTGTAAGATAGGCTGGCAAGGGGTCATTTATTAAAACACAGAAAGGGGAGCAGGAGAGCACATAAGTTCAAGACTCCTTTCTTGAACGCCAAACCATGCATTGATGTTATAATGAAAATATGAAGAGGCAAAACCCCTTTAGCTTATATCCCTATTCTATATCCTAGTTTAAGAGAAAAACAAAATAAAACAAATGCTTCTCTAAGTACGTGAATCACATAATTGTGCATAAATGAAAGGCACTTTTTATGGCAACATGAAAAAAAGGCTAGTTAATTCACTCCATACAACTCCAATTTAGCGCCATAATTTTTAAAAGCAGTACTGTAACTCAAAGTTCAAAGGAAATGACTATCAGCCACATCTGTCAATTCACTTAACTCCTGCCACGCAAGGCCAAGATAACTACAGAGGTGTTTTGGAAAATAGCTTGAATTTAAACATCTGGATACTGTTCCGAAGAAATCATCTTTGATGTTGCCTCGGGGCAATAACTTCTGACTTCCCACAGTTTGTTTTACATTAAGAACACATAGAATAATGTTTAGCTGATGCATTAATTGCATGGTCTCTGAACTATATAAACTCCATAGATAAGCTGAGTTTTATATCTGGCCTCTATTAGCCAATGTCACCCGGCAGATTCATGGCATACTTATTTTTCTATCGCTGGGATTACACTTTTCATTTTGTAGGACTTACATCTCATTTAAGGTAAACTCAGATAAATTTCCGAGGAAAGTCGTTTTAAAGTATGGATCTATCCCACAAACTCCAATACACGCACAGCAGTGATTCACTGACACTTCTTCCATGATAAAAATCCTCTGATACTCAAGTATAACCAGATGCTAGAGAGGACTTACAAGCACTACAATAAGTATCAATGCTATACTTTTAACAGCATCTTTAAGGACAATGCTTGTCTTCTCAATCAATATTTTCTGGCATCCTTTAGCCACCTATAACGCATTTTAAACTCAAAGAACTCTTCTAATGTGAGTTGTCAATCACACATTATTATGGCAGCCTTCCCAAACTGGCAAATCACGCCATGTCTTGTCTTCAAAGGTGCTTCAAAGTCATCACCTGACAGCAGTGGCCCAGGTATCACTGGAGGGAGGACTTGGAAGGACCCATCCTGGTGGAATGAAATCTCCTTCTGGGTGACCTGCAGGCACCAAGTATTGATCCCATTCATGCCTTTAAGGGAAAAAAATAGACAACACACTGAGCACTGTATCTATTCCTTGTCTGAATTATTTCACCCAAAGCATGTACTCAGACAACTGCAGCTGAATACGGAGTTCACAAAGAGGTGCAAAATATTGTAGGAACGTGGTCACAGGCAATTTGAATGAACGGTGGCTACCCAAGGGACCATTTAAAAAGCTGTTCTATTTATGTCCCATCTTTCTTTCAAGAGCATCCAGTGGTACAGATTAGATCCACTCCAATGTTATCCTCACAATTACCTTGTGAGGTAGATTAATTTAAGAGATAGGATGCATTCACACAACAGGTTTACTGAATTAACTTATTTTGTGGATTTGCAAAATAAATTAAATGGCTGGGTTTTGTATAACAAGTCATAAAGTGTTAGTCAAACTTAGCGTGTTGTGCAAATGCAGCCCTTAGGTTTATAAATGATTTAATTCAGTATAGGGTATAAATGCAATACTGTTTTTTGAGTGACCTGCTGAATCTGAGTGGTGGGCTGAATCAAAATCTCAAGTTTATGGTCTGTGATGGACACCAATACTGGTTCTACTATGGCCGGAGGGGCTGAATGATACTGGAAACAGGTTTTACATCTTTCATTAGAACAATGCTTATATATCACAAAAACAAATGATCTCTCCTAATATAGAAGGAAATAAAGCACACAAGGAAATTAGGTGGGAAGGAAGACACATCAAAATTGTCTTTTCCCTCCATTCCAGTTCCTGGGTCTAGTTAAAACCTCAACAAGTTTTATTAAACAGGACCATAAATCATTCTTTTACTGTTTCTCATTACAGCATCCCCAACCGACAACTTTGTTGCAAAGCTTTACAGGACAATAAAACATGCTTTACACAACTACTGACAGTTATACAACCTGAGTTGTGCAGACTCAACAGTTGCAACTGAACATTAACATCTGTAACAAATGGATTAAAAAGGAATTCATTCGGCAGCCTGAATTCAAGACAGCCAAGACAGCCGAGAATTCCCAGGTTTTTATGCAAAACAATGTACACCATCACCTCAATTTGTTTTATTTACTAACAAATGATCTTTGCGCATGCTCCAAGATGGCGGTGCTTGCCTGAATCGCGGCTAGAGGATGGGGTCCTTTTACCCCCCGTAGGTCTTCTAGGGGGTCGTTTTGACATCTTCGGCCTGTGGCCCGGCTAGGGGAGCTCTTAGCCAGTCGGCCGGGAGGGGTTTCGCCCCCCGGGACATCGCGGTGCGGCTGGGAGAAGAGCGTGACGGTGGCGGTTTCGGCAGCATCGGCGAGATTCCGGAGGGTGGATCCCACCGCCCGCATCAGCTGGGCGTCGGCGGCGTTCCGAGCCGGAGGCTCTCTGAAGCTGGAGCGGCGGCAGCCTATAGATCTGCTGGGGCCATTGCTGCCCGGCGTTTTCCCCCTTAGGCTCTGGGGGTTTCTTCTGGATGCCGTGGGGACTGCTGGATTCCCTTGTGAGACCTGGGACGCTGCCAGAACTTCTCGGTTCAGGCAACGGCAGCAGCAATGGGAAACGGCGATTCTTGGCTGCAGCTGCTACAGCCGAAATGGTGGCCAGCCGGTGATGGTGGGGAGGGGAATGCCTGCTCCTAGTTTGGTTAGCCTGGCTACTGTGGACGATGGGATCGCCGAGACAAGAAGAAAACGTGGCAGACATACATTCTTGCTCCGGATTGACTAAGACCTATAGGAGGGTTACCCAGGGGATGGGACAACCCCCGTAAATCTTGGGAGGTCTCCATCGTGATTATGGAGGCTGGGGGTGGGAGTTTTTTTTCCTCCCCCCTATTTTCTACCATTCCCCTTTGGGACTTTGTCCATCCCGGAACAGCTGCCACCTATCGACTCTCTGACATTAGACTATGGCTTATTTCCATCTGAGCCTTTTGACTCGCTGATACCTAAACCATGGCTTGTTTTCATCTTAGCTCCCCCCCTAGTCGTTGGGGAACTGTCACTTATGTGGGGTTGCTATGGGAGCCAGTGTATTTTTCCATCTCACTACCAGAGGGGACTGACCATCAGACCAACCACCGTGAGAGGGCGGTTTTGGACTTTAATCCCCTTGGATTGTGCTCGATAGCCAGCACTGGTTTATTACTGCCTTGCACCAGTAGAGGGGATTGACCATCTGACCATCTGACCAACCACTGTGAGAGGGCGGTTGGATTGTATCCCCCTTGAACTATGTCGACTTGGCTAGAGACCCTGTTCACTGTTGTGAGGGAACAGTCGCCTGGGACTCGGATTGTGGATGCCCCCATTTTATTTGCGTTCCCCTGGACCTTTTTTATCTTTTATGTAGACCCGGGGATGTGGTCACCTATCCTCTTGAAGCAATATGTACTCGGCAGCTGAACTTCTTGGTCTGCGAGATTCCCCCCTCTCGCAGGATTGGCCTTCTATTTTATCAAGGGCCTACCTCGATGACGGGTTTTGGAACCCCGAGAGGTGGCATGCGGCCAAGAGGGGGCTAAGGGGTTTTTTAAAATTGTCATTAACTAAATTAACTAAATTTTTAAGGGGTTCTGGGGAGGGGGAGGGGAGGGAGGGGAGGGGAGGGGGAGGGGCAGGCCTGGTAAGGAATCATGGCATGGGAGGAGGGGATCCTGGGGTTGAGAGGGGAGCTAGAGGTTGTCTGGATAGTGCCTGGAACATCACTACCGTGAGTGGGAGGGGTAGATATGGCGGGAGTAGGGGGCCATATCGAGTTAGGGGAGTGCGCACCCGCTGTTTACGAGCGGTGGCGCGCTCCGACCCCCAAGACTCCACCCGTTCCCCAGGTTGCACAGACCCTCAGGGCCCGATCCTTCGGCTGATGTTATGCAATGCCAGGTCCGTAGTAAATAAAGCCCCCCTCATTTGTGATCTTATTTGTGAGGGGGGAGCGGACCTGACAGGTATTACGGAGACCTGGTTGGGCCAGGAGGGGGGGGTTCCCCTCGTTGAAATGTGCCCACCAGGTTTCCTTGCATTCCATCGGCCAAGGCTACAGGGCAGGGGCGGGGGAGTAGCGGTTGTTATTAAAGAAGGTCTGAGACCGAGGGAGGCCACAGTTCCTCAGACGACCGGTTGTGAGTCCCTCCTTGTGAAGTGGGGTCATGGGGTTCAGATGGGTTTGCTGGTCACGTACCTGGCTCCCTGCCACGTGGCAGCAGCCCTGCCCGAGCTCCTTGACGTTATCGCCGCGGTGGCAGTTGAAACCCCTAGACTTATGGTCATGGGGGATTTCAACCTCCCATCTGTCGGCGAGACGTCGGAGGTGGCTCGGGAGTTCATGGCTTCCATGACAGCTATGGACCTGACCCAGTTAATTCATGGCCCTACCCACACGGGGGGAAACACACTGGATCTGATTTTTGTCTCTGGACAGTGGTTGAGTGACCTTGAGATAGGGGACTTAGTCATCGAGCCCTTGTCATGGTCAGATCACTCTCTCCTTCGTCTTGACTTTCAAACCGCCGCACCCTGCCGCAGGGAGGCGGAGCCTGTTAGTTGGTTCCGCCCCAGGCGCCTGATGGAACCTGATAGGTTCCAGATGGAGCTTGGGCCATTTCCTGAGGCTCTGGCACACGCCTCGACCGGAGACCTGGTGGCCGCCTGGGATAGGGCGGCTACGGGTGCTCTGGATCGGGTTGTGCCTTTGCGGCCTCTGACCCGGCGCCGATCTCAATTGGCTCCTTGGTTTTCCGAGGAGTTGAGGGAGTTGAAGCGCCGGAAACGACGCCTAGAGAGTAGTTGGAGAACCAGTCGTTCTGAATCTGACCGGACACTAGTGAGATCCCATATCAGGAATTACTTAGTGGCGATAAAAGCAGCTAAATGTAACTATTTTGCTGCTCTTATTGCGTCATCAGATAATCGCCCAGCCGCCCTCTTCAGGGTGACCCGCTCCCTACTTCATCAGGAAGCGCGGGAGGACCCCTTGGAGGGTAGAGCTGAGGATTTTGTTCAGTATCTGTATGACAAAATCACTCAGATTCGGGAAGACTTGGACTCCGACTGGGTAGTCCCGGGGAGAGAGACAGGGGCAGGTCTTGTGAGTGTTATCTGGACTGAGTTTGATCCTGTGACCCCTGAGGACGTGGACAGGATTCTGGGCAGGCTGAACGCGACCACTTGTTTATTGGACCCGTGCCCCTCCTGGTTAGTACTGGCTTCCCGGGAGGTGACACGAGGCTGGCTCCAGGGGATTATAAATGCTTCGCTGGGTGAGGGTGACTTTCCCGCCGCCTTGAAAGAGGCGGTGGTGAGGCCTCTCCTCAAGAAGCCTTCCCTGGACCCAGCAATGTTGGTAAATTATCGTCCGGTCTCCAACCTTCGCTTTTTGGCGAAGGTTGTTGAGAGTGTGGTTGCGCAACAGCTTCCCCGGTACCTGGATGAAACGACGTATCTGGATCCGTTCCAGTCGGGTTTCAGACCCGGGTACAGCACGGAAACGGCATTGGTCGCGTTGGTTGATGATCTCTGGAGGGCCCGGGACAGGGGTTGTTCCTCTGTCCTGGTCCTGTTAGATCTCTCAGCGGCTTTTGATACCATCGACCATGGTATCATGCTGCACCGGTTGGAAGAGTTAGGGGTGGGAGGCACTGTGCTACGGTGGTTCTCCTCCTTTCTCTCTGACCGGTCGCAGTCGGTGTTGACAGGGGGACAGAGGTCGACTCCGAGACCCCTTATATGTGGGGTGCCTCAGGGGTCGGTCCTCTCGCCCCTCCTGTTCAACATTTATGTGAAGCCGCTGGGCGAGATCATCCGTGGTTTTGGGGTGAGATATCACCAGTACGCTGATGACACTCAGCTGTACATCTCCACCCCAGACCACCCCAACGATGCCCTTGAAGTGATGTCCCGGTGTCTGGAGGCCGTGCGGATCTGGATGGGGAGGAACAGGCTCAGACTCAACCCATCCAAGACCGAGTGGCTGTGGTTTCCGACGTCCCGATATAGCCAGCTGGTACCATCGCTGACTATCGGGGGTGAATCATTGGCCCCGGCAGAGAGGGTGCGCAACTTGGGCGTCCTCCTGGATTCGCGGCTGTCTTTTGAGGAGCATTTGACGGCCGTGACCGGGAGGATTTTTCATCAGGTTCGCCTGATCCGCCAGTTGCGTCCCTTTCTGGATCGGGACTCGTTACACACGGTCACTCACGCCCTCGTCACCTCTCGCCTGGACTATTGTAATGCTCTCTACATGGGGCTCCCCTTGAGGAGCACCCGGAGGCTCCAACTGGCGCAGAGTGCGGCCGCGCGGGTGGTGATGGGAGCGACATGGCGCTCCCATGTTACTCCCCTCCTGCGCGAGCTGCACTGGCTCTCGGTGGTCTTCCGGGTGCGCTTCAAGGTGTTGGTTACCACCTTTAAAGCGCTCCATGGCTTAGGACCCGGGTACTTACGGGACCGCCTACTACCACCAATAGCCTCCCACCGACCGGTACGTTCCCATAGAGAGGGGCTCCTCCGGGTGCCGTCGGCCAAACAATGTCGGCTGGCGGCCCCCAGGGGGAGAGCCTTCTCTGTGGGGGCACCCACTATCTGGAACGAGCTCCCCCCAGAGTTACGGAGGATCCCGGATCTTCGTGCCTTCCGCCGTGAGTTAAAAACTTTCCTGTTCCACCAGGCGGGCCTGGCCTAATTCTTCCCTTTTCCCCTTCTGTCGTAAAAGAATTTTAGAAATTTTGAATTGTAAAATTTTAATTTGGGGATTTTAATATTTTAATATTTTAATATTGTAAATTGGGATTTTAAAGTATTGGGGCCAATGTTTAATTCGGTTTTATTTGGTTTTTAAATTTTGTACATATGTTTTTTATTTATGGCTGTTCACCGCCCTGAGTCCCCCCGGGGAGAAGGGCGGTATATAAATTTAATAAAATAAAATAAAATAAAATAAAAAAAATAAATGACTCTTACCTGATCTGGAGGAGAGCTGGCAAGGAATATTCAGCTTGCAAATAGTATTGTGTGAATGGCTCCAAGACGTGGGTAAATGGAAATTCTTCTAAAAATATAAATAAGAAAATCATTACAGTCACAAAAATAAAAGCCTCCCTTAATTGTAAGACTAGATCTCCTAGGTTGTTGTTTTTTTTAAGATGAAACTTTGTTTTAAATCCAGTAAGTCAGTTCTTGTGTTGACATAGAAGAACTACATAAATAAACATTTTGTGGAACAGTTACTTTTCGTTTGTTTGCAACTGAAATAAAAATAAATACTTTTAATGTAACTATTCCCTCCCCAAAGTCGCTACATAAATGAAGCAGAACATTCCTGGATTTCAAGGGTAAATCAGCTTCTCCCAAACAATGAGCATCAGCATTCTGAATGTTACCTGGATCCCCAAACAGTTTGGAGTCCATGTCCCGCTTCTGCTGCAGGAGTTTTTCCCTTTCCTTCTTCAGCTTCTTCTCCATTTCTCGTTTCCTTTCTTCTTCCTGCTCTCCTTCCAGCATGACTCTGAGAGCTCGTTCTTCAGCTTCGTAGAGTTCTGTGCGTTTTTTAATCGATGCTTTTAAATTCTGAACTTCACTTTCAAAGGCTTCATCTGCAGCTGGCGGCGGACAAACACCTGCACCAAACACATACAAGTGTTTATTGCTGTTTTCTTTCTTTTTTGGTTTCAGAAGAATCCCACAGCTCATTTAGCCAGTGGTTCTCAACCTTCCCAAGCTAAAATCCCATCAAACCTTCAGTCAAAGAACCTAGGCCTCAGCATGAAAGAAAGAAAACCAAAACCAAACCCAATTCTTTCGAAGAAGGACATGTATATAGTTTATAAGAGCTGTGGTGGCATAGTGGTTAGAATGCAGTATTGCAGGCTAACTCTCCTGACTGCCAGCAGTTCGATCCTGATCGGCTGAAGGTTGACTCAGCCTTCCATCCTTCCGAGGTGGGTAAAATGAGGACTCAGATTGTTGATGGCAAGATGCTGACTCTGTAAACCGCTTAGAGCGCGCTGTAAAAGCACTGTGAAGCAGTATATAAGTGCTATTGCTATTATGGACCCTTTTTCTCATTTACAGTAGGTTTTAGTTCAATAATATATTTTCTCGTCTAGATTTCTGGGTTTGATTTAAATCAATGCCTTAGAAAAAAATGAATGTGATCTCTAGGATTTTTTTCCTACCTCTTCTCAGTTTCTCAATTATTTGCAGCAGAATAACTGAACAGGCTATCGTCGAATTGTGATTACTTGTTTAACAGTGGTTTGGAGTTACAATGGCAATGAAAAACTTAGTTCATAACCCATCCTCAAACTTGGAACTGTAATACCATCCCTGTGGCCATGTGCTTGCAATTTGAGCAATTGGCAACCAGGTGAGATTTACAATGGTTGCAGCATCCTGCAGCTACATGAATACAATGTGGAATTTGCTATCCGACCAGCAAAGTCAATGTGGGAAATCAGATTCATTTACCAACTGAAGTGATTCATTTAATAACCGCAAAGGAAAAAAAAAAGCATGGGGTAACAAAATTAGGTCTGGTCACATGACGACTGTCTTATTGACTATACTGATTAGCAACCAAAATTCCCGTCCCAATTGTGGTTGTAAGTCAAGGACTAGTTGCATGTTTCTTACCCTCTATGCTCCAAGATTGGATTGGTTCACTGTGCAAGTCTTCTACGTTTATAGTGAACATTAATAAATAAAGCAGATTTTAACAAGACAATCAGAAAAAGCAGTGTGAGATCCACTGGCAGTAATGTTAGGACTTTTGCACAAAGTTTCTCAACCATACAGAGTACTGTACACCAAAAGGAGTAAACACAAAATAAAACACACACAGTTGCAATTATGAATGATTAAAAAAAATCCAGGAATTTACCTTTCCTTGCTGCTGCTTCTTTTCTTAGTTTCCTAAGCTTTTCTAAACCACGCAGAATTTCTACCATCCGCTTTGTGTCTGCTTGCTTTTTTCTCACTTCTGATAACACACTATCGGCGGCAGCTTTAAGTTCTTGTTCCTAAATTAAAAGAATATCAGTTAGAAAACAGAACAGGAACACACACCAAAACCATGCAAACAGTAGGTAAAAGTGGGTTTGTTAGATGCAAGGAGAGATCTGTGTTGAAAACTTTTTTTGTTCAGCAACACCGTATGAAAGGCACCCCTTGGGAAGTCCAAGCTAATATATGAGCAAAAAAATGAATAAATGACATTCTCTCTCTGAGACATACTGCCTTCATCCCCAAAGTAAAGCGCAATGGCACAGAAATAATCCCCTCCCCCAGTTGTTTAGTTTCTTTCTACTGTCAGTCATACTTATAACTTGTAAAATAAGTAAATACAGGGAGTCCTTGACTTACAACCACAATTGAGCCCAAAATTTCTGCTGCTAAGCAAGACAGTTGTTAAATGAGTTTTACCCCCATTTTACAATCTTTCTTGCCCGAGTTGTTAAGTGAATCACTACAGTTATTGTTAGTAGCAAGGTTGTTAACTGAATCTGGCTTCCCCATTGATTTTGCTTGGCAAAAGGTCGCAAAATGAGATCATGTGACCTCAGGACACTGCGACCATCATAAATACATGCCATTTGCCAAGCCTCTGAATTTTGATTGCATGACCATGGGGATGCTGCAACTGTCCTAAGTATGTCCCAAAGGTGCTTTTTCAAGCGGCAACTGGACTTTCTTGTTTTTCTTTGAAGATGTTTCGCTTCCCATCCAAGAAGCTTCTTTAACCCTGATCCTAAGTATGAAAAACAGTCATAAGTCACTCTTCTCAGTGGTGCTGTAACTTCGAACGGTCACTAAATGAATAAATCAAGGACTACCTGTACACAGTAAAACTTTTTTTTTTACTCCTATTGCCATGGCAAAACTGTAAGAGGTTTGTATTAGAAAGTCTTCAATGTCATCTGCACCTCTGTAACTGTCTGGTTTGATTCGGCAACCCAACAAGACAGACACAGACTTCAGAGGATAATTAGAACTGCAGAAAAAACAATGGCTACCAACCTGCCTTCCATGGAGGACCTGTATACTGCACGAGTCAAAAAGAGGGCTGTGAAAATATTTACAGACCCCTCGCATCCTGGACGTAAACAGTTTCAACTCCTACCCTCAGAATGACACTATAGAGCACTGCACATCAGAACAACTAGACACAAGAACAGTTTTTTCCCGAATGCCATCACTCTGCTAAACAAATAATTCCCTCAACACTGTCAAACTAGTTACTAAGTCTGCACTACTAGTAATCTTCTCATTGTTCCTATCACCCATCTCCTCCCATTTATGACAATATGACTGTAACTTTGTTGCTGGTATCCTTAAGATTTATATTGACTGTTTCCCTATGACTATCATTAAGTGTTGTGCCCTGTGATTCTTGAGGAATGTATCTTGTCTTTTTATGTACACTGAGAGCGTATGCATCAAGACAAATTCCTTGTGTGTCCAATCACACTTGGTCAATAAAGAATTCTATTCTATTCTAATCATCATAAGCTGTATTGTAAAATTATAAATATTTCCTGTTGAGTGTATATGTGAGTGGGTGTGTGCATGTCTTGTTCCTCGCTGTCAGTGAAATCCATTAGTCCATAAACTTGCATTGAGGAAGAATAAGAATAGGAATAGAATAGACTATTCTTTATTGGCCAAGTATGACTGGGCACACAAGGAATTTGTCTCTGGTGCGTAAGCTCAGTCTACCCACAAACGACAAAGTGATTAAGATCATAAATCCTAGTTACAATAATAAATCATAACATGCAAACAAGCGATAAATCATAAGATGCCAACAGGAGAAAGCGGTAGGACAGATGAGAAAGCAGAGAAGGATAATAGCAATAACAGCCCTACTACATGGTTTTAATATCTTCAGATATAGGAGAGGGATATGGGAGTTAGGAGTTCAGCAAAGTGGCTGCCTCTACAGGTAGTCCTCGACTTATGACCACAACCGAGCGCAGAGCTTCTGCGGGTAAGAGAGGCATTTGTTAAGTGGGTTTTGCCCCATTTTACGACCTTCCTTCCCCACATTTGTTAAACGGAGCACCGCAATTGTTAAATTAGGTAATACAGCTGTTTATAAAGAGAATCTGGTTTCCCCATGGATGTTGCTTGTCAGAAGGTCGCAAAAAAGGGGATCCCGTCACCCCCACCCCCCCACCCCCCCCCAGGGACGCCGCGACAGTCATAAATGTGAGTCAGCTGTCAAGCGACTGAATGAATGTAAAATCAGGTGACCACGGGGGGGGGAATGCTGCAAACGGTCGTAAAGTGTGACAAATGGTCGCAAGTCACTTCATTCCATGCTGTTCGAACGGTCACTAAGTGAGCCGTTGTTAAGTCGAGGACTACCTGTATTTTCTCTGCATTTCCATCCAGGGACCAGCCATGCAGCAAAAAGGAGCAGAGCATGGGGATCCCTCTGCTTTCCCAAAGCCCGGGCAGCCATTTCTTTTCTCCCAATGACCCGAGGGCGCCTTTTTCTTTCCCCCCCTCCGTGGATTCCCGGACCCACCAAGTGCCGGTCCTCCACCTCCTGGGCTCGCCGGGCCCTCCAGCGATCGATGAGGGCCTCGCGCTCGGCGCGCCGGGCTTCTTCCTCCTGCCGGGCGGCGCGGGCTTCTTGCCTCCGCTTCTGCCGCCTCAGCCTCTTCTGACGGGCCCGCTCCAGCCGGGCCCTCAGCAACTCCAGGGCGCCGGGCTCGCGTAGAGGCCTCACCACAGCGCGGAGCTCCTCCAAGCCGGCCTCGGCTTCGGCCGTCTCTCCCGGCGTCGCTTCATCGCCCCGCCGCCGCCAGGTCGCGCACAGCCCGGCCACGCGCGCCACCGCCCGCAGCGCCTCTCCCGCCGCCCGCGCCGCCTCGTCCGCCGTCAGTCCCCGCTCCCGAGGCGGAGCCGCGGAGACGGCGGTCGGTCGTCGTCGTCGCCTGACGAAGCGGCTGAGCCAGGCCTCGTCGCGGTCGCAGGCCTCGTCGCCCGGCGCGTCTGAGGCCTCGGGAGTAGGCCGCGGCGGGCCCTCCGGTCTCCATGGCAACGGCGGCCTCTCCGGCAGGGTCGGCGGCCACTGAGGAGGAGGAGGCGCCGGCGGCGGCGGCGGCAGGAAAGGCGGGAGGCCTCCGCCTGGGAACGGCGGGTAGAGGCCCCGCGGGAAAGGCTGAGGCGGCGGTCCCCGGAAAGGCCCCGGGGGAGGCAGCGCGGGCGGCGGGAAGCCGGCGGCCTGCGGCGGCCCCGCAAAGCGCGAGGCGAAGTGAGGAGGAGGCGGCGGTTGAGCCATTGTCGGAGTAGGCCGCGCCGCCTCGTCTTTACAAGGCCTCGTCCTGCGTTGTGGAGAAGAGCGGCGCCCCCTGCAGGCTCGGAGGAGCGTTGGCAGGGAGGAGCTTCTCTGCCCCGGGAGTGGCTGCTGGGGTGGCTGTTGCGCCAGAAACGGAGGAAGCTTCTTGGATGAAGAAGCGAAACCTCTTCAGTTTCAAAATTTCAAATCTTTTATTGTCAGTGCACAACATGTGTACAACGAGATTGGTGGAGCTCCCTCAGTGCACACACACACACACACACACACCACACCACAACTCACAGTGAAGATGGAAAATCCCTAACCCAATAAATCATATTAACAAAACACCCGGTCCTGTTGCACCAGTGTGAACATGCTACATGTTGCGCCGGTCCTGCAAATCCATTGTACTGTGTAGTTATGATGTTATTTCACATTGAGGAGTCTGACAGCCCACGGATAAACATGGTTCTTCAGCCTGTTTGTGCGGCTGGCTATGCTTCTGTATCTCCTTCCTGATGGTAAGAAGGTAAAGAAGTGACCAGGGTGAGGGTCATCCCTGAGGATTTCCCTCACTCTTCTAAGGCAGCGAGCCCTAGCGATCGCATCTAGTGGTATCAGGGGACAGCCCACAATGTTTTGTGCTGTGCTCACCACCCTCTGTAATGTTTTTCTATCCGTGGCTGTCAAACCGGCATGCTGAAGACAAAACGAAGTCCTGTTGCCTTTTGGGGGATTAAAAAAAAAAAGCACCTTTGGCTTTGTGGGGTGGGGATCATGAAGAAAATGGGGCCAAAGAACATCCCTGGCGGAACCCTCTGGGCTGCAGAGTCTGTACAGGTAGTCCTTGTCTTACGACCACAATTGAGCCCCAAAATTGTTGCGGTTAAGTGAGACATTTGTTAAGTGAGTTTTGCTCTATTTTACAACCTTTCTTGCCACGGTTTATGAAGCGATCCCTGCAGTTGATTAGGGTAGGGTAGGGTAGGGTAGGGTAGAGTAGAGTAGAGTAGAGTAGAATTGAATTGAATTCTTTATTGGCTAAGTGTGATTGGACACACAAGGAATTTGTCTTTGGTGCATATGCTCTCAGTGTACATAAGGAGAATAAAATACACTCATCAAGAATAAGAAGATACAACACTTAGTGATAGTCAAGGTTACTAATAAACTATCAAATCGTACTAGGAAACAAGTAAAAACTATAAATTGAAAGGTACAAGCACATGGTTATAGTCATAAGTGGGAAGAGATAGATAGATAGATAGTAAGGAAGAGAAGAATAATAGTAATACAGTCTTAGTAAATAATTTGACAGTGTTGTGGGAATTAGTTGTTTAGCAGAGTGATGGCATTCGGGAAAAAACTGTTCTTGTGTCTAGTTGTTCTGGTGTGCAGAGCCCTAAATAGCGTTGCTTTGAGGGTAGAAGTTGAAACAATTTATGTCCAGGATGTGAGGGGTCTGTAGATATTTCCACAGCCCTCTTTTTGACTCGTTAATAGT
Organism: Ptyas mucosa; assembly: GCA_012654045.1. Lineage (NCBI taxonomy): Eukaryota > Metazoa > Chordata > Lepidosauria > Squamata > Colubridae > Ptyas > Ptyas mucosa. Next base: position 3,711,506 of record WNWU01000044.1, on the reverse strand, counting down.
AATCCAGTTGTTAAGTGAATCTGGCTACCCCATTGACTTTGTCAGAAATTTGCAAAAGGCATGACCTTGACGACCGCAAATATGAAACACTTGCCAAGTATCTGAATATGGATCATGTGATCGTGGGGATGCTACAAAGGTTGCAACTGTGAAAAATAGAGGTCACTTTTTTCAGTGCCATTGTAACTCTGAATGGTCACTAAATAAACTGTTGTAAGTCAAGGACTATCTGCATTGCATTTGACCACAAGGAGATATAAACCTGTTGGGTTAATTGCGATCTACCTGGGTTCAAACGCCAGTTCAGAGTTGGAATCTGGGTGCTCTTTGAGTGATTTTTGAAAAGCTGGCTCAGCAAATTGTTCTTTTTTTTCCGTTGATTCCTCAAGCAGAATATTTAAGACAGGGTGAAAAAAAAGGGTGATTGGTGATAGATAGCGGAATTCTTTCTTTGCCGTTTGCACACTCAGCAAACGGGAGGCAGGGATTTAAAGCAAGGGAGCGCAGCTTTTGATAGAGCTGAACCCTGCACAAGCCTTCCCAAGTTGCAGTCTTCGGAGAGGCGAGGGACGGGACAGGGCTGCAGAGTTAGCAGGGCAGGGTATGTGATGCTTTTCTCCTTGCAGGGATTGGCTGCACTTTTTAAAACCTCTGCTGCATTTCTTTGAAACAGGGATGACTAGTTTGAGTATAAATTCCGGTCGTGGACAGATGGAACGCTGGAATGACTGGACTTATCATGACAAATATGTATGCCGTGTTTCGCTGAAAATAAGACCCAACCAGAAAATAAGCCCTAGCATGTTTTTTCAGGATGCTCATAATATAAGCCAGGGGTCTGTCACCTTAAACACTCAAAGAACCATTTGGACCTGTTTCCCACAGAAAAGAAAACACCGGGAGCCACAAAACCCTTTCTGTGCCTGACTATTTCTTGAGCGGCCACAAAACTAGCCTATGTAGTTGAATTAAACATTCTGTTTTCTTCTGAAACTTTTCTTTTCTTGGATTTATCCATGGTTGGCCTACTCGGGGTTGAAAAGCTGAATAAATCGCGGGCCAGCGGGTGTTGCACATTGGCGGTTGTGACGCATATTTTGAGTGACAACAAGCCGCAGCAGAGGGGTGAAAGAGCCACATGCGGCTCCAGAGCCGCAGGTTGCTGACCCCTGATATAAGCCCTATCCCCAAAATACGCCCTAGTTAAGATCGTCAGCCAGACACATTTCGTACTGTATTTTCCCCAAAATAAGACATCACCTGAAAATACACCCTAATGCGTCTCTTGGAACAAAAATTAATATAAGATCCGATGTTATTTTTGGGGAAACAATGAACATTTACATAAATGCCTGCTCCAGGTAACAGCTTTTCTGGACAGCAGGATTGTCCCACTTTAAAAAGCAGACAAGGTACATCACGCATGCGATAAGTTCGCCATCATAGGTATACGGTCTCCTGCAGGAGCAGGGGATTGGACTAGAAGACCTCCAAGGTCCCTTCCAGTTCTATTCTGATTTATTTATACTGTCACATTAAAAAGTGAGGAGCTGTGCACAACAAATCTACAGAACACCAAAAATCAATTCTTCTATCCACCCGATGACTGATATCCAAACACAGGTTGAGGAACTTGAAGTTGAGATGTCCCTCATCCGCTATCAGTCATTACCGGCTGTGATGGAGATTTCCATTTGTTTTAACCAACTGGTTGAAATAATAACCAGTTTAATTATATGCTTAAACAGAGGTGATAATTTGGTAACAGATTTACATCTCACACAGAGGAAAGACATCAAATTTGTAGGTAGAGACTTTAATTTTCAGAAATGAATCAAGAACATTAGCGGTCCTTTTTCTATGTTTTTACAAATATTAAAGGATCAAGTTAACTGAAAAACAAGAGATTTAAAAGTAACAGGATGCCGTATCGGCATTTGAGCTTATAATTTAAATAAGAATTTTGTGCAAACAGTGCCTACTGATCACAAGAAAAATATACAATTTTGTTATATTCTGGTGTCTTTTTGTGGTGTAAAGTAATCTGGGAAAAATATCTGGCACCAAAAAACTGATGCTTGATGGTTTCAGTAGGTTCAATTAATGTACAATGTTAAAAAAAAATTGGCGTAACATTTTCAATGTTGTATTGGACTGTTTCTGTAAATCATTATTCTCCTCATGAAGAGTGCAGCACCTCCTTTATTCACCTGTTCTTATAACACATCTATTTTTTTTCCTAAGTGACATATATATTTAAATATTAAAAACCTTTGGTATTACACATAATTATTTAATGCATTGCATTATGTTGTTAGGAAAACAGACTACAATACTCTAAAATATGGCCATTGTACAGTCTGTTTACTCTAGAGCAACCTGGATGCTTGACAACAAATTTGTGGGTGAAAATACAGCCTTTTAAGCGTCAATATCCCATTTTTAATGGTGGTTTCCAAAATAAACATAACAAGAAACTCCAGCTCCCACTGCATTTAAAACAGGAGAGCTATTAACCCATACTGAATGATCCTCAAACCAAGATAATCAAAATTGTGTATTCATATATAAAATAACTTCCCCATTTTTCAGTTACCTTGCAAAAATATTATCTAAATATTGCTGGTATCAGCACTGCATTTCAAATTTAAGACTGACCCAAATTAACCAGCTCTTGGAAAATTTGCCTTTGCCCGATGACCACCGAAATCTTTTTTTTACGATAGTGATAAACCACAAAATCAGTGTTTTGTTTGTTTGTAGCTTGTGAACATGTTGTTTAACCTCAGAGGGGAATTGCTGACATCATCTCATCTCATGTTAGAAAGACTGCAGGCTGCCTAAGATATTTCGTGTATGTGTTAAGGTCCTGAACTGAACAGGGTTCTAATTGGGACTGGGGGGGGGGGGGGGGAACGACTTGGGAATGGGGGTTACAGGGGAAAATGTGTTTGCGTTACCATCCCTTTTCAGCCACTTTAAAAAGCACGTTTTTGTGTGGTTGTTTTTTTTTAATTGAACAAAACTTAATATACAATGCACTTTCTCAACATTATATCATTTTTAGTCCAAGTGTCCACTGAACAGACCCAGTGTGATGTTACAGAAACTCGTGATCTGTTTTCCCATGAGAGAGGCCAAAGTTTTCAACCATGGGTCCTACGGTCAGGAGGAATCCAATGTTAGCAACAAGCTGCAGGGGCCACGTATGGTCTCAAACAAAGACAGACACACCGAGGGCTTTTGCTGAAGAACATTCTGACTGTTTAATGGTTTGCGGCATCTGCTTGGCGGGCCCAACTTTCTTCTTCTACTCCCGAGTCGTACTCTTCCTCCGAGGAATCTTTAGTTGGAGTCCTAGAATTGAAATGGAAGTAATGTCAAATGTCTGAAATAATCGAAAGAAGAGAACTCATCAGAAAACAAAAAAAGAAAAGAAGCTGAATTCTTATTAATACCGAAATGAACATTTAACGATAGTCTCCATAGTTCCGTGATGGCAAACCTATGGCACGCGGGCCCAAAGTGGCACGAGAAGCCGTGTCGCCCGGCACGTATAGCCTTTCCTGTTTGTCTTCTGGGTTTCTGGTGCGCATGTGCGTGCCACGATCAGCTGTCCTTCCTGCATGCGGCAGTGCCGAAAATTGGTGTGCACATGCACGCCAGCCGATTGTCGGGTGCGCATACGTGCCAGAACACGGAAATTCAGCTTTTCCGGAGCGCAATCCCTTTGTGCGTGTGGCAGTGGCAAAAACTGGCCTGCGCATGCGCGCCGGCCAGCTGATCATTGGATAGGCATGTGTGCTAGAACCCAGAAGTTCGGCTTTTCCGGAGCGCAAGCCCGACGAGCATGCACGCACGTGCGAGACATTTCCGTGCGACCTTTTGGGCACTCGGTGCCAAAAAGGTTTGCCATCACTGCCATAGTTCCTTTAAATTGTCCTTAGCAACTAGACTTAATTACAGAATAACCGCTTACCTAGAAAATGGTCTGAAAGGCTCTCGAGAAAAGAGTTTTTCGTCTTAAGTCAGTAGCCAACCCGATCTAACTCTTAATTTGAAACTCAACTTTACCTGACATATCCTGGTTCTTTCTTCCCTTCCACAACTTCTTTGTCCACCTCCACACATACTATGTCAGAGTTGGGTACTTCGAACATGGGTTCCAGCAGTAACTTTTCCTAAAGTTGGGGGACGAAGAGAAGCGTTCAGGGTTTTTTTCCCTCTCTAAATCACTGTACACAATTTCTGTCTTAACGACGATGTAACAATAGCAGTGGTGAAATCCAAATGTTTACTACCGTGGGCATTGCTTGGTGGGCATGGCAGGGGAAGGATACTGCAAAATCCGCATTCCCTCCCCACTCCTGGTGGAAGGATACTACAAAATCTCCATTCCTACCCCACTCTGGGGCCAGCCAGAGGTGGCATTTGCTGGTTCTCCGAACTACTCAAAATTTCTGCTACCGGTTCTCCAGAACCTGCGGAACCTGCTGGATTTCACGCCTGAACAATAGGCAGTTGTTTGGGCTGTTTCTGGGTCTGAACGAAAGTGCAAATGCTTGTCACTCAAGCTCTGATTCTGCACGAGGTGTGCACTTGCCAAGGAGACATACCAAAATGCTACTCCCTGGTTTCATGATTATGAATAAAACCATTTCCTCCTTGCAATCCCAAAAGCACTGCTGTTTAGCCACAAGGTAAAGTGAGACAGCTCTTAGAAGGAGACGTTTTGGAAATGAGGACAAAAGGCATAGACTGAAAGACACATTTATCTGATCCACAGCAGACACTCCCTCCTGAAATGGAGAGGATGAATGCACAAAGGTATCACTTGCCTTTCAAACCTCCTGCTTACTGAAGTCATGCAAGCTTCAATGTATTTTTCCCTAAGCCAGATTTTTACATCATTGTATCTAAGACGATAGCCAAATATGGATTCTCTTCATATTATAGATATATGTCATTTCACAGGGAAGAAATTGAAAAACCAATTACTATGGAATTGTCTCCTATCAAGAAGGAAGTTTTTTTCTTTATTAGTGTGGTCCCTTTGTTGACTCACCAATTGCTTCCAGAGATTTTATACACAGACATACCAAACAGGGGAGGGAGTGCAAAACGTTTGCAGTCATCCACTTAAAATTATTATATGGAGGATTAATGGCTGCATACCTGGTAATTAAGCAGCAATAGGGCAAAAGCCACACTCTTACCATTATAGATCGAAGGCCTCTAGCTCCCGTCTTGCGGTCCAGAGCCAATCTGGCTATTGCCTTTAAAGCATCCTCCGTGACGTTTAATTCACACTGTAAAACATAAGATTATAGACATTTTAAGAATGCTGCATTTTCTAACGCTTGGTTTTATTCTCTCTCCCATGAGAATTTGTAATGGACATAAAGGCAAAATAGATACTGTCACTACAGGTCATTCTTAAGCTTATGACAATTGAGGCCAACATTTCTGTCGCTAAGCGAGAGTTGTTAAAGGAATTTTGCCCCATTTTATGACCTTTCTTGCCACTGTTGTGAGTTGCTGTAGTTATTATATGGCGGTTATAAGTGAATCTGGCTTCACCACTGACTTTGCTTGTCAGAAAGTCACAGAAGGGGATCCAATGACCCAGGGACATTGCAACCGTCATAAATATGAATCAGTTGCCAAGTGCCTGAATTTGGTCATGTGACCACAGGGATGCTTCAACAGTCCTAAAAGTGTGGGAAACAGTCATAAGTCACTTTTTTCAGTGCTGTTTTAACTTTGAAAAAGTCACTAAACAAAATGTTGTAAGTCAAGGACCGCCTGTAATGACACAAGAACAACTTCATAAGAACTCAAAAGAAACAGATGCTGACTGGCTGCCCTGAAAAACTGATGTCCATCGGTCATGGGATAGTCAAAAAGAACAGAAAATAGCAATAACAGACATAAAGATAAACCTACATTATATTTACATTTTTATATTACTCCCTTTAAAATCATGTGAATCATAAGGGATTATAATTATAGTCTGATGAAAAGAAGGACTACGGGTGACATGATAGCAGTGTTCCAATATCTCAGGGGTTGCCACAAAGAAGAGGGAGTCAAGCTATTCTCCAAAAAACCTGAGGGCAGGACAAGAAGCAACGGATGGAAACTCATCAAGGAGAGAAGCAACTTAGAACTAAGGAAGAATTTCCTGACAGTTAGAACAATTAATCAGTGGAACCACTTGCCTCCAGAGGTTGTGAATGCTCCAACACTGGAATTTTTTAAGAAGAGATTGGACAACCATTTGTCTGAAGTGGTGTAGGGTTTCCTACCTAAGCAGGCTAAGCAGAGGGTGGGACTAGAAGACCTCCAAGGTCCCTTCCAACTCTGTGATTCTATTCTATTACCCTTCAACCTCACTTAAAATCAATCCACTCTATGAGCGCACCCAAGATTGATCTAAAAGGAATAACTTGCTATCATAAGAAGACACCCCAAGAGGCAAAAGGGAAGTCCAACCTTGTCCATACTGAATAACGCCTGGTATTGGGGAATGACTGCATTCCGGGGCTCTGTAAGTATCCTCACAAGAGTTTTCTCATCCAGGCTGTGCAGGGGAACGACCACGGGTAAGCGTCCCACAAATTCAGGGATCATGCCAAATTCAATCAGATCCCGGGCTTCGACGTGCCGAAGCAAGCGGTCTTTCTCTTCCATCTCTTGCTCAGAATTGGACTCGCTGCTCAAATTAGCCAAGTCAGCGGCGGCCGCGGCTCTTCTGCCTTTCCCCAGATTTGACGAGGCGCCGAAGCCGAGATACTGCAAGGCAAAACCAAAACCATAAATAACAAAATCAAAGCTAATGTTTCGTTTTGGGGTGTGTGAAAATACATTGCAGGAAATTATACGAAGCGCATATAGTAGGAATCAGCATTTAGCTAAGGATCTTTTCCAAAACTGATGGGATAGAGCCGCGATGGCGAACCTGTGGCACGCGTAGCCATATCAGCGGGCACGCCAGCTGAGCTCTGGCGTGCATGTGCATGCTGGCCAGCTGATTTTCGGGCCTTTTGGGCCCACCAGAAGTAGGGAAACAGGCTGTTTCCTGCCTCTGGAGGGGCTGAGGGTGGGTAGGGAAGGCCCGTTTTTCTTTCTTACCGGGTTCCAGATCCTCTCTATTTATCTGGGAAGGGCGAAAACAGCTTTCTCAATCCCCCAGAGGCCCTCCAAAGGCCTGAAACGGCCCATTTCCCAACTCCCGGTGGGACAGGATGTGACGTTTTTTGCTGTCCCCAGCCTCTCTAGGAGTCTCTGGAGGCTGGGGACAGCAAAAAACGTCACA
>WNWU01000044.1:3682602-3703788 GCA_012654045.1 Ptyas mucosa | reverse complement strand
TGTGACGTTTTTTGCTGTCCCCAGCCTCCAGAGACTCCTAGAGAGGCTGGGGACAGCAAAAAACGTCACATCCTGTCCCACCGGGAGTTGGGAAATGGGCCGTTTCAGGCCTTTGGAGGGCCTCTGGGGGATTGAGAAAGCTGTTTTCGCCCTTCCCAGATAAATAGAGAGGATCTGGAACCCGGTAAGAAAGAAAAATAGGCCTACCAGGCCATCATGTGCCAGGAGCGGGGGGAAAGGGAGGGGGGAAAGGAGGAGTTGCGTGTGCGTGCGCAGGGCAGGGCGCATAGAATTATCGGTGTGGGCACACGCGCGTGACCCTCCCCCCCTCTCCTGGCACGCGATGGCAAAAAGGTTAGCCATCACTGGGACAGAGGAAATCCTCTATTGTAACATAACCCCTTTCAGTAGATTTTGAGCACAACCGAGAGAACATGAAGTCAAGCCTGTTTTAGTGAATCATAAAATCCACCGGTTTATAAATTAGACTGGATGTTTATAGACTTCATATAATTGGTAAATTTACATACACAGATATTCAAATGTAATATTCAATGTTTTCCCCTATTTGGTTTGCAAAACTGAGGTTTAATTGTTGTCATCCCTCTTTTTTTTCCATGAGAAGTTTAGAGAGAGCTTTCAACAAAATCAACAAATCATCTAAATTGGATATTAGCTTGTCCAGAAACTTCACAGCAGGATTTGAATCCAATTTTTCCGTCTGAAAGCCATGGATAAACAACTTATGTCCAAAAGAAGTCATTACAGCAACTAAAGTACAAGATAGTTTTCATCTTCCAGACAATGACAGCATTTCTCCTAAAAAAAATATGGTTATTAACGAATATTCTCTTCTATCGAATTAACAAATATTTAGAATGCTGGATGCAAACTGCCAGGCATCGTGACATTTTGAAGACATTTCCAGCTGGAAGCTTATAATTTAGATAATTTTGTGCAAACAGTGCCTACTGATCACATGAAAAGTATACAATTTTGTTATGTTCTGGTGTCTCTTTGTGGTATAAGGTAGTCTGGGAAAAATACCTGGCAACAAAAAATGGATGCTTGATGGTTTCAATTAATGTACAATATTTGGCATAACATTTTCAGTGTTGAATTGGACTATTTCTGTAAACCTTTATTCTCCTCATGAAGGGCGCAGCACCTCCTTTATTCACCTGTTCTTATAACACATCTATTTTTCCCCCTAAGTGACATATATATTTTAAATTTAAAAACCTTTGATATTACACATAATTATTTAATGCATTGCATTATGCTTTTAGCAAAACAGACTGCAATACTCTAAAATATGGCCGTTGTACAGTCTGTTTACTCTAGAGCCATGATGGCAAACCTATGGCAGGCGTGCCACAGATGGCACACAGGGCCCTCCCTGTGGGGACGTCAACTGTTGCCCCAGTCCAGCTCCACCACGCATGCGTGTACGCCTCTCGCCAGCCAGCTGGTCTTCAGGTCTTTGCCGCTCATGCATGGGTTGCATGCGTGGGAGGCACGCACATGTGCTGGGGCGAGGTGAATGCTCAGGAGGCGCGTGCTTTGCATTTTGGGGCTTCACGCGGCCCCGTGCCCTGTTTTGGCTTCCAGGTTGGTGCAGGAGGCCTTCCAGGCCCAAAATGGGGCACGGGGTGGGGGCGTGTCACATGCGCATGTGCGGGGCCATGTGCTCATTGCATTATCTTTTGGCACGTGACAGCAAAAAGCTTAGCCATCAGTGCTCTAGAGCAATCTGGATGCTTGACAATAAATTTGTGGGTGAAAATACAGCCTTTTAAGCTTCAACATCCCATTTTTAATAGTGGTCTCCAAAATGAACTCCAGCACCCACTGCATTTAAAACAGGAGAGCTATAAACCCCTACTGAATGATCCTCAAACCTAGTTTTCCATGTGAGCTGAACTGAATGATACCTTTGCCTTTTAATGGTGACCTCCGGAGGATATTTAGCAGAGTTCTATTCTTTATATAGCTAAAAGGTGCAATTTCCTTACCTTTTCATTTTTCCTCCGGCTGATGATTCTGTCCAGACCATTAAATGCACCAGAAGCAACGAAGAGGATGTTGGTTGTATCAACTTGCACTGTTTCACCACGTAATTTGCGGGAATTCTTCTCTGGAACATTCACAATGGTACCTTCTAGTAATTTTAACAACCCCTGTGTAAAAACAGGAGAGGCTAAGCAGCACGTTCATTCTTAAAAACATGCACTGAACACCTTACAAGTCCAGGGAGTTTACAACAGTGATTAATTGGAGCCTATGGGAACCTGTCAAACGGGCACTGAATGAATGTAATTACACAATTGTCCTTCCGTTTCCTGCCACAGGCCTTGAGATGCAAATCAGAGAGTTCCAACAGTAGAAAATGTGTGTAGCTCAGGGAACTGTGGAGTCTTTTGTGCTCTCTGAGCTTAGTTGTTCCCAGACGTTTTATTACCAACTAGGTAATATCTTCAGTGGTAATGAGTGTAGGATTTGCTCAAGGTACAGAAGCTTGCTCTGCCTGTTTGGTATGCATGTGGTTTTCTCCTACATAAAGGTGCATGAAGGGGAGTGATGAACTGCCACAAGCATCATCCATGCCAAGTTTCCCATCTTTTAGTGTTCACTCCCATGAGTGTGTTAAGAAGGGGGAAAAAAACCTGATAGGTAGCTTAGAAAATAACTTCTGCCTCATTCTTGCACCTCCCAGGGAAATAAAACTGGTTCTTCTCTCAATCAGGGCAGGAATTTTATAATAACTGGAATTACTTCATTGTTGAGAAGCTAAAGTCTCCATACTTACTTGTTGAACCCCTTCTCCTCCCACATCCCGTAACTGGTGAATGCCTGGAACGCTGCCAATTTTATCCACTTCGTCCAGGAAAACAATGCCTGAAAATTAGAGGCAGTTGAAGTGAGGAGCTTTTGAATTACACAAATACAATTAGCACACAGGGAACCCCTTTTCTCCTCCTCACAGGATGGTAGTGACTGGGGGTGGGGGGGAGAGAAAATGCTCCCTGGGATCAGTGGTGGATTGCTACCGGTAGTGGCAGTGGTGGGAGTCTCCACCCACCCGGACACTTCTGCGCATGTGTAGAACCATTGTGCATACGCACAAGCGTACTGGTAGCAAACTAAATTGAAACCCACTACTGCCTGGGACATACGCTTGAAATAAAAAGAGGTGATCAAAGACAACGGGGAAAAAAAAACTGTTAAAAAATTCTGGTTCAATAATAGCAGTGTTATAAGGAGCAGGTGCTTTTCAAGAGGCAACTGGATTTTCTTGTTTTTTTTTTCCTTTGAAGACTTTCTCTTCTCATCCAAAAATCTCTTCAGAGGCGAACAAGCTTCTTGGAGGAGAAGCGAAACATCTTCAAATAAAAAACAAGAAAGTCCGGCTGCCACTTGAAAATGCACCTTTGGGACAACCCTGACCTGGATGACTGAGAAACTCCACAGGCATAAGGAGCAGCCCTTAGCTATGCTTTGAGGGAAAGGCACGGGAAGGTGGTTTTACCTTGTTGAGCCTTTTCTACATTGTAATTTGCGTCCTGCAGCAGCTTTGCAATGACAGACTCAATATCTTCTCCGACGTAACCAGCTTGAGTCAAAGTGGTACAATCACAGATTGCAAAAGGGACATCCAGGCACTTGGCCAAAGTCTGGGCCAGCAGAGTTTTACCTATTTGTGATTAAAAAAAAACAAAAAACCTGTTAGTGCAAATCACAGAATTTTATTTTGCCATGGAAATGCAAAACAAATAAATAAATAAAATGCATTTTATTTTGCCATGGAAATAACAATTACCAGTTGGGGCTGCGATTGTTCTAACTGCAAAAAATCCCCCAAAACATTAAAACAGAGGTTCTAAACCTGGGGTCCATGGACTCCGGGGTCGGGAGGGTGGGGTGCGTGATGTCATCACAGAGGGTCTGCAAAGGCTTGAAAAAATGTGATGATTTAAATCTTGAGTTAAGTCTTGGGGGTCTGTGACCACAAAAGGTATTTAAAACGGGATCCATAGTGAAGAAAAAGTTGAGAACCACTGCATTAAACAGCACGCACTGACTTTTAAAAAATTTACAGGGATTTGTCATGTACATTTGTCATCTACACATACAGCAGTAGATGTAGCAATAATCTTAATATCATATCTAAGTTCTTGAACTTTAAGTTATCACTACCATTCTGGTATTCAAGAGGACTTCTTTCTCCTATGCTGATCAGCCATGCCAATCTTGTTTATCACTGACCGATAAATACAAAGGGCCGCCATTACAAGGTTTACAAGCTCTTTGTATTAAATCCAAATTAGCTTTTAGAGGAGCAAATCCTAATTGGATTTCTGGAACAAGAGGTGTTTAGAAAGCTGCAAAAGAGATGGTATGATTTATAGGCAGAGAAATGCAGGGAAGCAGAGGTGGCTATTATTTAAAAGGCAAACTGCACAATCATAAAAACATCATCAACTAAGCTGAAATATTTTTCATGCAGCAGAAATAAACATTTTTTTCCTATATTCTGAGCTAAAGAAGAATTTTGTTCAGTTTGGAAGGTATTTATTCTTCTCAGGGCATAGAGGAGCCTGAGTGGCATAGGAGGCTAATGCCTCCTACTAAGGCAGCATTTAACATCCAGCTGCCTGCAATTACTGCGAGTTCAATTCTCACCAGGCTCGAGGTCGACTCAGCCTTCCATCCTTTCTAAGGTGGGTAAAATGAGGACCCGGTTTGTGGGGGCAATAAGCTGACTTTGTATAAAAATATACAAAAGTATGAAGGCTATTGCTTAACGCATTGTAAGCCGCCCTGAGTCTCCGGAGAAGGGCGGCATATAAATATAAATATAAATAAATAAATAAATAGTGAAGAAGTGTCTGTGTGGGCTAACGGTATCATTGTAGGTATAGTGGACTGAAGCTTTCCAATTGCAAGAAGCGATTGGGGAGGGAGACTGTCCAGCAGCAGAGAGACAGGGATGCAGGAAGGTGCACAGAACCGAAAAAAATCTTTAAAAATGTGCTGCCAAATATCTATAAGGCCAGCTGAGTAGTATTAGGGCCAGCTGACCCACTCATGCTACAGGAAAGCTCCTGTTCCTTTCTGCCAGTTTATTCAAACTTCGTTTACTTTATTAAATGTACATAAATGTTTACATACATAAATAAATATACATTTATGTGCTTTATATACATTTATGTATGTGCTTTCAACTAAATGGGCTTCATACTTTGCATGGTTTTTTATTCATTCTTTTACTGCTTTAAAAATGTTGACCAAAAATTAACAGAACAAAACAACATAAAAATATATACACTGTCAAAGAAAAGAAAAACCACACAATGTTTTTAAAATAAAAAAAGAGAAAGAAAAAAGTATATCCTTTTAACAATAACTATTTACAATTCTGTATAAAGTTAACTAATGCAATTATTATTCAAGTAATACTGCATATCTCTAGTACATTTATGTCACTCCCATATTTTAAACCTATTGCGCTTTGTACAATACTTTCTAAATTTGATTTACGGTCCGACAGGGCTTACACACCTGAGCCGGTTGGTCCAAGCAACAGAATATTGCTTTTTTCGAGCTTGATGTCATCATGGGCAGAATCTAACACTTCGCCTCCTCGTTTTTCTGGAGGCATCTGTTGATTCACCTGCTGCTGCATGGATGCCCCTAAAGCATTGCCGTGCGGACTAATGCCAGCAATCTGGAGAAGTTCTGAAATACACAAGCATTCCACAAACTGAGAAATGAAGTAACTTGATGGGCCATACGGTGTGCACATTTGCAATTCCAAGCATTCTTCCACTTGCCTGAAAGTTACCAGAGAGAAGACCATTAGAAGCCAGTCTTGCCGCACAATAGCTTAGTTAAGACACTTCAAAACATCATGGATTGCTTTAACCTTGACTGTTTGAATTGGAGGTTAACAGTGCAGTTCACATTCAACGCTAAGCCATTAACTGTGGTTCATAAACTACAACAGCTGCGCTTGCAAAACATGCTAACTCGCAGACAAACAAACATTTGGTTCAGGTCAAAGGAGGATTTAAGTTCTAACAAACGGTTTAACAATGCAAGGATGTTCTATTTAAACCAAATAAATAATTCAGATTTCCACAAAAATGACTGCTAGGCATTATGCCATTATAAAATACATTGAAATATTTATTCTGCAAGCAATTAAAACACGTCTCTGGTTTCTCTTCAAATCGTGTAAATCTTTCACAATAAAGTTAGGGGAAACATTTTAAGAAGTCAAAATATTTCTGGCAACCCTATACTTGTAATATTGCATCCTTTTTTAAAAGATTAATTCAGAACTTTGTGCCCTTCCATTCATTCATCACAGGTCCCTGGAGTGTCCTCGCGTTCTAGTTTGGGCATTGTTAATGTAAAATGAGAAAACAGCAACAACAGGATAATAGATTCCATAGCCTACATGGAAATATTTTAAAAAATAAAATCCTTAACAGATTTCAGCCGGTATAAACCTGAGGAACTATTCAGTTTATCTCTCCTTGTTATTTACTTTGTGTTTATTTACCCCAAGTAAACATTTACTATAGTGGGGTAAAGAGGACAAATTCTGATTATACTTGAGAACCTTCTCAAAAAACACAGAGCTCTGAACATCACTGAAGTGGGTAATCTGTATCTGAATAGAACCACTGCAGTCTGCAGGAAAAGGTTCGCAATTAAATGCTTTTCTAGCCAATAAGTGTGTCTTTATGCACGGAAGTTAAGCAATTAAGTAAATACATAATCTGGTCTCTTTGTATATATATGAATGCTGAGGAAGCATTCTTCACATCAATGCCCTTTTATCACCTGCGGGTTAAAAAGTGGCAAGATTGAGACACAAATTCACCTTCACAGCAAAAATGGGGCTCAGATATCTGGTTGCAAAATGAACACATGATGGAGTTGTAATGTTTCTTCATAGCTACAGTTTAAATGCTACTCGTGGTTAAAATAAAGGGGGGGGGGAGATATCGCAGAGGAGGCCATGAGGAGAGACCACTTACTTGTAAATCTGTACTCATCCTCCCGTCTTCTTATCTCTAATTCTAAGAGACAGGATGAAAATAGTAATATGATGGAGACAAGAGATAGAGATATATTAAAAAGCACTACATTTTCTTCACCTCTTGCCCTCTTCTGAATACAGGTTTATGGAGCAACGGACTTCACTGACAGGTAGGAAAAAACATGCTCACACCAGCACACACACATATACACTCACCAGTGAAATAAGTTACAATTTTATAAAGCAGCTTATAACGACACAGAAGACTTGCTAATATAAGCATCTACAGTTTTGCCATGGCAATAGCAGTGAAAAAAAAAAAAGAAAACTCTAGAGCATTTTATCATGTGCAGGTAGTCCTCAATTTACAACCATTCATCTAGTGACCGTTCGAAGTTACAACAGTGCTGAAAAAAGTGGCTTATGGCCATTTTTAGCCTTACAATCCATAGTCATGTGATCAAAATTCGGATGCTTGGTAACTGGTTCACCTTTTATGACAGTTGCAGTGTCCGCCGGAGGTCACATGATCCCCTTTTACAACCTTCTGACAAGCAAAGTCAACGGGGAAGCCAGATTCACTTAACAATCGTGTGACTAACTTAACAACTGCAGTGATTCGCTTAACAACGGTGGCAAGGAAGGTTGTAGAAAGGAGCAAAACTCACTTAACAACTGTCTTGCTTAGCAACAATTTTGGGCTCAATGTTGGTCGTAAGTCGAGAACTATCTGTCATAAAAGTCTACCCAGAAAAAAACGTTCTGCTGAATTCAATAGGATTTCCTCCCAAGATTGCAGTCTGCCACATGGCATAAAAATGGGAAAATATTACTGTATAGTGGTTATCAGATAGTGCCAAAGAAGCCTTCATATTGAAGTCTAAAGAAAATAGTAGTTCTATTTCTATATTATAGCAAATCCCTAATGCCCTTTTTAACATCAGCATAATTATAGGAAATCAAATGTTTCGATTAAACCATACCCCTTAATAATAAAGTCACCTACTCTCGTGGTGGCTGCAACAATTCCATGAATTTTTAAAATGGTAGTACTGTTTTCTGTCCTTCCTTGTGGTCGGAAAGAAGATTTGTATTAATCTGTTTTTTTAATTTGCTAATAATAGTATGTATGCCATGCTGAAAATAGCTGTGTTGGCTTTGGCCATATACACTTTTTATTACTGCTTATAGTAGAATCAAAGATATCTGAACTGCTTATCCATTAAGAGAATAGCCTCCTATTCGGCATTCAGTATCCATAAATTCCTGAGGTGAATTTATTTGCAAACACCTGAAAGAATTCCAGCTGTTAGTTCCTATGTGTTGGAAGTACCGAGAACATGAAAACTAATATAGATATTTAAAGCAACTTTTAAGATATTTTAAAATAACGGGAAAGAAAAACTGCAACAGAGGAATGCAGTAAAAAAATAAATAAATATTGGACTGCTCTCATTCCATTTGAAGATCTGTTTTTTTACCTCAAAAAACCTGTATTTCAATTTGATTTTTAAAAAAATTCTCCCCTCATTTTCTTTTCTGTGGCCTCTTTTAGATAGATGTTTTCTACCTTTTTTCTGCTTTTTTATTTTATTTTTTATTTTAAGTTATTAAGGAAGCCTTAGGGCCAATTGGGGGGGGACAACTGTTTTTAAAAAAACAAGCACTATTTAAGGGCTAACTTGCAAAATTAAAAAAAAAAGGGGGGGAGTGGGGTGGGGGAATAACCAGCACCAGTTATCTCCTCCTTGTGTAAGTGAGCTATTAACAGCAACAGTCTTTGCACTTTTTTTTAAACAGTCATTTGCACGCGGACCACAGTAGGGAAGATTGTGCCAAACTGTTCCTGAACGCAACGTAAAAATGCTCTACCAACCTCTTGGAGTCAGAGAAGCTTGTTTCTCAACTTCAGCTTGTTGCCTCAGGTTGGCAGGGATGTTATTGTAGATTCTCTTGTAGTGATTGTACACAGCAACCGAAAGCACCTTCTTTGCGAAACACTGACCAACAACGTACTTGTCGAGGTAGTTATAAATCTAGCAGGAAAAAAGCCAAGAGATCCTCAACAACAACAAGGGGCTTCATTAATAGAGATAAGCAATAAAAAATTCAGGGGGAGGGGAGAGAGGAGGGGAGACCTGACTGCTAAGGCTTCAGAACTGTTATTTACCTTTCAGCTTCTGTTAAGATTCACTGATTCCCTTTCTTCGCAACTGTGAGCTTTTAAGATTCCTTGTCTCCACCATTGCTTTTTGGGTGGGGAGTTGACAATGCAGGGTTTTTTTAAAAAAAAACAACAATGGGAAGGCTCTCAGATGGGAACTGCACCAAAGACTCTTTTTTCTAAAGCTTTTTCAAAACTATAGAGCTTAAAATATTTCAGGGAAGCTATGGGGGCTTACAAAACTAGGAAAGCCAAGGAGGTATTTTTGGAAACCGAGAGGCTTTTCTTCTTCTTTAAAAGTGCAATTCTTAGAAAAATTGAGAAAGTGTGAGATGGCACCAGTACTTTAAAACGGGTCTTGGAAAACTTGAGGAATGGAAACAAACTTTGGGATGGACACGAAGTGTCACATAACATATAACAGAAACACAGGACAGAATAACAGAGTTGGACGGGACCCTGGAAGTGTTCAAGTCCAACCCTCTGCTTGAGCAGGAGACACTACGCCGGGGCTGTCAATCTCCTGGCCTGCAAGCTGGTTGCGTCACGCGCTGGCCACGCCCGTGCCCGGTTTAGTGAAGGGCGAAAAGAAGTCCCAATAAGTCACGTGACGATATCATGATGACATGAGTTTGACACCCCTGCACTACACCATTCCAGACAAATAGGTGTCTAGTCTCTTCTTAAAAGCCTCCAGTGATGGAGCACCCATAACTTCTGAAGGCAAGCTGTTCCACTGATTAATTGATGTCACTGTCAGGAAACTTCTCCTTACTTCTAGGTTTGGTCTCTCCTTGATTAATTCCCATCCACTGCTTCTTGTCCTGCCTTCAGCTGCTTTATGGTAGATGTTGGAACATTGCTATCGTGTCACCTTCTTTTCACTAGACATACCCAATTCCAGCAACCGTTCTTTGTATGTTTTAACCTCCAGTCCCCTAATCATCTCTGTTGCTCTTCTCTGCACTTTTTGTAGAGTCTCAATGTCTAGAAGAAAGGGTAGTATGATTTCACAAGAGATGGTAGATTAAGGGCCCAACTAAGGAGGATGGACAAGCCACAGGCTAGGGTAATTTAGATGATCCATTTAAATTAAAAAAAGCTTACAATAGGAAAGAGGTGATGTCCCCTCAGCTAAGGTTAATTGACTGTACCTTCTTGGGTGGAGGTGGTGGCTTCTGTTGGAAGGCCAATTTTACAGCTTCTGCCGCTGTCTCTGGCTCTTTAAGGATGCTTTTCTTGGAGTCGGCTTCTGACAACACAACGAAGAAATGGTGGCATTTTTCACATTTCACAAAGCGGGTGGAAGCTGCAAAAAAGTAGAATTAGAACCTGCTTGGCAACAGCTGGTTTTCCAACCAGGCAAGTTAAAACAGTTGGGTTTGAAATACAGTGCTTACAAAATGAGTTAACAAGTCCCTTTAAAATAAGGGTAGGAAGAAGGAGAATAGACCTTGGTCCACAGATGGCCTCCCTCAAAACTCAATTTGACAGGTTTGATGTCAAAAGCACTGATTTTTCTTAGTATGAGCCTCCCTAACTAAAAAACTTCCCAGAACCAATTTCACAAACTTCTAATAACAGAGAAAGTAAGTTCCAGCCATGCAAGTCCCAATTCCAGTTTCTCCTGAAAAGCCCCAGGCCATGTAGCACTGCCTGACTTTCCGCACATAAGAGATTAGTCACAGGAAAACTACTGTTTGATACCTGTGTACTTTCACAAGGTTTTTGAAAACGATCACCCAGAAAATTGGCTTTTCATCTACTTGAAAACCACGTAGGTTGTGATTGCAGTGTATTTATTCCTACTGTGCCATGCACATTCTTAGACAAAGGGATGACGTCATATATATTTACACAGACTTGTGTACAGCAAATTTTGAGGATCAATGGCTATTGTTCTGACTGATGGTTGAGACGGCAAGCAAATACTTCCTTTCCCATTGTTTAAAGTTATCTTAAAGTATGATTCCCAAATATTTTAAACAATTCCCAAAAAGTTTGGAACTTTGAGTTGGACCCAATGAGGCAACCCCAGGCTTTTTCTCTGGTGCTTATAAATCAGAAAATTTAACTCTTGATTATCCAGAATTTCCACTGCCTTCCTAAATGCTTTTAAGTTCAATTCAAAACCTGAGCTTAACTTTTAAAGATCTAAGTATTTGGGGACTAACTCAATTTATTCCCATATAACCCCACCTAGGATCACAAGGACTTTGCTCTCCAGCTCATCTGGAGATTGAATTTAAAAGTTAAAAGGAAAAAAAAAACCCACGTTCCTCAGTAGCATTGCAGCTTTGGCACCATGTCCTTTAATGGTTTTAGGATGTCTTTGGTGCCTCTTCTACGCGAAAATGACCAAACCTAAATTTTGATAGGATCTTTAACACATTTGGAAGACTAGAATGGCTTGTTGTAAACATTAATGAAATTTTGGTATTGCATTTGGAATTCTTTACTTGTCTTTATGCTTCAAATGTTAGATATATCTTACGTGATTACTGATTATATAATGTAGTACACTGTATGGTTAAATAATTAATTTTGCATACCAGATATTTCCTGTAAATGAGAGGGATATAAGTGAACTATTTGGAGGTAATTTAGACAACTCCATGAAGTCAAGCATAATAGGGAACACCAAATCTATTCTACTTTCTAAGTGAAATTCAGTTTTATTTATTCATTTGAGAACCATGGGTTTGTGTATGGGATTTGTTTTCCAGCCGAACACGCTGAAGTAGGGAAAAAAATGGTCCTTCAATAGCCATTGTCCAGATGAATGTTTCGAATCTTATTCTAAAAGAGACTGGCAAAAACAAAGACCAAGATCTCTGCTGGAAACTCTGTATTACACCACAATGCTGCACAAAGCTTGCTAATCCTGAAATCCTGACTGTACATGGTAGTGACCAACAAGTATGGAGTTTAGGTTACTGCCGATATGGACCAGGAGATCTCATTCAGGTACAAGCTCTTGTCTAAAAATGTTCTTTATTACTTGCTTCTTGATAAGGGGTCACCACAGCCTTCTACTCAAACCATTTAGGTGGCTGTTATTAGCACAGCTTCTTTTTTTTTCTTGCTGCTTGGATTAATATTAATATTTATGACATGCTTTTAAGAAAATCTGGTGTGCTTTAACATTTTTAGTATGGCATATCAGTCAGAGGATTTTAGCAAAACTGCTGCCTTGTTCACATACTAATCTACTTCAGAAAACTGCTATGAGATAAACTTTCGTTTGTCCCCTGAACTCTTATGAAGGTAGGAATATAAGTAGATAAAATTCATTTCATTGAAATGTAGCTTAAAGTCCCATGTTAAAAAAAAAAAAAGCTAGTTCTCGCAGATAATCAGTTTCTAAAACCTGAACTTATCTATTTCCAACAATCTTAAACTGCCAGGAGGACATACATTTCGATTTATGATGCCACTTGAGATACCAGAAAAGAAATCACATAAAAGATTTTTTTCTGGTCATGTTGAAAGATTGGTTAGTGAGTAAGCCTCTACAGTGATAAAGCACAATTTTGGGACGTGCAATATATGCCCCACCTCTTGGGTGGAAGGAAACTGCCACGTAGCAATTAATGCAAAGACACCAGTAATTAGAGCTAATAACCACGACTCCACAAATTGCAGAGTATCACACACGAAGCTGATATCCTGCATGGTAGAACAAAATCACTCTGAAGTTAGCAAGAAAGAGGGGGGAAAAATGATTTAAGAGATCAAGATCCAAGCACATTATAAAGATTACCCAACATCGGGGCTTCTGATGCGGGTTGCATTGACAACTCTTAAGAAGATCAGATGGCTGGTGACTATACAGTTGAGAAACAAGCTTGAGTATTTACCCTCCATTAATCTCTTTGATTAGGACCTGCTGAATCAGCAAATAAAAGAGAAGGACCAAAACAGCACAAGGGCATGGTTTGTTTAAATGGTAATATGAAGCTGTGTTGTCAGTACCCGTGTTTCCCTGAAAAAAAGACCATGTCTTATATTTTTGTTGCTACCAAAAAAAAGGCACTAGGTCTTATTTTCAAGGGGGGGAGGGTGTCTTCCACTGACTCACCTCACTTGCGTGCATCGCTCCCGGCCTCCTTTTCGCTGTCAGAGGCCTTCAGGAACTTCTTCTTCTGCGGCCGGCAAGGCTTTCCTGAAGGCCTCTGCTGCCGAAAACACAGCTCCGGATCGATCCGGAGCTCTGTTATCAGCTGCAGAGGCCTTCAGGAAGGCCTTGCTAGTTGCAGAAGAAATGGGTCGGCAAGGCAGGTGTCAGAGTGTGCGAGGCCTGGCTGCAACTGTCCGAAGGTAAGTAGTAGGAAAGCTCCACATACACACACCCCATCCTCACCCTAGCTTAATTTTTACCTGTGCACCCTGGAGTGGGCGGGGTCTTAATTAGGGCTTATTTTGTGGGGTAGGGCTCATATTGGGCGCACGTGTAAAATCAAGCTAGGACTTACTTTCGGGGTAGGTCGTATTTTCGGGGAAACACGGTAGTTGTTATTCTAAATTCTGAATGTTAAGTGGTATGGTACTTATTTCCACTGCATTCAAGAATCAATGTCTAAACTTCTTTGCAAAATGACTGGTATTCAGGATGGATTAAGTGTAGCACCTTGAGCAAATAATGCATTATTTTTTTTAATTTTTTTTTTATAAAAACGGAGGAAGTCAGAAGATATGTCTTCTAGAACTTACAGACGAAAGTCTCCACATGTGTGCATAAATCACCACACTTTGGGCATCGCAGCTGGCTTCCACCTTTTCCTGAGCTTCCGGAACTTGACTTTTTACCACCGCCTTCCCCAGCAGTTTTCTAATTAAAAGAAAGAGAAAAAGAAACAGGACCTTGAAAGTCAGATAATAGATTTATAATTAGCTACCGGCTAGTCCTCGACGGAGGAGCACAACTGAGCCCAAAATTTCTTTTGCTGAAGACAGTTAAGCGAGTTTTGCCCTATTTTACAACCTTGTCACAGTTGTTAACACAGTTCTGACTTTGCTTGTCAGAAGTTCACAAAAGGGGAGCACATGACCCAGAGACATGTAGCTGTCGTAAGTATGAACCAATTGCCAAGCATCCAAATTTTGATCATATGACTCTGGGCTTGCTCCAACAGACGTGCGAAAACTAAACATAAGTCACTTTTTGTCAGTGTTGTTGAAACTTCAGTCACTAAATGAATGGTTATAAGTCACGGACCACCTGTACATCTTTCGCTACTTTGAGATCAGCAATTATCCTCTCCTCCACACAAAGGATTGTGATCTCTACTTGTAACCTTGCCTTCCCTTTCTCTCTCAAACTGTGTGTTGTGTTCTTTAAAATCCAAACTGTTCTGCCCCAGCTACGGACCCCAAATAACACAGCACACACAAAGTCTATACAAACCTTAGTTTACTAAATAAACCAGTATTTTACAACAATGGCTGTTAATTAACTGCATTAACAGCCGCCAAGAATTCAAAGAATAATAACTGAAAGGTTACTATGGTTGGCAGAATGCCCAGAAGCAATTTGCAGGAAGCTGATAAGATAAGCAAGACAAGACAGGAAGGTATGTGAACTCAGTTGTTCCCTGCAAATTGCTTCAGTCGGCGTTCCTCCTTAAATAGGCTAGGGGAATGGCCAATTTGCCCCAAGCCTTACTCCCGAGGAGACCTCCTCCTGAGGAACCACTCCTGCCTTTTGGCAGCTCTGCGTGCCCATGCATCGAGAAGAGGCTTCTCCTCTTCGTCCTCTTCACTTAAGAGAATTTCTGGAGGTTCTGAAGGCCCTGGCTGAATCCCCGCCTCTGGCACCACATCTTCTCCAGCCTCCTCATTGTCTGACTCGAGTGCCAGTTGCACAGGCTGCTGGTGCAGCACCACACCTCCTCACCTCCTTGCTGTCTGAATCAGCTACTAGCTGCACAGGCTGCGTATGGGCCACAACACAAACATAACAGCAAATGTCCACAGTGAAGCAGAGACCTCCACCTGTCACTGAAACTGGCATCCTCAGTGAATGCTTAAGAGTCATCATTCACTTGAAGATGTTTCTGATTCAAATGGATCAAGGGAAAAAAAGTTCCTAAGCCTGCCCAAAATTCAACATATAACAATAAACCTTTAGAGAATCTCCTTCAGTTTCCTTTCCCTACTGTTAAAGCTACTCATTTGCTTCCTCCTCAAGTCAATCAAGCCAGGCTGTCAAAAAAAGTGCACAGGAACAAGCAGAGAACACTTCTCCATTTTCTTTTTCAGTACACAGCCAAGGGAAATGGGGCCAGGAAACTCTCATCATTGGCAAAAAACTCAAGTGGAAGGTGCCAGCTGTAGCAGATGCTCGGTGTTGTTGTTTCCTCGACAAGCCAGCCATATTTATAAGACAAAGATAATCTCCATGCAGAATATATCAAGCATTTAATCCAAAAAGTACCTTTGCTGAATTTTAAAAGGCACCGATTTCTAAACATGAACACTGATTGCTCAACTTAACCATTACATTGAATATTTCAACATAATTTATGCTCCAAATCACGATCTGTGCTTTTAAAAAACTCCAGAGAGCGAGTTTGGGTTTAAAGTACCAGTAATTTGTCTGTGTTTAGTTTTTCATTTACTTAGCTTTATAAGATCAAAAGTCCTCTGACAGCATGAACATGTTGCTTAAATTCAGACAACTGCATTCCAAGTCACAGTTAAGATTTGTTTTTTTTTATCAGTGACTTAGTTTATGGCCTCTGACCTGGTCCCTGTGTCTCTCTCTCTGTACTGAATTAGATGGGAGATGACATGATTCAAGATGTCACTCAAAACATGTACATTTTTTAGGTTTACAGGCAGTCCTCAACTTATGAATGATCACTTAGCAACCATTCAAAGTTACAACGGACCTCCTGGAATGGTACTTATGACCCTGATGATTCAAAGTTCCGATAGCTATAAACTTGGGTCAGTCATGTGATGACCTCCTTCACAA
Source organism: Ptyas mucosa (assembly GCA_012654045.1). Classification (NCBI taxonomy): domain Eukaryota; kingdom Metazoa; phylum Chordata; class Lepidosauria; order Squamata; family Colubridae; genus Ptyas; species Ptyas mucosa. The sequence goes on along the minus strand of WNWU01000044.1, from coordinate 3,687,594 downwards.
CCATCATGACATAGAGCAGAGGTTTTCAAACTTGGCAGCTTTAAGACTTGTGGACTTCAACTCCCAGAATTCTTTGAAGACCTCTGACATAGAGCTATAATTCCAGACACAATTGCAGTCATAAGTCAAGGACTACCTGTGGTATGTGGGATAGGGCTGTGTTTTTAGAAGCACAAAAAGTGTATACCTTACTGCCATCTCCCGAACCATCTTTACTTGCACCATCTTTAGAAGCAAAGTATGCTGGTGTTTCAGAAAAAGTTCTAAAAGGAATAATTCTTAGAGGCTGAGTTTCACAAGTCCCAATTATTCCTAAAGCAGGGAAGCAGGAACGGCCACATGAAATTCCTGAAAAAGAAAAAAGAAATGAGAGATTTTTGATTATTCTGTGTATCTTTTCAAGTAACTTATCCCCTACTTCATGGAGTCTACTTATTGAACCTTGAACCTAACAAGTCATTGGATCCCATTCCCTTAAGAGACTTTCTCAATGATGGCAACTTCAGATGCATGGACTTCAACTCCCAGAATTCCCCAGCCAGCCCCTCCCGGATCACGAGATTGAGAGTTGAAGTCCAACCCTCTTAAACTTGCCAAGATTGAAAACCCCTGAATTAAAGATATACAATCAAGTTCTCTCCTTCTACGGCAAATGGTTTCCTGCCTGTGCTCAAAATGCAGACCAAGTTTATACAACACATAACGGGGGATACTTTCACAAAGTAATTTGTGCTGAGGAATGGCATCCCAAAGGGGCTTTTTCAAAAGGCAACTGGACTTTGTTTGTTTTTGGAAAAAAACAAAGTCCAGTTGCCTTTTGCAAAAGCCCCTTTGGGAGAACTGTGACCTGAAGGACTGAGAATCTCCGTAGACATGAGGAATAGCATCTGTTATATATTAAGCCCCAAGCATTATTTCCCTGTAAAAGGTATTTTCTTCTTCTTTTATTATGGAAAACTTTAAGATGACCAACAGTCCCAAAGCAATTTATCATAACAAGAAGAGCAACATAAATGCTTACAAAAATAAATTGCCAGGGAGTGTACCCTTGACCTTAGGAAAAGGACAACAGTGAAACATCAAGGATCTTTTCCCTAGCAGAATTTAGACAGCATTCCAAAGTTTATTTACCTCAATTATGGCTTGTTAACTGGATTTGTAGACTATTGGCATTCAAATTGTCTGAGTTCCAGCATTAACTCGGAATCATACAATGGCTGTCTTTGCAGGATAATAAGTTAAATTTCTGTTTTCTTCATGAATGCTGCTCTGTTTGTGCCTTTTGATTCTAACGAACTCAAATCATGAGTCTGGCTTGCTCTCCTTTGCATAAATTAATTTCAGAAGCCTGTCTGTCTATGTGAAAGTACCTATTAATTCAGATGATGGCTAGTGCCAGAATGTCATTATACAACATTCTTTCTTTGCAAATTCAGATTCAATTTGCTACTTTGGCCCTTACAACTCAAATCTCCAGAGACATCTGGATAGAATAGATTGTGCCTGTTTTCTATGCTTAAGAACCAGGCAGTTCTGAATTTTAGAGTACTGTACTAGTACATATCCAATTATGCTTGGATAATTGGATATGTACTAGGATAACTTAAAGGCAAAGTAGTATAACTGAACTGGTCCAATGTCTGCAATTCTCAAAAAAAAAAAAGATTGCTCAGGACATTTTCAACTTCTGTTTTTTAAAAATGTACACTTTCTCATTTTTAAAAAATTAAGCTGCCATTTAGCAGAAAGCATAACAACTTGGTTATACACTGTGCTAGGTTTGCAACTACTTATTTACATGTTTACTATTCTTATACTAATAATACCTGAAGTATATTTGAATATTTCAAGTGTATAATTATATGCCTAATACTAGTACATTGGTGTATAATTATAAGGTCAGATAATGATATGCTCAAACGAAAAAAGATTAATTTTAAGCCCAGTGGAATGTGATAGCAAAAGACATATAGAGAATCTGAGAACAATGCTTATAAGTACATGAAGGCAGAGTAAAAGATTGAGATATGGTAATAGAAAACAATATTTATTTTCAGCTTTGATATTAAATAATTCAAGACAATAAGTTGCTTCTCTGTAACAGAGCAATTACCAATGGTGGATGTTCGAATGTTCATTGTGCAGATGTGTTTTGGTAGGAACTAATAAAAAAAACACATACTCATGTTATTTTTGCACACATAAAGTCAGCCACCGTGGCTTTTTCAGGCAGAAAAAAAACCCAATGGCTAGCAAAATGTGTGAACCAGTCCATATGTTGCTTGACTGTGCAAATAACATGAAAGTATGAATACACAGAACACTTTACAGATATGCTAACTAAACCCTACAGAAGCAGAATTTTTATTCATTTTTTAAAAAATTGGACACATTACAGGCCAAACAAAATATGTTCGTTTCACCCAGATCACAGCAGCGATCGAGCTATGCCTGTCAAGCAATGCCCCAACACTAAATCCTAGAAAAATCTTTCATCAGATCAACAGAGCAAAGTGTCAATAGTTCATGAGCAATCAAAGCTCCAGGATACAGACTAGGCATTATTTTGCAGTGAACATGAACCCTGATCAATCCGAAGCCATGTTACAAAGTTCTCTTCTCCACAGATAGTATTCTGGCAAGACTATTTAAGACATAAACATTATTAAGGGCAAATTGGTATATACTTATCCAAGATTAAGTCTAATAGAAACATCAATCAATGGGGACTTACTTCTGGGTAGATAGGCATAGATCTGTCCTGTCAGAATAAAGTAGAGAAGAGAAAATATACAAATAAACAAGCAGAATTATATTTGTGGTATCGTTTCTTTAAAAAACTTTATGAGGATAAGAAACAAGTAAAACTTTGCTCGGCTGATGAATGACCTTCCCTTTAATATTGTTTGCTCATTAATCCAAATTTGAAATACCTGAAATTGCCAATGAGTAATATGTGTTAAAACACTAAAGAATCTTATGATAGATTTAACAGCCTTCTGGGGTACAATTATCAGTTTTATGACAACAAAAAAAGGCAATAGCTACACGTACGCAAAAAAGATCTTAACAAAATTAAGCACAGATCTAGCAAAACAGAATACTGTAAACAAAAACAAAGTCAACCAAAAAAAGAGCTTCTCAGAAATCACACTGCAAATCTAGACATGTCTATGGAATTGTCAAGTTCTCACTGGGTTAAGAGGAGCTTCCACTCAAGAAAATTCAAACCTAAATAATCTTGACTTATGACCACAATTGGGACCACAATTTCTGTTGCTAAGGGACGTTATTCTTTCAGTTGTGTCAAACCCTTGGCAATTCTATGGCCAAGTCTCTCCACGGCATTGCTAACTCAGGAAACTGTTAAGAGAGTTGTGCCCAATTTTCCAAACTTCTTTGCCATGGTTGTTAAGTGAACCACTGCAATAAAGTGAATCATGTGGTTGTTAAACAAACCCAGCTTCCCCCCTCCCCCCACTTGAGTTTCCTTGTTAGAACCTGGCTGGGAAAGTTGCAAATGGCAATCACATGACCCATCATAAATACATGTCAAGTGCCACATCCTGACTGTGAAGATGCTGTAATGGTTGTAAGTGGGAGGACCAGTCGTAAATCACTGTTTGCAGTGATTTTGTAACTTCAAACTGTTACTAAACCAATGACTGCAAATCAAAGACTACCTATATATTTTACCATAATGGAATTCCACTTGTTTGGCTACTGGGGGAAATGCTAAGATAGTGCAATATTATCCTGGGACACGTATGCAGGTAGTCCTCAACTTACCTTAGTGACTGTACATAGCTTAGAACAGCACTGAAAAAAGTTAACTTATGACAATTTTTCATGCTTATGACCATTGTAGCATCTCCAGTCACATGATTTACATTCAGATGCTTGACCACTGACTCGTATTTATGACAGTTGCAGTGTCCCGGGGTCATATGCTCACTTTTTGACAAGCAAAGTCAATGGGGGGAACCAGATTCACTTAACAACGGTATTACTAATTTAAGAACTGCAGGGATTCACTTTACAAATGTGTCAAGTAAAGTTGTGAAATGGAGCAAAACTCACTTAACACATTTCTCATTTAGCAAGGTAAATTTTGGGTTCAATTGCGGTCATGAGGATTACCTGCGTTCGCCTTCATTCGTGAAATACTCACCATCCTAGAGCAGCCCCACCTTAAACAGGGTTACCTTATTAGGTAGACCCTACTTTTCAGCTTATGTTTTTATTGTACAGGTAGTCCTCGACTTACAACAGTTCATTTAGTGACCGTTCAATGTTATGACGGCGCTGAAAAAAGTGACTTATGGCCAGTTACGACCTTTTCAGCCTCCCCATGCTCACATGATCAAAATTTAGACAGTCGGCAACTGGTTCATACTTAGAACTGTTGTTGCGTCCCAAGGTCACGCGATCATTCCCTTTTGTGACCTTCCGGCAAGCAAAAAAAAGTCAATAGGGACTTCACAACCTTATCTTACTGCAGGGATTCACTTAACAATGGTGGCCAGGAAGGTCATAAAAAAAATGGGGCAAAACTCAACTTAACAAAATGTCTCACTTCACAAGAAAACTGTTGGGCTCCCTTGTGGCCATAAGTCGAGGACTACTTGCATTTGTAATCGTCGGCTTCCCAGAGCTTCCCGCGCCTACGGCAAAATGGAGGAAACTGAAAATACATTTAAATTTATTTAATAAACAAAACCCATCCACCTTCAAAGACAAGGATAATAAAAACAAGGACAAATGGGCTGAAAAACAGCTTCTAATCCCAGGGCAATAACCATACTGAATTCTACATTATAACGCAATATCGGGTTTTCAATTTCAATTATATAGAACGTAAAGGATGCGTGTTTGTGTTTTTTATTTTTTATACTTATAATGTACACTGAAGACGGCATTTAATTTCATTGTACCATGTGCAATGAACTAAACTAAACTAAACTAAACTAAACTAAACTAAACTAAACTAAA
>WNWU01000044.1:3667360-3682592 GCA_012654045.1 Ptyas mucosa | reverse complement strand
AACTAAACTAAACTAAACTAAACTAAACTAAACTAAACTAAACTAAACTATGCTAAAGCAATTCTACTTGCCGTTAAGCACAGAACTGGAAACAGACTGACACTCCTCCAGACCATATGATAATAAGGAAAATCTATGAATGTGCAGAAATGGATAAGACTATCTATGGAAATGAAGGAGAGGGAAGAATCCGAGTACTATCCAATTTGGAATAGATGGTATTCCTGGCTCGAGAGTAAACGTAAAACCTAAGGCATAAGTCATAAAGAGTATAATATATAGAATGTAAAATTTATAAGAAATATATGATATTGATTTGTGAGTAGATATTATTACAATTTAAATGAGGATATAACATAGGATAGTAATGTATATCAATAGAATCTTCGTAAATATGATTGTTACAAAAGATATGGATACCGATATGGAAAAGCTGTTACAAGTGAAAATATGTGTTTTGTGTTTTAAATGTTGAAAAATTCAATAAAAACTAAACTAAACTAAACTCTGTGCTAAAGCAATTCTACTTGCCGTTAAGCACAGAATTGGAACAAACTGACACTGCTCCAGACCACATGATAATAAGGAAAATCTATGAATGTACAGAAATGGATAGACTGTCTATAGAAATGAAGGAGAGGGAAGAATCCGAGTACTATCAAATTCGGAATAGATGGTGGCTCGAGAGTAAACGTAAAACCTAAGGTATATAGTGTAAAGAGTATAATATATAGAATGTAAAATTTATAAGAAATGTATATTGATTTGGGAGTAGATATTATAATTTAAATAAGGATATAACAGGATAGTGCATGTATATCAACAGAATCTTCGTAAATATGATTGTTACTAAGATGTGGATACCAATATGGAAAAGCTGCTATCAGTGTAAATATATGTTTTGTGTTTTAAATTTTGGAAAATTCAATAAATACTATACCATACCATACCATACCCCATCTGCTACCCGTACCCCTACCCCTATATACTATACTATATACTATACTATAGTATACACTATACTATCGCTATTGCTATTAACTATACTATACTATACTATACTATACTATACTATACTATACACAAAACTAAACTAAACTAAACTAAACTAAAGACCCCTTACTGGATGGAGGTGTCTGAGGCCCCAAACAACCACCAGAAAAGTTAAACAAATGCTGCACAGTTGTTGGGGTTTTTTGGGAAGGAGGGGAGGGAGGGAGAGACAGGAAAGAAAGACGAGGGGGCTCTGCTCGAGACCAAAAAGCGACCAGAAAAATTTGCACGCGCAAAAGGTGGGCGTGATTGCACGCGCAAAGGCACACCTGCCCCCCACCCCCCAAAATAAAAAGCAAAGCAGGTGTTTCTAATCCAAAGGCTGAAGTGGGGGGGGGTTGTTGTCCTTCCTTGGGCTCACCCCGAAGAAAGCCCCCTCCTGTCACACACACCGCCCTTCAAGAAAAGGGGATCAGATTTAAGGGCCTCCAGATGCGCGGCTGTGACTGATGGGTGTTGGAGTCCCCGCCTCAGGGACGGTTAAAAAAGGGGGAGGGGAAAAAGAAGGCGGTCGGCCGGGCTTGCTGAGGGGGGACACCGCGACCGAGGGGAACTTCTGATCCCCCCAAGAAAAGGGGATCAGATTTAAGGGCCTCCTTCCCACCCTGGGCCTTCAGATGCGCGGCTGTGACTGATGGGTGTTGTAGTCCACGCCTCAAGGACTGCAAAAGGGGAAGGGGGGGAGGAAAGGAAGGGGGTCGGTCGGGTTTCTTGAGGGGGGGGGGGACACCGCGACTGAGGGGAGGGAGGGTTCTCCTCCGGCCGGGCAGGTTACCTCGGCACGCCGACGGCAGCGACGAGCTGACGAGTCGCGCCGCAGCGGCGGCGCAGGTGCTGCATCCGGCCATGTTCCCCCGCTCCGCTCCGGTTCTCCCCGGCCGGGAGAGAAAGAGAGAGCGAGAGAAACAGCTGCCCAAGAACCGCTCTCCGTCGCTCGGCCTATCCGCCGCCTCGGCAGCGCTCGACGGCCTGTGTGGCGTCACGGGCCTACGGCCGCTTCAGACGACGGAAGGCGTCGCGGAACTACGCCTCCCGGCAGGCACCGCACCGCCCTTTCCCCGACCAACGAGAGAGAAAGAGAGAGCGGCGCCGCCTGCCGGTCGCGCGGGAGAAAGGAAGCCTCGCGAGAGGAGGAGGAAGGAGGAGTGGGGGGGGAGGAGAAGAAGAAAAGAGTGGAAATAGGAAAGTGGGTGGATGGGATTTCCTAGTGGTCTTTTTTCCCATTTGCTCACCAGGTTCAAGCCAGCTGAGGTTGCAGGAATTGGGTATCGGTAGCCTAAGAGAAGGAATGATTCCTAATGATTAGTTTTTATGTTATGTTATTTTATTTTATTTTATTTTATTTTATTATTTTTATTTATTTTTTATTGTATGTATGTATTTTATTTTTTATTTTATTTTATTTTATTTATTATTTTATTTTTATTTATTTATTTAATGTATGTATGAATTTATTTTTATTTTATTAATAGTTTTTATTTTAGATTAATGATTAGGAATGATTCCTAATGAGAAGGAAGGACTCACTGGAGAAGAGCCCAATGCTGGGAAGGATTGAGAGCAAAAGAAGGGGACGGCAGAGAACAAGGGGGCTGGATGGAGTCACTGAAGCAGTCGGCATGAGCTTAAATGGACTCCAGAGGATGGTAGAGGACAGGAAGACCTGGAGGAACGTGGTCAATGGGGGTCAGACACGACTTCGCGACTAACAACAACAAAGCCTAGAGAAAAGAAGGACTGGGTGGGTGGCATGAAAGCAATGTTCCAATATTTGAGGGGCTGCCACAAAGAAGAGGGGGTCAAATTATTCTCCAAAGCATCAAAAGGCAGGACAAGAAACAATGGATGGTAATTAAGGAGAAACACAACCTGGAATTGAGAAATTTACTAACAGCGAGAACAATTAACCAGTGGAATGGTTTGCCTTCAGAAATTGTAGGTACGCCCATCACTGGAGAGGTTTCAAAAAGAGATTGGACAGCCGCCTGTCTGAAATGGTATAGGGCTCCTGCTTGAGCAGAGGGTTGGACTAGAAGACCTCCAAGGTCCCTTCCAACTCTGTTCTGGTTGATTGATTACAAACTTGGCCACATACTGCTGCTTGCTGCATGCTAAGCCATCATAGTCCCAAAGATGCCTTTTTTTTTTCCCAAGAGGCAACTGGACTTTCTGATTTTTCTTTGAAGATGCTTCGCTTCTCATCCAAGAAGCTTCTTCAGCTCTGAGCTTGGATGAGAAGCGAAACGTCTTCAAAGAAAAACCAGAAAGCCCAGTTGCCTCTTGGGAAAAAAAAACACATTTGGGACAACCATGTCCTGAATGACTGAGAATCTCCATAGACATTAAGCCATCATAGATCGTTTTTCTTTGTGTGGTGGAATTCAGCCACTCTTAAACCATGATTGAACAAGTGGCTGGTTTTGCATAAAGACCTGCATCAACAAAAAAAGCAGCGGCTGCCTTTCAAAAAATAGGGGATGGTCTGGTAACAATCAATATGCAAAGTTTGTGGCTTCTTCCCCACAAAGCATTAAATCACCAACTGACCAAACCATTTTAGCTTTGCTAAATTGTGTTATCCAGGCTATATTCTGCAGCAATTCTCCTTCCCAAGCCTGAGATCTTCAATGCATGTTGTAATTAATGTTCACATGTGATAGCAATTCCTCTATTACTGTAAAGAGAATATATGTTCTTGCATTATTATTGTAATATAGCTACCTGATGTTTGTTTGAGATTTCCAGTAGGAATTGCCAGTATACTAAACCTTGGTCCGTTGAGCTATTGTTGATTGTGCTGACAGCTTATAAATTCTTTAGAATTTCATTTAGAATTTAGATGAAATATGATATATGAAATGAAATTAAGATAAAATGTGTAGACACTTGTTTTTTTTGGGTGGGGGAAAGAATGTGTAATATATTGATATTTTGAAGATTTTGGGAGCACGGAAGGATTTTAACCAACTGAAACACTGTCTGTAATTGTTTGAAAGGATGATGCTTTTATGTTGTTTTTGTTTGAAAATATTTTTTTTTACATAAATTCTTTAGAATTTCAGATACTCTGATCTTTCTCTTTTGGCAACTGACTCATCTGAGAATTTCTACTTGCAATTTCTACTGAGTTTACCTTAAGTTATTGCCTTTCTTCTACTAAAAAGAAAGGATACTGTACTGACATCTGCATCACTATTTTAAGAATGGAGGTTATTCTCCTTTATTCCTAAGTGGAATTCAAATATTTATTTCTGACATGTATAAAAAGCAGTTTATATCTCTGTCATTAAATACTAACCTTCACCTCTGGGTGGCAGGCAATGTCCAGGTTTCAGAAGGGAAAAACTGGAATGGAATATATTGGGAGAACAAATCTCAATCTAAAATGAATTTCAGCACGGTACATTCTGTAACATTCTAGCAGTAAAACCAACAGGCTGCTTTGGTAAGAGAGCAATCTTGAAACAAGTAATTTAAAAAGCACAGTTGTATGTTTTATAGTAATTTTATTAAAGATAACCATTTACGATAGTACAAATTAATACAAACTGAAGAATAAAAAGAAACAATAGAATATGGATAAAAAATAGAAAAGAAAAATTATAAGCATGCATAAAGAAGCAACATCCCACCTTCATCACAAGTATAAACAATTTTAGTAACTTTAATAATTTACTACAGTCTCTTAAAATACAACAAACGATCTCTTCTTCCATATCTTATCTCTTAGCAAATACTTAAAAGCCTCCTTGTTCAGTCCTAATCTTAGAAAACATGCTTTCACATCCTTCAGCATTGAGCAAAGCTGGCTGGGGAATTCTGGGACTTAAAGTCCTCCATGTTTGCCAAAGTTGGAGAGCCCTGATCTAGAGCTCTCCAGCTGCAAAAGACTGCAACTGATTCCCACAATCCCATGCTTCCTGGGGATTCTGGGAGTTGTAGTTCAACATTCTCTGTTGAGGGGCATATTTCAATGTTTAAGAACTATAAACCTCTGAATTGGATACTGAATTGTAGAAAATAGATAATACAGGCAGGATTATGCAGAACGAATAAGAAATGTAAGACCTCCTTGTAGGAAGGGGGCAATAAACAAATTTCTTATTAGGCGGTGGAGAACTACTGCACTTCCGCATTAAAAGGCCAGATATGCGCCTGCGTAGATCTCCGCCTCATCACGTGGTCTTCCGAGCTCGCTCAGCAAATCCGCTTCCACTTGGAAGTCCGTCCCCTTTCGGGCGTGACGTCAGAGATCGGCGTGCCGCCGGGCTTCCCCGCCCACTGGGAAGGCGGGGCTGTTTAGCGTCGGGCTGCTTTAGGGCTCGCCGAACGCGGGGAGGACGGTACCATTTTGATGGCTGGAGGGGGGCGACCGTAGCCCTCCCTCGCGTCCGCAGGGCTGACCCACGCCTGGTGAGCACGGGGGCTTTGCATGTTGCTTTCCCGCATTGAGGAACGGGTTTGGACCGTTGGAGGGACCCTGAAACTATACATGGGGCTGGGGTAAAATAAAGGGCTGACGGTGGGGTGGGGGTATCCTATTGTCCCCAGGCTTCCCGTGTTGAGTGGGACTGTTAAAAAGGAGTGTGGGAGGGAGGGGCATTTCACCTGGGAGGAAGGAATGGTGGGAATTGCATTGAGGACCCCCCCCCCGCCTCATTGGGAAGGCGTGCTGAGCCACCTGCTCCCAGACAGGTCTACCTTGCAGGACTGTTGTAAAGATCACACGAATTGCTCTTAAATTCTAAAATCTCTCTCTAACCGGGCTGCTGGTGTGAAAGTTGTGCAGCTGTGTAAATTGTAGTGGAATGGACCCTGGGTGATAGGAGATGGGAGTGGAAGTGTGGCGGGGGGGGGGGGTTCTCTGCCCTCCAAGAAGGAAAGGAAGAGGGGGGCTCAGGAGGCGAGGAGGGAGCAGGAAAGTGGGCGTCTAACCTTGTTTATTTACTACCCTTTGAAAGCATCTTATTTATGCTTTTGTTTCTTTCCCAACGCCCACACAACACCAGGCACTTTAATGGGAAAGCTGGTTTGCCAAGAAAAAAAAAGGGGCTTCAATCTCAGTTAAGGGTGTATTGATCTGGTGCATATTTCATGTAGACCATGATTCCTGTTGTCGGTCATTGGTTTGCAAAGGGCTGGATGCACAAAGTCCTTGGATTCCGGGTAAAGGAATGCCATGTTCGGTTGGCTGTTGCGAAAGGCTTCCTCACATGAGAGCTGCTTGGAGGGCGGAAACCCCAGTGAAGGGTTTTCTTTTTCTTTTTTGTATTTCTTTTGTGGTTCTCGTGTTTTTTTTTCCCTCCCCTTGGGAGTTGGGTGGTGTTACAAATTGAAGAACTTCCATAAACAAATAATAGAGAATATCACTTTTCTGCAGGTATTCAGGCAGAGACTGCAAAGGCGTCAGTTAAAGATCCTTTTGTTTGGATTCATTTCCAACTCCCTAATTCCAAATGATAACTACAATTTATTGTTTTTAAGAGTTGTCAGTTCCATTAACGGTTGTTTAAAGTCTTATGTATATACTTCTCAGAGGTTTCTTTTGGGGGGGGAAGGGGATAGAATGCTAGAGAAGTATAATAAATACAGGTAGTCTTCAACTTACAACCACAATTGAGCCCATAGTTTCTGTTGCTGAGTGAAGCATTGGTGAAGCGAGTTTTGCTCCATTTTACGACTTTTTCTTGCCACAGTTGTTAAGTGAATCACTGCACTGGTTAATTTAGTAACACGGTTGTTAAGTGAAATCTGACTTCCCCATTGATTTCATTAACATGGAGAAGGAAATTGGCGCAGAAGGAGATCACATGACCCTGGGACACTGCAACGGTCATAAGTATGAATCAGTTGCCAAGTGCATGGATTTTGATAATGTAATCATGGGGATGCTGCAGTGGTGTGAAAATAACTGTGAAAAACTGTCAAAAGTCACATTTATCAGTGCCGTTGTAACTTCGAAGGGTTACTAAACAAACTGTTCTAAGTCGAGGATTACCTTTATAATAAATACCACATCTGTTTCTTCACTGTGCCTGGGGCTTAATCTCAGCTAGTTTTTCATTGGTTCTTCTCTCATTAATTCTAGTTCTATTGCCCTCATCTTTTCTCAAAAACTTTAGATATGCCCATTGTTTTGTGGCAGAGGACTGTGTTCAGAAGACCTAATACCAATAGCCCTTAGACTTATATACTGCTTCACAATGCTTTACAGCCCTCTCTAAGCGGTTTATAGAGTCAGTCTATGGCCCCCAACAATCTGGGTCCTCATTTTACCATCCTCGGAAGGATGGGAGGCTGAGTCAACCTTGAGCTGGTCAGGATCGAACTGCTGGCAGCAGGCAGAGTTAGCCTGCAATATTGCATTCTAACCACTGCACCACTGAAGAAGGAAGGAAGGAAGGCAGATAGCCATAGCACTTAGACTTATATACCGCTTTACAGTGCTTTACAGCCCTCTCTAAGCGGTTTACAGAGTCAGCCTCTTGCCCCCAACAATCTGGGTCCTCCTTATGGTGTAATAATAACTGGGTTTGGGTTTCAGCTTGCTGGATATGTAGTACGAGATGTGTTGTTATGGAACAGTGCAGGCTTAAACTTATTCCTGGTTACCCTGAAAATGTCTGTAGGAATCAAGCTGTGTTGCCCAATTAAATAAATCTTGGGCAATTGTCTTGGTATGCGAATAAGAGATCAAGTGCTGCTTTAACATGGAGAAGGAAGTGATTCCTGAAAAGGCTGTTTGCATTTCAGAAAAGGGAAAGAGAATCCTGCAGTTCCCATTGGAGGCCTAAGAGCCTTTCTAGCCCGAAATCCTAATTATCCATTTCAAGTAGCATGCCAACCATTATACTTCTTCTTGTACAGGGAAAGTATGTTGTCTGGTGTGGAATAAGGCTGTTAATTTGTTGTGTATCTTCTGCACTTTTGCTGAGGTAATGTGCTGTCTGTTTACTGAGGCATATTCAGAGTTTTGCTTATGATGGACCTCTGGCCACATCATTGAACTCTGCCTGCTTTTTATGTGGGATGCGTCCACAGCTTCTATCTTGACTTTGTTGGCTTTATTTGGGATGGGGATAAATGAAGATCAGCCTTCCTGATGCAGACCATCCGGTGAGAGGCTTCTTGGGCATGTCAAGAGCCACAGAGAGACACCTGTGGTTGCTCCTTAAGAGAGCTGCTCTGTGGTGTCTCCAATACTATTAATCCTCTTTTTGCAGATATTCATATAATACCTCCGTTCATGACTCTAAGGCACCTGTTGAAGTTTTCTCTTCTATCCAGGCCTTTCCCGTCTATTCAAATGAATAGTTCTGTTTTGCTTTCATCGTTCCATCCCCATCATTTGAATGAGCTATTTTACAACATGTGCAATATCGGTCTTTACGACTGTATTTTAATTTTTATTGTAAACTGCTTTGAGGAACAGTCTTGTGGGAAGGAGTTTGTGGAATGAGGTGTGCTTTTAAGTAGAGATTTGCTAGGTAAATACATGTATTGCTGTACATCTTTTTGTGTATTTCATTCCTCTCTGATTTTGCTGGTGACTGTCTCTCTGCTTTGTGTGGGTCTGCGTGTGTATAGCTCAGTATAATTCATTGTGCAACTGTTAAGCCCCCTGCTTGAGCAGGGGGCTGGACTAGAAGACCTCCAAGGTCCCTTCCAGCTCATTCATTTTAAGTAAGTGCAAAAGCTACAATGTCTGTTAATGATGCTACAGCATTCTTTATGGATTGAAAATATTAGGAATGTGTCTTGACTACCGAATACTTTTTAATATGGAATACGTAGGTAAATGAATTCAAACTATCTTTTAAATATGTAGCAGCTGTAGGGTTATAAGCAAACTGTAGCAAGTTATGGAATGGAGCGACCCATTGATACAAACTGGAGATGGCCCTTTAATTCATGAACGTTATTCTTACATAATTTACAGCCAGATGGGACAGCTGACTACACTTCTCTTGGATGATCATGGAAGATTTATGGCCAAAGCTGGAGGATCAAAGGAAAAGCCCAATCATTAACTGTACTGAATATTTCAAAATAGATTTCCTTACCGTATTCTCGGCTCTAATTTAGTACACCGATATACAGTGGTATCTGAAGAGTCTTAATGGTTCAATAAGATTACAAGCTCGTTTCCCAAATTGTGTAGCAAGTTCTACATCTTGTACTAAATCACGATGTATTGGAAAAAGCTACCGTGTTTCGTTTCACACAATACTAAACAATGAAAATAATTTACAAAATCGCAGTGGTTAAGTTTGCCCATCAATTGTTAAGGAAATTAGCAGCAATTGCAGTCAGGGCAAAAGGGAACAATGCCTTATTTTAAATTCTGCAATTGTTAGCAGGCTGGCATTGATAGGTTGTTTCTAGTTCTTGGTGTACCTTTCTGTACGCAGAGTTTTGATGCAAGCTTTTAATACTTTTTTTGAACATAAGCAAGCTCAAAGTCAGTAAGACAGTTCAAAGGGGAGAAAATCATTAGAATTGACAGAGGAACTTTTGATAAATCATTGATATCTTTCAGAGTGTATTGAATTAGCTTTGTGTGTTGCTACAACAATACGGTACTGTATTATCTGGTTTTTCCTGGAAAAGTTGCTTGGTCTCTTTAGCAGAAGAATGGTTAAGAAGATGCTTCAGTGTTTGGAATGACTTTGTATCTTAAAAGCAAACCTAGCTCAGAATTCAGTTCAAACTAGAATCAGTTCTTAGAATAGCAGATTTGTACCCCATCCAAAATGTGTGTTTCTTATGCACTCTTATGAGTATATATTTTAATTTCCCAAGTCTTATCAGAAATTTTCACTAATTAGTTTTATTGAAGACTATAATTTTACTGGTGATTTATAGTAGGTTGATCATAGCTCTCAAAATTCATTCTTAGTTTATAGCGGTGATTTTCAAACTTGTCCTCTTTAAGATGTGTCAACTTCAGCTTCCAGAAGGCTGGCTGGGGAATTCTGGGTTTAGAGGTTAATAGTGCTTTTTTTAAATTCTTTTTACTGTTAACCAATCGGATATGTTCATTTACTTAAAGCTATATTATACTAGAAAATGATAGCCTCCAGATCTAAATCCCCTTTATTATTTATTTATTTATTTATTGGTTCAATTTATATGCCGCCCTTCTCCGGAGACTCAGGATGGCTTACAATGCGTTAAGCAATAGCCTTCATATTTTTGTATATACCTGCTTAATAGGACTTTTCCTCCCCCCCCCAAAGCGGTGTTGTTTTTTATACAAAGTCAGCTTATTGCCCCCACAATCCGGGTCCTCATTTTACCTACCTTGGAAGGATGGAAGGCTGAGTCAACCTTGAGCCTGGTGAGATTTGAACTCGCAGTAATTGCAGGCAGCTGGCAGCTAAGTGCTACTTAACAGTGCTTTAGTCCGCTGCTCCACCAAGGCTCCTTCATCCATTCCTTGTCCATTCATCTGTATTTTACCTTTTAAAAAACTTTTTTCTTTACCCTTCTTGTCTTCTTTTTATACATTTTCTTTTAACGTTCAATAAAAATACAAAAGGAAACAGGAAAAGAAAGACCGGAGGGAACATTCTTCAGTGTTCAAGTGGTTGAGCTATAATCAGCAGTCCAGAACAAGGTCACATAAATAACGCTTGATATAGAAATACTTTTGTTATAGACAGGAAGAATTTTTAAAAGGTTATGTTTCTGATCAGGTAACTGTCAGTCTTAGTTCAGCTCCATCTGAGAAATTTAATAACTGCAGTAGTGGGAAAAAGATTCACTTGAGCAGGCATTGAAATAACAGGGGAAGTGCAGGAATAAAAATTCAAAATGAGGGGAATGAGAAGGAAGAAAATACAGGTAGTCCTTGACATACAACAGTTCATTTAGTGACCATCCAAAGTTACAACACTGGGGAAAAAAAGACTTATGGCCATTTTTCACATGACCGTCGAAGCACCCCCCATGGTCATGTGATCAAAATTCAGATGCTTGGCAACTGACTCATAGTTATGATGCTTGCAGTGTCCCAGGATTATGTTTTGTGAGCTGACCAGCAAAGTCAATGGGGAAGCCTGATTCACTTAACAACCGGGTTACTCACTTACCAACTGCAGTGATTCCCTTAACAACTGCACCAAGAAAGGTCATAAAATGGGGCAAAACTCACTTAAGAAATGTCTCACTTAGCGGAAATGTTGAGCTCAGTTGCGGTCATAAGTCGAGGACTATCTGTAAATGGGTTCTTTCCTAAAACTCTCGATGGGCTTAAAAAAACCCAGGTGGAATGAAAGGAAGCCTTCCTCCTTAAAGCTACTTTAGCAAGAATACTCTTCTAGAACGGGACAAAATGTAACAGCAAAAATACAGAGGAATATATACGATGCTCACAACTCATTGAAAAATCACAGGAAAGCTACATCATGGTTTATGGTGAGGTGTAAACATGGTCCCTGCCATTTCAAGTATCCACCACATATTTCAGGATGCAAAGTACTGTATATTTCCAGATTCATAAATCAGTGAATTCATGACATGTTTGCTGGAGAAAATAGAGTAAATAGTTAAACTTGTTCTTTACCGTAATTGTGCTCGCAGATAACAATGGTTTGTTGGGATTTGTTTTACCCTGTGTTTTGCAGATTGGTGAATGTTTCCGCTGTCTTAAGACATTTCCTTCCATCGCTGACTTTCAGATTTTACCCTGCACTTCTGTCTTGGTTATAATTCAAAGACATTCAAGGTTGGTTGGTTTCGTTCTTGCAGAATTAAGGTTCCCTCCTTAAGCTCTGTGTTTAAGTAGCTTGTGCAAATCCTTTGTGGGGATGAGCAGAATGTACCAAAAATGTGTTTTAATTCACATTCTCCAGCTGATTAACAGACTTGGGTTGAGTGAGTTGCAATGAAATACACCTTCTTTTCAAGCTACTTAGGAACTGGGGAGGGGAGGAAGAATTGGGGGAGGTCTAAAAGCTGTGAAAGCCATATAGGGTTGCGGTGGCGCAGTGGCTAAGACGCTGAGCTTGTCGATCGAAAGGTCGGCAGTTCAGCGGTTTGAATCCCTAGTACCGCGTAACAGGATGAGCTCCCGTTACTTGTCTCAGCTTCTGCCAACCTAGCAGTTCGAAAGCACATAAAAAATGCAAGTAGAAAAATAGGGACCCACTTTGGTGGGAAGGGAACAGCGTTCCGTGCGCCTTTGGCGTTGAGTCATGCCGGCCACATGACCACGGAGACGTCTTTGGGCAGCGCTGGCTCTTCGGCTTTGAAACGGAGATGAGCACCGCCCCCTAGAGTCGGGAACGACTAACACATATGTGCGAGGGGAACCTTTACCTTTACAAGCCATGAAAGATATGCAACCGTAAAAAGCATTTAAAAAGAAAATAAAAATAAAAGAAATCTGTGTTGGATCAGATGGATTTGTTCAATGTATTCTCCCTCTGTGGGGGTGGGGGGGCTAACTAACATTTGCAGGGGGTTAGAAAACAAGCACTGGAGACAGCTAAGGTGTAGTCAGTTTGATTGAATTTTTTTCATTGCCGGCTCCTAAGCTTCAGCAACACAGCTTTAAAACAAAACCGGATTTTTGGAGCTCAAATGTTCAAAAGAGCATCTCCAAAACAAACCTACGGAGAACTAAGGAGAAATATCCTGACATCAAGAACAATTAATCAATGGAACGGTTTGTCTCCTTGAGTTGACGGTGCTCCATCAACGGAAATTTTCAGAAATAGATTAGATAACTATTTGACCAGGATGTTATAAGTTCTTCTGCTTTGAGCAGGTGTTCTGCCCCAGCTACGGACCCCAAAGAACGCAGCACACACAAACTCTATACAAAGCTTATTTTACTCAAATAACTTAGTCTTTATCATTCAAAGACTGTTAATGAACTGTCTTAACAGCCTACCAGAATTCTAAGATAAGGTAATCACAGGCTTACTAGAGTTGGCAGAAAGCCCAGAAAGAATTTTGCAGAGAATCCAGACGCAAAGGAGATTGAACTAAAGTTGTTCCCTACAGCTTGCTGCAAGCAGTGTTCCTCCTTAAATAGGCTAAGGGAGTGGCCAATTAGCCCCAAGCCTTACTCTCGAGGAGACCTACTCCTGAGGAGCCACTCCTGCCTTTTGGCAGCTCTGCACGCCCGTGCATTGAGAAGAGGCTCCTCCATTTCGTCCTCTTCACTTAAGGAAGCTTCTGGAGGTTCTGAAGGCCCTGGCTGAATCCCTGCCTCTGGCACCACATCTTCTCCAGCCTCCTTACTGTCCGACTCGAGCCCCGGCTGCACAGGCTGCTGGCGCAGCACCACACCAGCCTTCTCGTTGTCAGAATCAGCTACAATCTGCACAGGCTGCTGATGGGCCACAACAGCAGGGGGCTCAATGAGAAAGTAAATCAATCAATCAATCAATCAATCAATCAATCAATCAGAATAGAGTTGGAAGGGACCTTGGAGGTCTTCTAGTCTAGCCCCCTGCTCAAGCAGAAAACCCTATACTACTCCAGACAAGTGGCTGTCCAGTCTCTTCTTAAAAACCTCCAGTGATGGAGCACCTACAACTTCTGAAGAAAAACCATTCCACTGATTAATTGTTCTCATTGTTAGGAAGTTTCTCCTTAATTCCAGGTTGCTTCTCTCCTTGATCAGTTTCCACCCATTGTTTCTTATCTTGCATTCTGGTGCTTTGGAAAATAATCTTCTTTGCCCCTCAAAATACTAGAATACTAAGACCTCTGGCGTCCCTTCCAGCCCTATGATTCTGTGTTCATTTCTGAATATATAATCATAGACTAGTAGGGGTGGAAAGGACCTTGGAAGCCTGCTAGTCCAACCCCTTGCTCAAGGCAGGAGACCTTATGTCATCCTGGACCAAATGTTATCCAGTCCATTCTTGAAAACCCCCTGAAACATCCTGAAAGTTGATGCTGCAAACTCCATGACTCATGGAGCTGTAATCTTGGGAAAATCCATGACATGCAATTCCTGTTATGATGTAGCTCCTCTGAAATGTTGATTTCTTTTTAAAGTTTGCATCGTGCCGTCCTGCTTGCAATTGGGGGAGTCAGACTTGGGATGTATCCCTGGGCTTCAGTATTTCAGTTTCTGTTACTGCCTCTGTTTTAATTTTCTAGCTAGAAGGAAAAATGTAGGTGGTCTTATAACTTGAGGTATAGAAGGAGAGCTGTGTTAATCTATGGAACTGTTTCTCAACCTTGAAAACTTTTTAAGATGGGTGGACTTCAACTCCCAGAATTCCCTAGCCAGAATGATGGGGGGGGGGGGGAAATCAGGAGTATGGCCGTACCTTTCTCGACTAACAAATTTGGTCGAAAGGCAGAGCTTTGGTCATGAAAGTTTTATGCCTTTTAATAAAGCTTGTTAGCTGGAGAAAAAAAAGATTGCTCTCAAACTCTTTGGATTTTTAATTCCATGTTGTTGGGTTAAAGCATAGATCAGCATACTTCCCATTTTAAAACTTCCGCATTTCGTCTCTACCTGCATCACTTCTAAATAGTTCTCACTGCTTTTAAAGCAAAACATTTTGGAGAGCGAGCATAATAGAACGACAGGTTTAGAAAGATTTATTCCTGAAGGAGTCTTTTGCTTCTTCTCTGTATCTTCTCCGATGCTGAATTGTTCATCTGAAATGCTTTCTCTGTATATTTCAGGTCTTCCTTACCTTGGAATTTGTCACCATCATGGGAGAGATTAAAATCTCTCCAGACTATAGCTGGTTCAGGAGTACTGTGCCTCTCAAAAAGGTGGGTGCAGATTAATTTCTCTCTCTGCTCCAATTTAGTTCGGAAGCATTGTTTTATACATTGCAAGCATTGTAAACATAGATGAGGTATGCTTCCAACATTAGAATTATAATTATATTGCATGTCTTTCAGACAAACAGGATTTGTTATTTGGGTTGATCTTCTGCAGTCTGCTTGGGGGATGCATTTCTCCTGCAGCCTTGTTTTTTTGTTGAGTGGCTTCTCTCTCTCTCTATCTATCTATCTATCTATCTATCTATCTATCTATCTATCTTTCTATCTATCTATCTTTCTATCTATCTTTCAATCTCTATCTTTTTCTATCTTTCTTTCTATATCAGTGTCACCTCTCAATACCTCCTTAATATCTACCTCATATCTATCTATCTATCTATCTATCTATCTATCTATCTATCTATCTATCTAT
>WNWU01000044.1:3654758-3667350 GCA_012654045.1 Ptyas mucosa | reverse complement strand
TATCTATCTATCTATCTATCTATCTATCTATCTATCTATCTATCTATGAGATAGATAGATAGATAGATAGAAAGATAGATAGATAGATATGAGGTAGATATTAAGGCGGTATTGAGTATGTCTGTCTATTTCTGTCTTTCTATATCAGTATCACCTCTCAATACCTTCTTAATATCTACCTTCTATCGACCTACCAACCTACCTATTGATTAGCCTATAGGCCATATCAGTGTACAGGTTCAAACACATATTACAATAAAACTCTGAACAAACAATTTAAAATGAGAGTAGGCTAAAATACAATAATGTAATACATAAACATGTAAAATAGAATAAAATGATATAAAATTACATTTCTTTATCACCCCTGCAATCTACCCCAATCAGGCCCTCATATGCTGATCTCAGTTAGACTATTTTAGTCAGAAATCGTGCTGTATAAATGTCGTTTTCAGATTCTGTCCACACATGAGGTATGTTGCTTTAACATGGGCCTCCCACTGGGCCATACGTTTCATATGTGAATCAAGATACTTATCTGTCGCCCCCTTATATATACAGCAATCAAATAATATATGAGTCAGATCTTCTACCTCTTCAATTCCACCGATACATGTATGGTCATTGTTTGGGATAGAATGGAATCGCCCAAATCTGACTATTGTATCAAGCTGTTCGAATCTTGCTTGGGTAAATGCCTCCCTGAGATGTTTTGGCAATTGTGATTTTAAATAGTTGTGCAGAGAAATTCACAACTGCTAGCTGTATCGTTTAATGGCTGGCTTTGGAGAGAACTGTGCCACTTAGATGTTGTGGTGACCTAGGCCCAAGTAGTTATTACCAGACACAATCAATCTTTTATCTTCTTTGACACCCTGCCAAAGGCTTTTCTTGGCAAAGCCCCACTAAGTTCAGAAACAAGAGACACCGAAAAGAAACAAATGTAGCAACATTGCTTTCCTACAAAGATCCCAAGAGCCTTTGTTGTTCTTTTAAGCCTTCTCGGCAGGACCAATCATCTCCTGGCCTTATTCCCGAGTCGTCCTTTTTGCTTTAGCTGCTCTTGCCTTCTGGCAGCTCTTCACATGCGTACACTAGGAACAGGCTCCTCCTGTTCCTCTGCCTCTCTGCTATCCGCCTCTGGAGGTTCCGGAGTTTGCGCATCGTTCCCAGATGGCCCTGGCCTCATTTCTGCCTCTGACGCAGAACCCTCATCTGGGCCTTCCCCAGACTCCAGGACTGGCCCATGGCCCACCCCAGCCTCCTCACTGTCCGACTCTGCAGGCTTCTGGTGGACCACAACAGACGTTTTGCCTAACATTTAAGTAGTTTTCTAGGCTAGAAAAAAAACCCTAAAAGGCATGATAAAAAGTTTCCTGCAATCTAGTATCGGTTCATTCGAATGGATAAATGTGTCACCTTTTAAAACTTGCACTTAGAGAGACATGCAGAAAAGAGGAATAAACTGCGCAGCCATTTTTTTTTTTTTGCAGTTCGGTGTTTTGATGGTGAGTTTAACCTCCCTCTGGCTTCACAAGAAGCCTTTGTTCCTTTACAAAATCCTTAACTTCCTCCTGATTCAGTTGTTCTTCAACCTGACTGGCAACAGGGCAATTAAATGAAAGGATCAGAGCCATTTAAAAGCACGTGGCCAACTGCTTCAGAGTGCTTTATTAAAAAAAAAAAAGCAAGTAAGCAAGTCAAGGCTGTTTGTTTTTCAGAATTTCTCGGACATTAAGTCTTCAGTGTTTTTGCCTTTTGAGTTTCCCATGTGGTTTATGAACTTCTAGTTACCCCTTCTGTGTCATACTGTAGAAATGCCATATGAGAACTGAGAGAGAGACTGACAGAAGTCAAAGTACGGTTGGGTCTCTAGAATTTAGACCTGACAGACAGCCTTCTGGTGACTCTTAATTTTTGTTTTTAAGCTGGTTAATTTACATGCAATGTGTGAAACACCTTGTAGCCTTTCCTTGCCTCTGATGGCCTACCAAAATGTGAACCTGATGCTTTTTAGAACACTCCAAATGTTCTACCTCTGAATTACAGCGTATGACAAATGGATGGTTTCATAGGACAGAGTGAGCTCTCACCCTTGGAAATGTGCATAAGAACATTTGTATGTTTCAGAGAAGTGGCATGGTGGCCTAGCAGTTAAGATGCTGAGCTTAATCGGAATGTTAATAGTTGGAGTTCCGAGTACTGTGCAATGGAGTGAGTTCCCGTTCCTTGCTCCAGCTCCTGCCCACCTAGCAGTTCGAAAGCACGCAACTGCAAGTAGATAAATAGGTACCACTTTGGCAGGAAGGTAACAGCATTCTACGCACCTTTAGCGTATAGCCATGCTGGCCACATGACCCAGAGAAGCATCTTAGGACAAGACTGGATCCCTCGGCTAAGAATTGGAGATGAGCATTGATCCCTAGAATCAGACACAACTGGATGGTGGAAACCTTTACCTTTTATGTTTCAAAGAGACCACCAAAGTCTCCTGTAGGTTTACATCAGAGAAGCGAAGCTTTGTGCTTGACCTGGTAGGAAGAGGCCCTTACCTGTGGAGTGGTGATGCTGAATTGGTGCAACAGTTTCATGTGGGTGGATCAAGCAAGAATGTAATTTATTTCCTGTTTTTTCTGTAAAAGGGAATTTCTTTTTAGCTCATGTTACGCTTTCTGGATCACTGTCTTCTTGTCACTGTCACTGGCAGGAAATTGAAAGTCAGAATGCAGTTGGCAGAGACTTTAGTGGCCACAAAAGGCATCAGGAGGCGTTGCAGGGGAGATATAGCAATAGCACTTAGACTTATATACCGCTTCACAGTGCTTCACAGCTCTCCCCAAGCGGTTTACAGAGTCAGCATATTGTCCCCAACAACAGTCTGGGTCCTCATTTTACTGACCTGGGAAGGATGGAAGTCTGAGTCAACCTTGAGCCGGTGAGAATCGAACTGCCGAAAACAGGCAGACAGCAGAAGTAGCCTGCAGTACTGCATTCTAACCACCACACCACCACAGCTCATCTATATACATATAGATCTAAAAATAATTGCATGTACATAGAAAAATAAAGGTAAAGGTTTCCCTTGCACATATGTGCTAGTCGCTCCCGACTCTAGGGGGCGGTGCTCATCTCCATTTCAAAGCCGAAGAGCAAGCGCTGTCCGAAGACGTCTCCATGGTCATGTGGTCGGCATGACTCAACAACAAAGGCGCACGGAGCACTGTTCCCTTCCCACCAAAAGTGGTCCCTATTTTTCTACTTGCATTTTTTACCTGTTTTCGAACTGCTAGGTTGGCAGAAGCTGGGACAAGTAATGGGAGCTCACTCCGTTAAGCGGCACTAGGGATTCGAACTGCTGAACTGCCAAGTTTTCGATCGACAACCTCAGCTTCTTAGCCACTGAGCCACTGCGTCCCTTACATAGAAAAATACTCCCTGCCAAAGTATCATATACTGGTACTTTGATATTCAACTGCTTTGAAACTCATCGAATTTGGTAGTCAACACATTTTGATGCAATACTCAGTTTGTATGAGCCACAGTGGCGCAGTGGTTAGCGTGCAGTACTGCTGGCTACTTTTGCTGGCTGCCGGCTGCCTGCAATTCGACAGTTCAAATCTCACCAGGCTCAATGTTGAGATCGATAAAATGACCCAGATTATTGGGGCGGGGGGGGCAAAATGCTGACTCTGTAAATCGCTTAGAGAGGGCTGTAAAGCAATGTAAAGCGGTATATAAGTCTAAGCGCTATTGCTATTTGGTACTCAACACACAAGGTAGAACTTGTCGTGGTCGGCTTATGCCTTATGACTCACTTATTTCTTAGGAGAAAAATACTGTTTAGTACTCATTGTTTTTGGTACACATCGCACCTTCTGGAACCAATTAACTATTAAGTACTGAGGTACCACTGTTTTTCAAAATGAGATCAGCTCTTTTTGTTGAGCGTTGCTTTCTGGTCCCACCAATAAATACAAGTTCTTTTTTTCAGCATGAAACCAGGCACTTAGCCGATAAGCTTTTCTTGGGAGCAGTGGAGAGCAGTGGAGAGAGACAGCTTAAATTTGAACTGGGCAGCCGTTTCTCCCACCATGTGATTTTTCACATGCTCTATCAAATGCTGTTCTCCGTCTCCAAAGATCTATTAAACGGTTTGTTTTCTGAATGTCAACCAAGGCATTCAAAGGAAAAGGGGGAAGAGAATATTTCCCTTGTTTCTGCCCAACCTTTTTATCCAGGAAATCCTGCAGTATAACTAATATTTAGTCTGTTATTATGTTGTGTAAGTGGCAAGGATTGCCTTTACAACCATCAGGGGGAAAAAATTGTAATAACTGTTCTGAGCTTGATATTGTCTCGAGTTGTGTGCAGCTCCTGAGATGCTCAGCAAAGGCGCGTGTTGGCTGGGAATTCTGGGAACAGGAGTCCTAGCCTACCTGCACCTGCTAAACTCCTGGATACTAGGTGCATTAAGGATGCTAGTTTTGGGGTGTCTTCTACCAGAGATTGCGGGACGTCAACGCTATTTGTTCTTTTGCTGTGATTGCATAAAACAAAGCCATACTATTTTTGCCAAAGGATGTGTCTGTAGGAATTTTCTGGCAAGTGCATTATCTTCTAGAGCTGTGTTTTCCTTGAACCCCTCCTGGTTTAATTAATGGATTATGGACATTCTTGGTTGTATATAATGCGCTGTAAATATTTATTTATTTATTTATTTTATTTATGTAATTTATATGCCACCCTTCTCCCATAGGACTCAGGGCGGCTTACAAAGAACGGAAAAAGAATTACATAAACATTAAAAATCCAATTAAAAATTGATTAAAATTATTTAAAATCACCCCTGCGGATCAGCCCATTTGATGAAAGAGCCACATCTTCAATTCGCGGCAGAAGGAGAGGAGGTCAGGGGCTGTCCTAAGACAGGTGGGCAGCCCAATCCAGAGGGTCGGCGCTCCCACAGAGAATGCTCTCCCCCTAGGGGCCGCCAGCTGACATTGTCTGGCTGACGGCACCTTGAGGAGGCCTGCTCTATGGGAGCGCACCGGACGATGGGAGGATGGCAGGAGATGATCCTGCAGGTACCCCGGGCCTAAGCCATTTAGGGCTTTATAGGTGAGCACCAGCACCTTGGAACGGACCCGAAGGACCACCGGCAGCCAGTGCAGATCACGCAGGAGAGGTGTCACACGGGAGTAACGAGAAGCCCCCGTAATAACAACCCGCGCGGCTGCATTCTGGACTAGCTGTAGCCTCCGGGTGCATCCCAAGGGCAGCCCCATGTAGAGGGTGTTACAGTAGTCCAACTGAGACATTGGACTATTGTAAAATAAAATAAATAAATAAAATACCTCCTATTTTTATAACAGCCCATCCCAGTATCTCAATAAGTAAACAAATACATCTTATACGTTAAAAATAGAAGGATTGCTAGTTGCCATTGTTTTAAGAAGACTCCTATAAAGATATTTGCGGTTATGTTGCAGTATCTCAGTGGTGTATATTTATGAAATGTCTCCAGACAACAGACGCACGTGATGTGCCAGGTCAAGAGTGTTTAATTTGTCCAAAAGGAAGGTGACCCTGATTGGAAGATAATCCCCATATAAAAGGAAGATTAGAGAGGAAAATCTCATTAGTCTCTATGGCCGCGGTCAGAAAAAAATACGAAGGAATTGTTTCATTTAAAAAAAACCCATTTATTTACTTTCGGGTAAAAAAAATTGCGCCTTGAACCATGGTGTAATCCTGTATGCATTTGTTGGAGAAGAAGTCAATAAATATACATTTTAAAAAAAATAAGAAAAGAAGTAATCCACGGAAATTTGAAAACAATTGTTAAGTTTTTAACAATTAAGTTTTTAGGGTACTGCAATACTTGCTTAAATAAAAGTAAACTTCTAAATCCTCTTTTTTCAGACTAGAGCAGATTACTTTGCAGGTAACATTTCGCTTGAATTTTAGGTAAAACATCTGAACTGTAGAACTGTAGCTCAACAATACAAGGAAGGGGTCAGCTTCTATTTTGCTGTACCTGTTCAAACAGTCACTCGCCGGAACATTTTAATTTATCCTGCATTGAGCGAGATAAGGACATGCGCAGGTTTCCAGAGAAACGACAGCTAACAGCTAATAGTTCGGCATAATAATGAAAAGGTTAATGAAATACAGGACTTCAACACATTTGCACCAAAAAGTCTTTAAATATTCTGTGCTCATTTAACCTTACTCTGAACATCTGCAAAAAAAAGTTTTTTGGTTTCGTTTCCAGAACCTTTGACACTGATTTGTATATCCTGTCTGAGAAATAGTCACATTTCTCTTTATATTTCTTAGTTGACAGAATCTCGGGAAACAGATCTGTGGGCCACATGATCTTCATATGATCGGCCTCCGTTTAGAGTAGTCCTCCTTTGTTTGTTCTCGGCTAATAACTCTTCATTCAGAGATGAGCAAATCTGGATTTGGGATTTGTATTTAGCAGTAAGCTAACTCTGGAGCCAGATCTGATTCAGTCCAGCCAGTTAAGCAAATACTTGTCTTTGCACGACAAAAGGCACATTTGCGTGGCTATTTACCTTCCGTATCTTTCTTGGCAGCTGCTTCTAACTTATACTGGGTCATTTTATCCTTGACTCACTTTGTAGAGGAGTTCACTTTGATCCAGGGAAGAGCAAGAAAGATGATTAAGGGACTGGAGGCTAAAACATATGACGAAGAACGCTTGCAGGAATTGGGTAGGTCCAAGTTAATGAAAAGAAGGGCAGTTGTGTTCCAATATTTGAGAGCCTGCCACAAAGAAGGGGGGGGGGGGTCTATTCTCCAAAGAACCTGAAGGCAGGAGAAGAAGCAATGGATGGAAAGTAATCAAGGAGAGAAGCAACCTAGAACTTAGGAGACATTTCCTGACATGAGGATAATGAATCCGTGCAGTGGTGGGTTCCTCCCGGTTTGGCCCGGTTCTCCCGAGCCGGTAGCGGTGACGATATGATGTCACCAAACTGGTTCTGCCCCCCCATCCCCCCGTGTCCACCCCCTGTGCCCCCCACCCACCCCTCACATTATTCTTACCTTTTATTTGGCCCCACCTCCAATCTATTGCTGCCTCCTGAGTCCCAGCTGATGGCTAGAGGGAAAAAAACTGTTTAAACTCTTGCCCTGGGGCTTCAAAGGGCCGCCCTACAGCTGATCAGTGTTAAAAGAAAACAAATGAGTAGACCCGTGCCCACAAAAAATACATGAGTAGATCAGTGACTGCAAAAATAAATGGGTAGACCAGTGCCTGCAAAAATACATGAGTAGATCAGTGCCTGCAAAAATACATATGTAGATCAATGCCTGCAAAAATACATGTGTAGATCAGTGCCTGCAAAAATAAATGGGTAGATCAGTGCCTGCAAAAATACATGTGTAGATCAGTGCCTGCAAAAAATAAATGGGTAGACTGGTACAGCTCTGCAAGCAGTTAAAAGCCTGGTAGACCAGTACCTCTGCTAAATCCTAAATAATTGTCACATGACCATCAAGCCATGCCCATAAAATAAGCCACGCCCACAGAACTGGTAGTAAAAAAATTTAGAACCCGCCCCTGAATCCGTAGAACAACTTGCCTCCAGAAGTTGTGCTTACTCCAACACTGGAAGTTTTAAAGAAAAGATCGGACAATCATTTGTCTGAAATGGTATGGGGTTTCCTACCTGATCAGGGGGTTGGACTAGAAGACCTCCAAGGTCCTTTCCAACTCTGCTATTCTATATGGTTTTAATATGGCCCAAATAAATCCTATCGATCATTTTGAAAGTCCCCTTGAAGCTTTTCATTTCCCTTTTGGTTTAAATAACCCTAAATAAATTTTACACACACACTTTTTGTATTTATTTACTTATAGGTCCGTGATGGCGAACCGATGGCATGCGTGCCGGAGGTGGCACACAGCGCCCTCTCTGTGGGCGCGTGAGCCGTCGCCACAGTTCAGCTCCGCTGCGCATGCGTGTGTGCTCCCCGTCGGCCAGCTGATCTTCGGGTCTCTGCCACGCATGCGCAGGGAGTGGAGCTTTTGCAAGGGGGGCCACCTGCACATATGCGGCAAAGACCCGAAGACCAGCTGGCTGGCGGGAAGCACACACACACACATGCACAAGGGACGTGTGTGCATTGCATTTGGGGGGTTTGGCGCATGCATTTGTGCGTGTGTACTTTGGGCACTCGGTCCGGAAAAGCTTAGTCATCACTGTTATAGGCAATCCTCGACTTAGAAACATTTGTTTAGTGACTATTATAAATTATAACGGCACTGGAAAAAAAAGTGACTTATGACCATTTTTCACACGAGGGTTGAAGCCTCTCCATGGTCACATGATCAAAATTCGGAAGCTCGGCAACTGGCATGTATTTATGGACTGTTTAAGCGTCCTGGGTCGATTGATTACCTTAAGTGCCTTTTTTTTTTTTTGTTTTCATCTTCAGAAACATGCTCGGAATAAAAGACCAAAATGCGAACAATGTAAATTGGGCTGCCGTGGCTCAGTGGCTAAGACGCTGAGCTTGTCGATCGAAAGGTCGGCAGTTCAGCGGTTCGAATCCCTAGTGCCGCGTAACGGGGTGAGCTCCCGTTGCTTGTCCCAGCTTCTGCCAACCTAGCAGTTCGAAAGCACGTAAAAAAAAATGCAAGTGGAAAAATAGGGACCACCTTTGGTGGGAAAGTAACAGCGTTCCGTGCACCTTTGGCATTGAGTCATGCCGGCCACATGACCACGGAGACGTCTTCGGACAGCGCTGGCTCTTCGGCTTTGAAGCGGAGATGAGCATCGCCCCCTAGAGTCGGGAACGACTAGCACATATGTGCGAGGGGGACCTTTACCTTTATTGCTCCAACTCAATTGGCAATATATGTTTTGTGAATTTTTACAAGCGGGGCACATTTGTAGAATTGCTCTCGCGTGATGACTGAGGATGAAAATTAACTTTCTGCTTTTTTTCCTGCCGAAGCGGTTTGAGGTTGAGAACAAATGTCCATTGAACCCTGGGACTTTCTTGTCCCAGGAAGGGAAGTCGGCCGTTTCTGATCTACCCTAGAGGGTGAAACCTTCTCGTGGTTTTAGACTTATGATTTGCCAGTGACAAGCAGCAGTCGGGCAGCTGGGAAAAAAAATGGATTACTATTTCAAGCTCGCTTGTTTCTTAATACCATCGCTTTCAAAGTGGAACGGTTTTGGCGTTCATGTGATGATCACCCGTTTCCAAGAATAAGCGGAAGTGTAGCTCCGATTGGTTACGTTAGTTTTTGTTGTTGTTGTTGTTGAATCATAAGCATGTTAGAAAAAACAGAACACTCGAGTGTGAAAAACAACGCAGGATAAAGGAAACTTGATATGTTAATGTGGCCAGATGCATGGAGGCCAATAAATCCTTAAAACATCGTTGGAAACCCATCGTTGCAAGCACGTTGTAGATCATAATAATTTAATTTTTCGTGTCTTGTTGCTACAGAAGAGATAATGAGATACCGTCTAGACGGTGGATTGCTTTTAGGATTGACAAGTTGGTGCGACCTGAATGGGCAAAGTTGTGGTTTTCAGTTACAAAAGCAGTTGATTTTTATTTCACAACTTCGCTTTTTCCTCCAGGTTAGACGGAAGTGAAAAGTGTCCACTGCCGTTTTGTGTGTGTGTGTGTGTGTGTGTGTGTGTGTCTTTCTGAAAAAGATGAACAGCCTCTTCCCCAAATAATTTACCGTATTTTTCGGAGTATAAGACACACCTTTTCCCCCCCTTAAATAGGGTGAAAATTTAGGTGCGTCTTATACACCGAATGTAGCCCCGCCCATCCACTGGCCCCCACCTTTTGGCCTCTGCCTCCTAGCAATTTACCTCCTTGCAGCAAGCAGCAAGAAGAACAGCTTCTTTCAGCTTCAGCACAGCCTAATTAGCACAAGTTGATTGGATCGGCCTCCCGACTCTCAGCTGTTTTGCGTGGGCCTCTGCTGCTTGCTGCAAGGAGGTAAATTGCTGGGAGCAGATTTTTTTTTTCCCTTGTGCTAATCAAGCTATGCTGAAAACAAAACTGAAAGTAAAGCAGGCTGTTTGCTGTTTGCTGCAACGAGGCAAAATTGATGGGAGGCAGAGGCAGATTTCTTTTTCTTGTTTTCCTCACCAAAAAAGGTAGGTGCGTCTTATAGTCCGATGCATCTTATACTCCGAAAAATATGGTAATTTTAAAACAGGAGGGTTGTTTTAGATTCATCAAGAGGATGATAATAGAAGCAAACAAGATTCTTTTTTTTTTTTGGTCTAATTTCCTTTGGGAAGCAAGTGGGAGGAATTAAATGAAGGTTCTCTTATCCTTTGCAAAATATAGCAATGCTGATGTGAACTGAATAGAGCCTCTTTGGAATCTCGCTCTGAATGGAGACATTCTTGTCTCGTAGGAGTTCAGATAGTCCTCGATTTACGACCATAATGGAGCTCAACATTTATGATATTAAATGAGACAGTTGTTAAGTGGGGTTTGCCCCATTTTACGACCTTTCTTGCCACCGTTGTTAAGTGAATCACTGCAGTTGTTAAATTAGTCACAAGGTTGTTAAGTGAATCTGGGCTTCCCCATTGACTTCGCTTGTCAGAAGGTCGCAAAAGGGGATAACGTGACCCTGGGGCACCGCAACCGTCGTAAGTATGAGTCAGTAGCCTGAATTTTGATCACCTGATCCTGGAGATGCTGCCATGGTTATAAGTGTGAAAAACGGTCATAAGTCACTCTTTTACAGTGCCGGTGTAACTTTTGAACGGTCACTAAACGAACTGTTGTAAGTCGAGGACTACCTGTTCTATCGCTCTCATCCTTGGGTCTTCAGGTTTTATTCGACTGCCACTCCCATGTGCTTGGCCATACCAGCTGGGAAGGATGGCCCAGCCTATCCATCAAGCAAATATTTATCAGAATGTGTTGGGCAATCTTTGACGGCAAAATACGGTCAGTTTATTAAAAGAGAAATATAATGAAGATACTCACAAGAAGTACCATATTTTTCGGAGTACAAGACGCACCTTTTCCCCCCAAAAAAGAGTGTGAAAATCTGGGTGCGTTTTATACTCTGAATGTAGCCCCACCCAGCTTCTCAAACGGAGGTTTCAGAGGCTGAAAAAAGCATCAGAAACAAAGCTTCAGAAAAGATGCCCCCAAACAGAGCTTCAGAAAAAAAAGCCTCAGAAACAGAGCTACAGAGGCTATTTTTCTGAAGCTGTTTCGGAGGCTTTCAGAGGCAAAAAAAAAAAAAAAAAGCAAGGCACAGAGCTCACAACCAAGGAACCTGTTGCTAAAATTCACCTCTGCGGACAGCTGATTGGGGGTATTCCGGGAGGCCGATCCACCTGCCAATCAGCTTTTTTCTTATTTTCCTCCCCCAAAAACTAAAGTGCGTCTTATACTCTGAAAAATACGGTAAATATGCCCTACTTAGCATGTGTCACAATGAAAATCCCCTCTTTGTGAAGGAGACTTCGGGAACACATGAGCTGCGAATGTGGTGGCACCAGCTGAATTTCATCAGCGTGTGCCCCCACCTCAGAAGATTTTCAGGATATCGTAGGCCACAATCTTGCCATGTGCCTCTCGCTATCACTATTTCCCATCTTGCCAGAAGAGTCTTTTAACGTACAATTGCAGTGGGGTTTTCTTTTGGAACCACTCCCGAGTTGTGGGCCTGGATCTAACGTGATCCAGGCTGATTCTTTTACAACCCATCAATTCTTTTATCTTGCCATCTGTCACAAATGGTATAGGGCCGTGATGCCGAACCTGTGTGCATGCCTCCCGCTGGCCAGCTGGTTTTTGGGTCTCTGCCGTGCATGCGCAAGGTGGGCCGCATGTGGTGGGGGTGTATATGCATGTGCGGGGAGTACTTGCGGGGTCCTACACGCGCATTGCATTGGGGGGTTCGGCGCACACGCACACATTTGCTCACGCACGCATGCGCTTTGGGCACTCGGTCCGGAAAAGGTTAGCCATCACTGGTATAGGGCAATGATAGCTAACCTTTTTGCCGTCATGTGCCAAAAGCGGGGGAGTGCAGGGAGGTCGTGCCTGTGCGTGCCTACAACCATAATTTAATGCGCCCCCCCTGTGCATGCGCACCGACCCCCCATTCTCCCCCCGCTTTTGACACACGATGGCACAGTGGGCCCAGTAGGCCCGTTTTTCACCCTCCCCAGGCTCCAGAGGTTTTCTTGGAGCCTGGGGAGGGCGAAAACGGCTTTCCCCACAACCCCGGAGACCGGAAAGAGCCTGTTTGCCTAAGTTCCATTGGGCCCAGAAGGCTGAAAATCAGCTGGGCGGTGCTTGCATGCACACTGGAGCTGAGCTAGGACAATGCTCGCGTGCCCACATAAATGGCTCCGCATGCCACTTCTGGCACGCATGTCATAGGTTCGCCATCACGGGTGTAGGGTCTCCTGCTTGGGTGGGAGGTTGGATTAGATGACCTACAAGGTCCCTTCCAACTCTGTTGTTCTGCTCTGCTCTGCTCTGCTCTGCTCTGCTCTGCTCTGCTCTGCTCTGCTCTGCTCTGCTCTGCTCTGCTCTGCTCTGCTCT
>WNWU01000044.1:3627969-3639138 GCA_012654045.1 Ptyas mucosa | reverse complement strand
TTCTATTCTATTCTATTCTATTCTATTCTATTCTATTCTATTCTATTCTATTCTATTCTATTCTATTCTTCATTCCATTATTCTATTCTGTTCTATTCTATTCTTCATTCTATTATTCTATTCTATTCTGTTCTGTTCCGTTCTGTTTCATTCTATTTTCATGTCTTGCCAGCTATTTGAGAAATATTTCCTATCAGTTGAACTTAGTCCCATGTCTCTTTTCCATTTCCCTGACCTAATATTATGTGACAACCTTATATTATTATTGTTTTCCATGACACAGTCAGCCAGATGGTCAGACTGGATTTGGCATTTTTATCCGCCTATCATGTCCTTCCTAAGGACCTATGATAGGCAGATGTTATTTAACTTTACTTTTTCAATAACAACAACAACAACAACAACAATAATTTTATTATTATTATTTCTACTATATTGCCACCGTCATAACTGAAAAGGCAGCACAGGAGCCAGATAATGGGTGGTTATGTTCATAGAACAAGCTTCCGTTGAGATTCATATAGCCTGCTACGCTTGGTAATCTTGGTAGCAGGATCATCCGTGAGGATTTGTGTGCCCAAATATGTGAAGATGGCAGCTACAAGTATGAAATCAAAGTACTTCTTTTACATGCACACCGCACCATTTTGATATTTTGATTCCTCCTGGCTGATGCCCATGGCTTTTTTTTTTCTTCCTGGTTTAAAATACTGTGTAAATCCAGTTCAGTAGGTAAGTATAGCAATAGCAATAGCACTTATATACCGCTTCACAGTACTTTACAGCCCTCTCTAAGCGGTTTACAAAGTCAGCCTCTTGCCCCCAACAATCTGGGTCCTCATTTTACCCACCTCGGAAGGATGGAAGGCGGAGTCAACCTTGAGCTGGTCAGGATCGAACTCCTGGTGGGTGGGCACAGTTTGCCTGCCATTCTAACCACCACACCACCAGGACTTCTAATAGCACTAACAATAGCACTTAGACCAGGGGTGGGTTCTACTTACCTTTACTACTGGTTTGTAACAGGATCACGTACGCGCACACGCTCACTTCTACACATGCGCAGATCGCTTCTGATGACATCAGGGTCTGTGGGCGGAGCCTCCCACCAGTTTTACTACCGGTTCTATAGAACTGGTCCGAACCAGAAGCAACCCACCACTGACTTAGACCTATATACCACTTCACAGTGCTTTACAGCCCTCTCTAAGTGGTTTACAGAGTCAGCCTATTGCCCCCAACAATCTGGGTCCTCATTTTACCTACCTCAAAGGATGGAAGGCTGAGTCAACCTTGAGCCGGTCAGGATTGAACTCCAGACTGTGGGAAAAGTTAGTCAGCAATACTGCATTCTAATCACTGCACCACAATGGCTGTTTGGTGTATATCAGGAAATATATTGTGTAAGCCCCGAATACAATAACCAAGTTATTGCATGAATACAACTATGCTCTCTCTGTGTGTGTTTATATATCTTACCCATGCAAAGTTTTTTTTCTCTCTCTCAAGCTTTTTCTAGTTTAGAAAGTTGAGTCATAGGCAGCTGGGCTCTGCATAGAACTAAGTGATTCAGAGCAGTGTTTTCAAATCTCAATAGTCAAGTCAAATTGATTTATAGGTTCTTGTACTGTTTTAGAGAGCCAATGTGGTGTCGTATTTAAGCATCAGGCTAGAATGTACTCACCAGGAAACCGTGAGTTTAAGTCTCGTTCTGGGCACCAAGTTAGCTGCATAACCTTGGGCCAGTTCCTCTCTTCAGACCCAGGAATTACTTAAGGGGAAGTGGCAAACTACTTCTGAAAAACCTTGCCAAAGAAAACTGCAGGGACTTGTCCGGGCAACCTCTGAGAATTAGACATGATTTAACAGAAGAATAAAACTGCCGTAAGAATACATAAGAATATGTAAGAATAAGGGATGCCGAGGCTCAGTGGCTAAGACGCTGAGTTTGTCGATCAAAAGGTTGGCAGTTCAGCAGTTCAAATCCCTAGTGCCGTGTAATGGGGTGAGCTCCCGTTCCTTGTCCCAGCTTCTGCCAACCTAGCAGTTTGAAAGCACATAAAAAATGCAAGTAGAAAAAATAGGGACCACCTTTGGTGGGAAGGTTACAGCGTTCCGTGCGCCTTTGGTGTTGAGTCATGCTGGCCACATGACCAGAGAGACGTCTTCAGACAGCGCTGGCTCTTCAGCTTTGAAACGGAGATGAGCACCGCCCCCTAGAGTCGGGAACGACTAGCACATATGTGCGAGGGGAACCTTTACCTTTACCTTTAAGAACACATCTGATTTCAGAATAATATTTTATCCCCTGAATGGGCCTCATTGTAAATGCATTGAAAATCCCAGCAAACTGAAAGGGAAAAAACCAGACAGTTTGCTTTTTGATGACTAGAACCGGGTAAATAGGCACTGGCTGTTTTCAGATACAGCCTCTGGGCTAACAAATTGTGTTATATATTTTAAGAAAAAGCTTCTGCCTTTTAATAAAATGGAATAGTTTGAAAAGGTGCCGCTAGGGACCAACATAGCTGTCCTCCTACAGTGTCTTTGAGTATGTTACTGCTCAAGGCTTTTGCTGAATTGCCAATGTTTGAAATCTTTTTAATTTGCTGTAACTGTTCTCAATTGCTGTCCATTGGGGATTTATTATTTTTTTTAACACTGAAAAGAAGTTTCTGGCTTGCATTGGAGATGATGAAGGGGGTACAGCAGTAATACCGCTTCCCCAGAGGGTTAGGCTGGGCTTGCTGACTAATGCAGCTCTATTTCTCTTTAAAAAGCTGTCTGGGGTTGCGCAGAACCTGGGGGTTGAGGAGAACAGAAAATCCAATTGAAACATGCTTCATCCAGCTTTTTTCAACATGAATAGCCGGTCACAGCTGAGCCAGCTATCTCTAATATGGGCTGGATGGCAGCCAGGTTAGAGAAATACTGGCTAGCAAAGCGGTTTTCGATTTTTACTTCTTCTTCTTTTTTCTCGCAAACTGCTTCTTGGTTTGGTCTCCTCTCTCTGAAACAGACGCACCGTTCATATTTCATGAGATGTTTTCCTCCACTGCTGGTCTCACAGTCAAAACGCTACTCTTGCATTTTTAAAACCAAGGACTAAAGCTATTTTAGAGTGTCTGAAAGACCCTAGAACAGCGATGGCTAACTTTTTCCGGACCGAGTTGTCCAAAGTGTGCGCAAAACGCAATATGCATGCAGGTCCCACGAATGCGTCTCCCGCATGCGCCTGTTCTGCCCCAGCTACAGACCCCAAAGAACGCAGCACACACAAAGTCTGTACAAACCTTAGTTTACCAAATTAAATCAGTCTTCTTCAAACAAAGGCTGTTAATTAACTTTCTTAACAACCTACAAGAATCCAAAGAATAAATAATCTCAATCTTACTATGGTTGGCAGAAAGCGCAGAAGCAATTTGCAGAGAACTAAGATCAGGACGCGAAGGAGACTGAACGAAGTTGTTCCCTGCAAATTGCCTCAGTCGTCGTCCTTCCTTAAATAGGCTAAGGGAGTGGCCAATTAGCCCCAAGCCTTACTCTCAAGGAGACCTCCTCCTGAGGAGCCACTCCTGCCTTTTGGCAGCTCTGCGCACCCGTGCATCGAGAAGAGGCTCCTCCTCTCCTTCCTCTTCACTTAAGGGAGCTTCTGGAGGTTCTGAAGGCCCTGGCTGAATCCCTGCCTCTGGCACCACATCTTCTTCAGCCTCCTCACTGTCTGACTCGAGTGCCAGCTGCACAGGCTGCTGGCGCAGCACCACACCAGCCTCCTCACTGTCAGAATCAGCTACTAGCTGCACAGGCCACTGATGGGCCACAACAGCGTCCCACCTCCCGCATGCATGCGCCCCCACACACACCCGACTCCCGTGCATGCACGGCAGAGACCCAAAGACCAGCTGGCCGGCGGGAGGCGCGTGCGCATGTGAGGCGGAGCTGAACTAGGGTGACAGCTCGTGTGCCCACAAAGAGGGCGCTGCGTGCCACCTTTGGCCCGTGTGTCATAGGTTCACCATCACGGCCCTAGGAGGAGTACCAAGAAGAGCAACAAAGAAGATCAAGGCTAAGCCATCGGATGAAGGATTGAAGGACCTGGGCATGACTAGTCTAACAAAGAGAAGGACTAGGGAGGATCTGATAGTTGTCTTCCAATATTTAAGGGGCTGTCACAAAGAAGAGGGAGTCCACTTATTCTCCAAAGCACCTGAGGGCAGAAGAAGAAGTAACGGGTGGAAGATCACTAAGAGAGAGAACCAATCTAGAACTAAAGAGAAATTTCCTGACAGTGAGAACAATGAATCTGTGGAACCACTTGCCTCTAGAAGTTGTGGGTACTCCAATACCAGAAATTTCCAAGAAGAAACTGGAATAGTATAGGATCTCCTGCTTCAGCAAGGGGTTGGACTAGAAGACCTCCAAGGTCCTTTCCAACCTTATTACTCTATGTTCTAAGAAAGTTAGATCCAGTGGTGAAATCCACTTACCTTCGCTACCGGTTTGGGAACGGGAGCGTGGACGCTATGCGTGCGTGTGCTTTCTGCGCATGCACGGAGGGTAAAAAATGGGATGTAATGATGTCCCGGTGGGTGGGCAGAGCTTCCCGCCACTGGCGCCACCAGTTTGCACGAGCCAGATGGAACTGGCCGGATAGAACGACTGGTTAGACCCTCATCGTAATACAGATGGTCCTGTATTTCCAACCATTTGTTTAGTGATAATTGAAAGTTATAACGGCACTGAAAAAAGTCACTCATGATCAGTCCTTGGATTGTTGCAGCATCCCCCAGAGTCACGAGATCAACATTCAGGGCCATGGCAACCAGCATGTTTATAAGCATCCAAGGCCAATTGTGACCTTCTCAGATGGTTTCCAACAAGCAAAGTCAATGGATGAAGCTGGATTCACTTAATAGCACGATTCACTTGACTGAAGTCATTAGCTTAACAATCGTGGCAGGTTTTTTTAAAATCAGATATGACTCACTTAGTGTCCTCCTTGGTTAGCAATGGAAATTCTGGTCCCAGTTGTGCTTGTAAGTCGAGGACTTCCTATAGAGCTGATCTTGGGCTAAGCACATGGCACCCTTCTCATATGTTCAGGAACCACCGGAATGGAGAACTTGGTTCCTGGTCCCCGGTCCCTACTCAGGGGTGGGCTTCAAAAATTTTAACAAGGGGTTCTCTGCCTGGTTGCTGGGTGGACGTGGCCATGGTGGGCATGGCCTAGTTGGCCACCTGCACCATGGCAAGGGGGGGCGTTTTTGCCCTCCCCGGGCTCCAGAGGCTTTTCTTGAGCCTCCGGGAGGGCGAAAACAGCCTCCCCAGACTCCGGAGGCCTGAATTTTCAGTAGGCCCATTTTTTGCTCCACGCACGCCCTGCACTTACCTACATCCAAAACAGGCCACTTGGGGACTCCTGGGAGAGGAGGGGAGGGGAGGGGAGGGGTGGGCGGGCGAGCCAGGAATGGGATTTGGGGTTTCTCTGAACTGCGCAGAATCTTAGCTAGAGGTTCTCCCGAACCCCTGCGAACCCCCAGCAGCCCACCCCTGCTCCTACTCCTACTCAGCAGCAGTTGGGAAGAAGGCCACCTCTGTCACCTACCTGTCCATTGGTGTTCAATTGCACGGATGTGCGCCTCCGTGAATTTCCAATAATGTGCAAGCTTCTTCCACTCATTGGCCTTGAGGTATTTGGTTGCGAGCCGCCACAACACCGAACGGATATGTTGCGTTTCCAGCCGATGGTCTTGCTTGAAAGTTAAACGCTCAGTTATCCAGGAATCAGAGTCGCTGTTGAGGTTATCCTGAGGAAAAAAAGATCACCATTTCCTTCACGGTTCATGTTACGAACCCAGAGGCTTGTGGTTACTCAATAAATCATGGTTAAAACACCCAAATATAGTGTACTGATTGAGTACAATCCTTTAGTATCACTGTCTTGTCAGGTGAGATTTGATTCCTGTAACTGCTCTTCTATAGGGGGGAAATGGAGGAGCCGTGGTGTAAATCACCCCCACAGATCCAAACATGGAATGGATTATAATCCTTATTAACTGACTTCTAATTCTTCATCTACCTCTGGGCAGTACATAACCTTGGTTTGCTGTGGTTCATTTAACCCAGTTTTTCCCAACGTTAGCAACTTTAAGCTGTGTGGACTTCAAGTCCCAGTTGGCTGGGGAAATCTGGGACATCCACACAGCTTAAAGTTGCCAAGGTTGAGAAATACCAATTTAACCACTAGGTAGGGTTTACATCGAAACCAGTAAACTATGAATTAGGATTCAACATACCCTGAGGGCTCAGTTCACACAACGTCCTAAACCCAAATCTCACAAACCACAATATGTTTGGCTCTGCAACCCAACAAGACAGACGCAGACTTCAGAGGATAATTAGAACTGCAGAAAAAACCATGGCTACCAACCTGCCTTCCATTGTGGACCAGTATACTGCATGAGTCAAAAAGAGGGCTGTGAAAATATCTACAGACCCCTCGCATCCCGGACATAAATTGTTTCAACTCCTACCCTCAAAATGATGCTATAGAGCACTGCACACCAGAACAACTAGACACAAGGACAGTTTTTCCCTGAATGCCATTGCTCTGCTAAACAAATAATTCCCTTAACACTGTCAAACTATTCACTAAGGCTGCATTACTATTAATCTTCTCATCCTTCCTATCACCCATCTCCTCCAACTTATGAGTGTATGACTGTAATTTTGTTGCTTGTATTCTTACGATTTATATTTATATTGTTTCCTGATTGCTTATTTCTACCCTATGACTATCATTAAGTGTTGTACCTTATGATTCTTGATGAAAATATCTTCTTTTATGTACACTGAGAGCGTATGCACCAAGACAAATTCCTTGTGTGTCCCATAGAAGCCTCTCCTATCTTATCCCCTTCTCTCCCTTTCAGGTGGGGAGTAGAATGCCTGAACTCCCAGCCCGCAGGCCGGATGAGTCACGCGCTGGCCACACCCATGCTCAAGTGGCAGTTGGAACAGAGTTCTTTTCAGGTGGGGAGGGGGAGTAGAACATATAACTCCTTAGCATCAGAGCGTGTTAATAATAATATAAGAAATACCAATGATCTGATGGTCATTTCGAAAAATTCTTTCTTAGCGAGCACCTAGAAGCGAAGAGGACCACACGTGCAAAAATTTCAAGTTTGTAGGCGTTATGGTTCTGGAGATTTCGTGATGATGCATGAGTGGTATTTCGCTTTTAAATATATAAATTTTTACCTGTTGTGACCTTCCCAGAGGTGTTTAAATGAGATGGGAAGCCATACAGCTCAATCAATCAAGTCCCTGGGCTTTTTTCAATAGCAGCATGATTGTTACCACAAAGAGAGATTTCTGTCCTTGAGAAACAATTGCCAGATTTCGGTTTCCTCTGGAAAAATTCTCTCAGTTTTGACAGAAAATTTCGACGAGTTCTTTGCGTCCATCCCACAGGTACAATTTCCTGTTTGCCTGGGTTTTTTCCCCCTCTGCACAATTAATTGCTTATCTTTATTACTGAAAACCATTTTGTGCTCTTCCCCTTCCACTCAGTTAACGTCTTTCCATTTGGGGCCCCACATTTCATCAGCCCCCAACTTCCTTCATCTCGTACGGTCACCTCAGAGTCACCTCAGAGCTACAAAGCCCACTTACTTTCTCCCACTTGTAAAATCTGTCCGCTTTGATGATCATATCAGCCAAACTGATGTGGTTCCCACGAGCAGCTACATCCAGAGATGTTTTTCCTTGCTGCAGAAAAATATATATATATATAAATCCCCTGAGTTGAACAGGACAAAACTTTGGGGCTTTTTAAAATTAACGGACAGCAAATATTTAACTCCTGCCATATCGTGATTGTGTTTACTTCAGTGATCGATGGATAACCATCGCAGCATCTTTAGTAAAGATTTCATTTTGCCTGATGAAAAGGGAAACGGAATCGCATTTTTGTAGCTGATGCAGTGTAGATTATTGGATACCAAAATTATACTGTGATTTTTAAAGCATGGAGGGATTTGCAAGCATTTTATATTTTACTGTCGAGCTGAATGTCTATGGAGATTCTCAATCATCCAGATCATGGTTGTCCTAAAGGTGCTTTTTCCAAAAGACAACTGGACTCTCTTGGGTTTTTTCCTTGGAAAAGTTTTAGCTTCTCATCCAAGAAGCTTCTTCAGTTCTAACTGACTGGTGGGGAATGGAAGGATTTATATTCTTTGCAGTCATTAACACGAAATTTTTCCTTTCCCCACCAGTCAATCAGAACTGAAGAAGCTTCTTGGATGAGAAACAAAATGTTTTCAAGGGAAAAATAAATACCAAGAAAGTCCGGTTGCTTTTTGGAAAAGCACCTTTGGGACTGTTGAGCTGAATATTTGGAAGCCAGATTCAATAAAACTCTGTTATCACAGGCGATAAAATACTGACTAAATACATCTATATGGACAGGTTTCCAGTCCAACCTGTATTGATAATTCCCTGCTGTAGAAGCAAATAACACCTGATATGATCCATTGTAGGTTCACTCCTCAGGATCTCTCTATGTTAGGCCTAACATCTAAGGTGACCAACTTTTTTACAATGAGGAGGACAAATAAATTGAAGAAAAAAAATATGTGCAAGCACATTCATTATGAATAAATAAAATTAATTATTAAAACTGAAACAATAACATAAGCGAATAAACTTGTAAATAAAATTATACATATTTGGAAATTATTAAATAGATAATGAATTAATAAAATGTTAATTATTGTGCTCACCTGAGTATGATTGAATATTCACTGAGAAAGAAGTGAGTCTAATGTGTGTGTGTGTGCCGTGTCGTGTTTTGGTAAGAAGTAAACAAAGCCACTTGCGCGCGGCGCACTCTCTCAAAACAATTCTCCTGTGCGGAGCGCATGTGTCTCATAATCACGTCTCGCCGCACTGTACCGAGCCTTGACAAATCGTCATGTCAAATACAAATACGTCACATCACATCACACGCAACGGATCGGATCGGCATCGATCGAATACGGAGATTTACGGATTAGTCTTCAAATATTGAAAAGGAGGACATGTAGGAGGACACTTTTTGAGAGAGGACAGAACTTACAAAAGGACTATCCTCCCTAAAGGAGGACGATTGGTTACCTTAACAAAACCTAAAATGAAGTCTAGCACAGAAGTTTTGATCTTGAGGTCTGGAAGGACAGATTTAATCCATGATATTTCTGCTACAATGGCCTTATATATCCACTATTTATTATCTTCAAATACTGTTATTACATACTGTCTCACACTGGAACCCTTAGAGGCTTTGCTCTCAATGATTTTGACCAGCAGATGCAAACATTTCCCCTATCTTGTATGTACAGGTTGTCCTTGACTTATGACCACCATTGGGGCCAGAAAATTCATTGTTAAGCATCTTGGTCATTAAATGAAGCATCCTCTGACCACAACTGATTTAAAAAAAAAATATTTTTTTTGCCACAGTTGTTAAACAAATCATCACAATCATTAATCACATGAGCCCATTTGCAACCTTCCTTTCATTTATGTACCATCAGGAGCTGGGTTAAGATTCTAAAATAAAACTAATACTACCCACCATCCTTTCTAAGGTAGGTAAATTGAGGACCCAGTTTGTGGGGGCAATAAGCTGACTTTGTATAAATATACAAAAGTATGAAGGCTATTGCTTAGCGCATTGTAAGCCGCCCTGAGTCTCCGGAGAAGGGCGGCATATAAATCAAATTTAAAAAAAAAAAAGAGCAACAACAATACTACCACCAGTGGTGAGATGTAAAATTTGGTACTACCGGTTCTGCGGGCGTGGCTTGGTGTTTGGGGTGGTGGTGGTGGTAATGTGACTGGGTGGGCATGGCCAACTTTTTTTTTTTTTTACTTTTAAAAGCATTTTTTTAAAAAATGCTTTTAAAAGCCTCTGATGACCAGGCAACTCAGCTGGGATCGTCAGAGGCTTTTAAAAGCATTAAAAGCCAAAGAGGTTGCAGGAAAAAAAATGCTTTTAAAAGCCTCTGACGATCCCAGCTGAGCCGCGCAATCATCAGAAGCTTTTTTTTTCTTTTAAAAGCATTTTTTTGACCAAAGAAAAAAAAGTAAAAAAAAAAAGCCTCTGATGATCGCGCAGCTCAGCTGGGCATTGGGGGGGAGGGGGCAGGGATTTTTGCTACCAGTTCTCTGAACCACCTGCCGCCATTGCTACCAGATCGGGCGATCTGGTCTGAACCGGGAGCATTTCACCCCTGACTACCAACCCTAGCATGAAGCTCAGGGGCATCTACTATCTAATGCGCCGAAGGAGGGTGCTATTTTTTAAAAAACAATTTATTTGTATATTTTCACATTACATATATAAGTGCTTAGTGAACAGCGTATTGTCTGGATCAAATTTTTTTTATACAATAATACTTTTTCCACCTCTACTATCCAACCATTTATAAAACCAGTCCCATGTTCAAAAATACTCTCTATCTTCGTTTTCTTTTATTTTTAGTGTCAATCTGTCCATTTCTGCACAATCTAAAATTTTTTTAATGACATCATCCTCTGTAGGTGTTTCCTTATTTTTCCAGGATGTGCAAATACAATCCTTGCTGCTGTCAAGACATGTAATATTAAGTATAAGGTCCCTTTATCATACTTTTCAGGTATTATGCCTAGCAAAAATATTTCTGGCTTATAATCTATATGTTGTTTACAGGAGGGTGCTATTCTGACTGTCTAAATAAGAGCGTCAGGGACTAGGCCATCTGAATTTCTAGGAATAAGAAATATAATGGGGACAGGGTGTGCACTGAAAAAAATTGTTTTTGTAGATCCAGTGCATTACTATTAATCTTCTCATCGTTCCTCTCACCCATCTCCTCCCACTTATGACTGTATGACTGTAATCTTGTTGCTGGTATCCTTACAATTTAAATTGACTGTTTCCTAGTATGATTCAATTACTTATTTGTACCCTATGACTATCATTAAGTGTTGTACCTTATGATTCTTGACGAATGTATCTTTTCTTTTTATGTACACTGAGAGCGTATGCACCAAAGACAAATTCCTTGGGTGTCCAATCACAATTGGCCAATAAAAAATTCTATTCTATTCTATTCTATTCTATTCTATTCTATTCTATTCTAT
>WNWU01000044.1:3617589-3627959 GCA_012654045.1 Ptyas mucosa | reverse complement strand
ATTCTATTCTATTCTATTCTATTCTATTCTATTCTATTCTATTCTATTCTATTCTATTCTATTCTATTCTATTCTATTCTATTCTATTCTATTCTATTCTAGATCAAATGCGGGATGTATAAGGTAAATTCCCTTTAAAACATCCTCTATGCATTCCCATGCTTTTAGCTGGCACAGGTTTGCAAAGAGGTAACATTTCATGCGTACAGACGGC
Organism: Ptyas mucosa; assembly: GCA_012654045.1. NCBI lineage: Eukaryota > Metazoa > Chordata > Lepidosauria > Squamata > Colubridae > Ptyas > Ptyas mucosa. Next base: position 3,627,745 of record WNWU01000044.1, on the reverse strand, counting down.
GGCAAGACGGCGGCATTACCTTATCGGTTAATTTTAAATTCACCCCAGCCATGAGGATCAACTCAGCAATATCTTGCCTTCCGTGCTCTGCAGCAATATGAAGAGGACTCTGTCGCCTCTGGAGGCAAAAAAGGAGAATCAGAAATCGGCACTGCAAAGAATTTGGGGAAAGCATCCGTTCTTTAGCCTTGAGATAAACCGCTTTTTGGAAACTAGTTAAAAGCTTTTCCTGTAGCCTCAAGGAGGCCTTCTCTTCCATCATTGGCACCTCATGGGGACAAGAAGCTGCAGCAGGAGGGAGCCAACTGACTCAGATAAGTAGCCTTTACTGTCATTTTTCTAGGTACACAATGGCACACATTAAAATGAAATTCCAATGCCCCCTCTAGAAAGGAAGGAAGGAAGGAAGGAAGGAAGGAAGGAAGGAAGGGAAAAAAACCCCACCCACCAAACAATGTCAGCATCCTAAGGATAACAGTAATATAATAACAGCAGCATCAGCATCCAAAAGTGGCAAGTTATATAAAATGACAACAAAACTTACACACACACACACACACACATCACAGCAGTGGTGGGATTCAAGTAATTGAACAACCAGTTCTCTGCAGTAATGATTTCTTTCAACAACCAGTTTGCCAAACTGCTCAGAAAGTTAACAACCGGTTCTCCCGAAATTGTGCAAACCGGCTGAATCCCACCACTGGATCACAGTCTATCTTGAATACATAGTCGAAAAGCTTGTTAGGTGGCCCCCAGTGCCAGTTCCCAATTCCTGCCGAATTTCACCCCAGAAATGAGCGACGCCTGCAATAATTCCTTGGACTTTGGGGCAGGTGCCTGAACTCAAAGGGAATTTTTCTCCAGCTTGGATTGCATAACAAGGATGCGCTAAGACAAAAAGAGCTATAGGTATAAAAGTATGTATGTATGTATGTATGTATGTATGTATGTATGTATGTATGTACTGTGTTTTCCCAAAAATAAGACCCTGTCTTATATTTTTTTGAATCCTGAAATAAGCACTTGACCTTATTTTCGGGGAGGTCTTATTATTTTAGGGCATGTGGAGGAAACCAGAGGAATTGGTGGGGGCCGGCTGCCCATGTGTTTAAATATTTTCAGGGAGGGCTTATTTTCAGGGAGGGGCTTATTTTAGCGCATGCACTCAAAAGCCCGATTGGGCTTATTATCAGGGGATGTCTTATTTTAGGGGAAGCAGAGTATGTACAGTATGTATGTATGTATGTATTTGTATTTAGTATTTATGAACTGCCCATTTCTCTCAAAGAAAGAGATCTTATTTAGAGATTTAATTAATTAATTGTTCAATATTCCACTGTTATTATTTTTATAAATAATTCAAGGCGGCTATCTTATTTAATACTCCCCTCTCCTCCTGACTGCTCTTTAGAAGGCCAGATCCTGAAGAGGAAACTCAAATATTTTGGCCACCTAATGAGAAGGAAGGACTCCCTGGAGAAGACCGTAATGCTGGGAACTATGGAGGGCGAAAGAAGAAGGGGACGGCAGAGAACGAGGTGGCTGGATGGAGTCACTGAAGCAGTCAGTGGGAGATTAAATGGACTCCAGAGAATGGTAGAGGACAGGAAGGCCTGGAGGACGTCCATGGGGTCGTGATGGGTCGGACACCACTTCGCAACTAACAATGACAACTCCTTTTGTCTTTACAACAACAACAACAACCCTGTGAAGTGAGGAGGAGAGAGAGGGACTGGCCCAAAGGCACGCAGACAGCTTTCATGCCCATGGCGGAACTAAATCTCCCAGACTCCCGGTTTCTAACCTGATGCCTGAACTATCAGACAAAGAATTCCAGCAAGTGAACTTAATTTTCAGTTTACAACCAATGGCATAGAGCTCCAAGAATATTCAACCAAGCAATGCCATCTGCAAAGACCCAGGAAGTGCCCTTTCTCTTGTCATGGCATCTGCCTTCTGGAATGAGATTCCCCTTGAGATCCAGGTGGATCCTGCTCAGACGGCATTATCTTCTCCCAGACATTCATTTAAGGTGACTGTGCTATTAACTCTGTATGTTTGTTGGGTTGTTGGCCAGAATTGCCATTTCGTTCTCAATTTTTTCCTTGTCCTCTCTTTAACTTGCTTTTTTCTTTCTTTCTTTCCCTATTCGTATTAAATTTTATCCTCCTTATGTTCTGAGCTGCCCAGAGATGTTCCGGAGTGGAGTAGTGACTAAATTGAATAAATAATTTAATTAAAAGAAATGAAAGTGGTGCAGCGCCGAGGATTTGAAGAGAAGAGCTATGCTTCAAAGCGCACAGAAGCGCACACATCATCCCTTAAACCAAGCGTCTCCTTTCCCACAATTGCTTCGACCTCATTAAAATGCCATCAATTAAGAGCTTGAGTGGTGCAGCAGCCTAGAGGCAGGAGCTCTCGCATCACAATCAGGAGGCTGTGAGTTCGATCCTAGACCGAGGCAGATATTTCTCTCTCTGGGCACACTAGAGAATATATCTGCTGGATAAAAAACCTCCGCCATGGCGACAGGAAGGGCATCTGGCCAGTAAACACTCAGCTCCATTCAGTTGCCCAGACACCACCCCGCAAGGGATTATGTGGTTGTTAAAAGAGGATGATGATGACGATGAATTAAGGTGAAGAGCTTGCAAGTACTCTAATCTGCTGCCAAAGCTTCGTTAGATCTTAAACACATTGGTCGCCATAGTTTAAAAAGTCTTACATTATCAGGAACATCAAGGTCACATTCAGCATCAATGAGAAGTTTGACAATGGCTGGGTAGTTCCGTAGCACCGCAATGTGCATAGCTGATGCATTTTGCTGTGGGGGGGGGGGGGGAAAGAAAAGCAATGTTAATACTTGGAGCATTGAGCAAATCTAGGCTTCTAAGTTGCATTCTGCCAATTTGAAAAACCCATACTGGAACTTCATGCAAGTTGCAATTATTTGCTGACCTTGGTTGCATAATGTAGGTAGTCCTTGACTTACAACAGTTTATTTAGTGACCTCTCGAATTTACAATGGCACTGAAAAAATGACTTAGAGCTGTTTTTCACACTTATGACCGGTGCAGCCTCTCCATGGACACGTGATGAAAATTTGAATACTGTGTTCCCCCGAAAATAAGACCCTGTCTTATATTTTTTTTGAAACCCGAAATAGGCGCTTGGCCTTATTTTTGGGGAGGTCTGATTATTTTGGGGCATGTGGAGCAAGACGGGGCTCTTCTTGCCATCTTACCTGATTTCCAGCTCTGTCCCCCTAACCCTAACCAGAGAAAATGGTGGGGACCAGCTGGGCATGTGCTTAAATATTTTCGGGGAGGTCTTATTTTCAGAGGAGGGCTTATTTTCAGGGGAGAGCTTATTATCAGGGGAGGGGTTTTTTTCAAGGAAACACGGTATTTGGCAAATGGTTCATATTATTTCTGACGGTTGCCATGTCCCAGGATTATGTGATCACTTTTTGCGGCCTTCTGACAAACAAAGTCAGTGGGGAAGCCAGATTCACTTAACAACCGTGTTATTGTCTTAACAACATCAGTGATTCACTTAACAAATATGGCAAGAAAAACTGCCAAATGGGGGCAAAACTCACCTAACAAATGTCACGCTTAGAAACAGAAATTTGGGGCTCGATAATGGCCGTACGTCAAGGACTAACTGTATCTGACTTTCAGATTGCTGCCTAAAGACAAAGAGTTGGCCATCCTTAGCTTAACCCAGCCCTTCCAATTTCTTCCTCTTGTTTTGTCCATCGGTCTCATCCTTTTCATCCTAGCAAGATTAAAACAGGGCAAAATTCACTTAATAACTGTCTCGCTTAGCAACAGAAATTTTGGGCGCAATTGTGGTCCTAAGTAGAGGACTACCTATGCATTCTTCTCGGCCATGGGGGGAAAACAGACCCAGATAACTAATTCAGAAGACTCAGCATTAATCCCAAAGTACCGTATTTTTCAGAGTATAAAACGCAGCTTAGTTTTTGGGGAGGAAAATAGGGGAAAAAAAATCTGCCTACCAGGTATTGTTGTGGCCTGTCAGCTATCTGGCTAGCGTCCTTAATCTGGTCAGCTTCAGCACATTAGTTTGCTGGTTTTTATCTCCTGCTTGGGGATAAAAAACAGCTTCTAAAGCACAACCAATCTTTGGAGAGAGAAGCAGTCAAATTGCGGAGATTGCTTCACTCACTAGCGCCTCCTTAGGGCTGAAAAAAAAGTTCACAGCTGAGAGTTGGAGGGAGCGTGGGAAGATCGCTTCACTGAAAAATGCTTCTAAAGCACAGCTGAGAGTCGGAGGGAGCAGGCAAAGCACGTAGATCGCTGGCTAGCACCTCCTTAGGGCTGAAAAAAAAGCTTTGAAAAAGCTACATTCAGAGTATAAGACGCGCCCAAATTTTCAGCCTCTTTTAGGAGGGAAAAAAGTGTGTCTTATACTCCGAAAAATATAGTACCCCAGAATTAAAACAATGCTGTCTGGTCAGTTGTGAATGCAGTGAGGTTAATGGTCTTCTCCTTGTCCCAAGACAGAGTTAAAGTCATAGAGAAAAGCCTTGTAAAAACTTTCTCTAGAAACAGCCATCTTGATTGCTGTTGAGTTCAAACAGGACAAAAGCAAGCAATCCGTCCTCAGGCTGGTTTATTCAATACTAAACTTTCCTTCCACACCAAAATGTGGGACATCTTTCGTCAGTTGTGCCCCGCAGCTGGGAGAAACAGAAAGAGGAACCAAACCTTGCTTTGACTATAAATAGGGCTTGCAGTTCATATTTCACAGTTGCTGCTGAGTTTCTTTTCTTCACGATTTTCCTTGTTTGTTTGTTTTTTTTAATTTATATTTATATGCCGCCCTTCTCCGGAGATTCAGGGCGGCTTACAATGCGCTAAGCAATAGCCTTCATACTTTTGTATATTTATACAAAGTCAGCTTATTGCCCCCACAAACTGGGTCCTCATTTTACCCACCTTAGAAAGAATGGAAGGCTGAGTCAACCTTGAGCCTGGTGGGATTTGAACTTGCAGTAATTGCAGGCAGCTGGATGTTAAATGCTGCCTTAATAGGAGGCATTAGCCTGCTACGCCACTCAGGCTTCTTGTAATAATTTTAACGCATCTCAGAGCTGCGTCCCAGAATCACTGCACCGTCAGGTTTAGGGGTGAAATTCAATTTTTTTCCCCTTACCGGTTCTGTGAGTGTGGCTTGGTGGCCATGGCAGGGGAAAGATATTGTAAAATCTCCATTCCCACCCCACTCTGGGGCCAGCCAGTGGTGGTGTTTGCCAGTTCTCTGAACTACTCAAAATTTCCACTACCGGTTCTGTAGAACCTGTTAGAACCTGCTGGATTTCACCCCTGGTCGGTTCTAATAGTAGCCAGAAATCTGACACTACTGGAGTTCTCAGCTGCCAATCCTCTGGTTGCATCAGGGGATGTTCCAAATAGAGGTATGGTAGAATAGCAATAGTATTTATTTATTTATTAGTTTGATTTATATGCCGCCCTTCTCCGGAGACTCAGGGCGGCTTACAATGCTTTTAAGCAATAGCCTTCATACTTTTGTATATACCTGCTTAGTAGGGCTTTTGGCTCCCCCTAAGCGGTGTTCTATTTTATACAAAGTCAGCTTATTGCCCCCACAAACCGGGTCTTCATTTTACCTACCTCGGAAGGATGGAAGGCTGAGTCAACCTTGAGCCTGGTGAGAATTGAACTCTCAGTAATTGCAGGCAGCTGGCAGCTAAATACTACTTTAACAGTAGTTTAGTCCACTGTGCCACCAAGGCTCTTCAAGTAATTGCACTTAGAATTATATAATGCTTCATAGGGCTTTACAGCCCCCTCTAAGCGGTTTACAAACTCAGAATATTGCCCCCCAACAATCTGGGTCCTCCTTTTACCAACCTCAGAAGGATGGAAGGCTGAGTCAACCTTGAGCCGGTTAGGATCGAACTCCTGGCAGTCGGCAGAATTAGCCTGCAATACCGCATCCTAACCACTGTGCCACAATGGCTCTTATGTGATACTTTGAAAGGAAACCCAGTTGAACTCGGAGGATGTGCCCATTCCTCTATTTGGAGCTATAGCAATAGCACTTTACAGCCCGCTCTAAGTGGGTTTTGCCAGCCTTTTGCCCCCAACAATCTGGGTCCTCATTTTACCAACCTCGGAAGGATGGAAGGCTGAGTCAACCTTGAGCCTGGTGAGATTTGAACTGCCAAACTGATAGCAGTTGGTGATTAGCAGAAGTAGCCTGCAGTACTGCATTCTAACCACTGTGCCTTATGAAGGTATGAAGATATTCTGGTTGGAGTTGATGAAATCAGCCACTTACGTAATTCAGAGCATCTGTCGGGATTCCTGCACCAAGGAGGGTTTTGGCCATGTCTACATAGCCATTTAGTGCAGCATAATGAAGGCAGGTCATTTTTTTCTGGGAAAAAAAATCAGGAGGACATCTTCAGGCAACGCAAGCTCACAAAAATCTACTGCAGCTAGTTCTTTACCTATGATACAACCATTTATTTAGTGACCGTTCAGAGTTACAACGGCACTGAAAAAAGTCACTTATGAATGTTTCTCATCTTTACAGGGCGGCATATAAATTACATAAATAAAGTTATATATATATATATATATATATATATATATATATATATATATATATATGTATACCCCGTGATCACAGGGGTATCAAAATGATGCAGATAAATAGATAACTCTGCTAAACAACTAATTCCCACAACACGGTCAAACTATTTACTAAGGCTGTATTACTATTCTCATCCTTCCTAGTACCTACCTCCTTCTGCTTATGACTATAACCTTGTAGCTTGTATCTTTACAATTATATTGTTTTATTTAGTTTCCTACTATGATTTATGGTTTTTTTATTTTTTTTATTTTTTAAACAAAACATGAAACAAATCCATCATCTATTACAATTGCAAACAGTGTGTCAGTTGGTTACAAACCTTTTGTGCTTCATCCCCATATTCAGAATTTACTAATTATCTAATTTCTTATATTGTCAAACAAACCAACATCCTCATTTATCATTTATTTAACTATGGCTTTGTCGCTTCGAAAAAATTATTTTCAACTATTATATTTATAACATTCATTTCATGTTTCATATTTCATTTCCATGTCTTATTATCTAGCCATTGATACTAGTATGATTTATGTTGATTCCTTATTTGGTATCCTATGACTATTACTAAGTGTTGTATCTTATGATTCTTGATAAATGTATTTTTTTATGTACACTGTCTAATCACACTTGGCCAATAAAGAAGTCTATTCTATTCTATTCTATTCTATTCTATTCTATTCTATTCTATTCTATTCTATTCTATTCTATTCTATTCTATTCTATTCTATTCTATTCTATTCTATTCTCTATATTCTATATTCTATATATTCTATTCTATATACTATTATGATATATATAATATATTCTATTCTATATATGAACAAATAAATATTCCTTCTATATGTCTTGACCAAAACTTTCGAATCAACTAACCATACCTGTGTTTGGGCATTGACTTCACAGCCAGCTTCTATAAGCAGATGGATGCAATCATTGTGTCCTCCCTCAGCAGCTAAATGCAGGGAAGTCATCCCTTCCTGGAAAAAGACAGGAAAAATGAGCCTTGGTTCTCCTTTTAATGTGTGAGAATTAGTTCTCACACAGTCAGGGAAACACAACATAGTAGCATATCTATGAGAACTGCAAAGCAGTCTTCTCAGGAAGAAGATGGAACGGGGTAGTTTTGTTGTTGTTAGTTGCGAAGTCGTGTCTGACCCATCACGACCCCATGGACATCATTCCTCCAGGCCTTCCTGTCCTCTACCATCCCCCGGAGACCTTTTAAGCTCACGCCGACTGCTTCAGTGACTCCACCCAGCCACCTCGTTCTCTTCTTCTTTTGCCCTCAATCGTTCCCAGCATTAGGCTCTTCTCCAGGGAATCCTTCCTTCTCATTCGGTGGCCAAAGTATTTGAGTTTCCTCTTCAGGATCTGGCCTTCTAAAGAGCAGCCAGGGTTGATCTCCTCTAGGACTGACCGGTTTGACCGCCTTGCAGTCCAAGGGACTCGCAGGAGTCTTCTCCAGCACCAGAGTTCAAAGGCCTCGATTCTTTGGCACTTAGCCTTCCTTATGGTCCAACTTTCACAGCCATCCATTGCAACTGGGAAAACCATAGCCTTGACTATACGCACTTTTGTTGGCAGGGTGATGTCTCTGCTTTTTAGTAAGCTATCTAGATTTGCCATAGCTTTCCTCCCCAGGAGCAAGCATCTTTTTGATTTAGGATTTTAGTTTAGGGGCAGTTTAGGATGGTGCAATCTGGAAAGACAACTAAATAGAAGAGAATTTCTGTAGCTCAGGGTTGAGCTGTGAAGTTTTGGGTGCTCTCTGGGCTTGGTTGCTTTCTTGAAGATGTTTTGTTACCTCACCAGGTTATATCTTCAATAAAGTCCTTGGTGCTCTCTGGGCTTGGTTGTTCTCTTGGAAATGTTTCATTACCCAATCAAGTAACATCTTCAGTGCTAGCTCTGGAGAAAACAACCAAGAAACATTTGCAAGAAAACAAACAAGCTCAGAGACCACCAAGAACTCCACAAACAACTAAATCATGGCAAGGGGTCAAGATAAGGATGACTGTGTTATACACCTGCCTTATGTTACGTAGCCTGCTTTGGCTATTACTAAAATTCAAGAAAAAGAGTTGGCATTAAATTTCCATGTTTCCTATTGGGTGGGCGGGTGGACATATTTTTCTGTTTTATACTCACTGCATTCTTGTCATCTAGGTCCACGCCGACTTCTATTAATTTCTGTAATACGTCTGCATGTCCATTCATGGCTGCCAAATGAAGAGCTATGTTCTTCTCCTGCAAACCAATATGACATTCCACATTAAGCGAGAAAACTTCTCATGGGGATCCATGGGAGAACAGGCAGAAATGTTCCTCTAAAACATCGTTTAGAATTTAGAATAACAGAGTTGGAAGGGATCTTGGAGGTCTTCTAATCCAACCCCCTGCTTAGGCAGGAAACCCTACACCACTTCAGACAAAAGGTTATCCAATCTCTTCTTAAAAACTTCCAGTGTTGGAGCATTCACAACTTCTGGAGGCAACTTATTCCACTGATTAATTGTTCTAACTGTCAGGAAATTTCTCCTTAGTTCTAGGTTGCTTCTCTCCTTGATTAGTTTCCACCCATTGCTTCTTGTCCTGCCCTCAGGTGCTTTGGAGAATAGCTTGACTCTCTCTTCTTTGTGGCAGCCCCTAAGATATTGGAGCACTGCTATCATGTCACCCCTAGTCCTTCTTTTCATTAAACTAGACAAACCCAGTTCCAGCAACTGTTCTTCATATGTTTTAGCCTCCAGTCCCCTCCTCATCTTTGTTGCTCTTCTCTGCACTCTTTCTAGAGTCTCCACATCTTTTTTACATCGTGGCAACCAAAACTGAATGCAGTATTCCAAGTGTGGCCTCATCAAGCCATTATAAAGCGGTATTAACACTTCACGTGATCTTGATTCTATTCCTCTGTTTATGCAGCCTAGAACTGTGTTGGCTTTTTTGGCAGTTTCTCAACCTTGGCCACTTTAAGTTGCATGGACTTCAACTTCTTCAAAGAAGAGCAACTAAGATGATCAAAGGCCTGGAGACTAAACCATATGAAGAACGGCTACAGTTTTTGGATTTGGCTAGTCTAAAGAAAAGAAGAATTAAGGGTGACATGATAGCAGTATTTCAGTATTTGAGGGGTTGCCAGAAAGAAGAGAGGGAGTCAAATTATTCTTCAAAGCACCGGAGGACAGGATAAGAAACAATGGTTGGAAACTAATCAAAGAGAGAAGCAACTTGGAATTGAGGAGAAACTTCCTAACAGTGGGGACAATTAACAAGTGGAACAGCTTGCCTTCAGCAATCATGGGCACTCCATCAATGGAGGTTTTTAAGAAAAGACCGGACAGTCACTTATCTGAAATAGTATAGGGTCTCCTGCTTGAGTAGGGGGTTGAACTAGAAGATCTCCAAGGTCCCTTCCCATTCCATTCCATTCCATTCCATTCCGTTCCATATTCTATTCCATATTCCATATTCCATATTCCATATTCCATATTCCATATTC